>CM020243.1:559481-669039 GCA_009819775.1 Phoenicopterus ruber ruber
TTTTTCCTCCTTCCTGTATCCTTATTCCTAGACATGAGCAAGATTTTTGCCCGATATTTCCAAAGAGCCAGTTATTAGCGTCTCTGACATTCCTCACAAACACACACGCGGCTTCTGTAAATACCCACGTCGCTGTCTCCCACCCCGCGGCTCAATGCTCCATTCATCTGCTCCCAGAGCTGTGCCTAGAAGTCGGGAATTACCTGCTCTGCTCTCTGCGCTAACGAGCTTTTATAGTTCGGATGCCTCCAGAAGCCCTTACGGCGCGATTTGCGGCCCCCGGGCCCCCGTCTCCCCCCGAGGAGGGGCTTTGCTGGGGGCTCCTTGCAAAAATCTTGCGGTTATCGGGGTGGCTGCAAGGCGCGGCGCTGCGGGACAGGGAGCCGGTGCTTCTCCGGCTGCTGCCGGGGAGTTGCGGAGCGATGCTCCCTGATCCGCTTCCACGCGAGAGCGCGGCGGTGCCTCTGCAAACGCCCCGGCCAAAAACCTTCGCAGATTCTCGCTGAAAAGAATCGGGTTTGGTTTTTTTCTGCTGCAGACATAACGGTCCCCCCTGCCCCGGGGTCCCTCCGGCCCCAGGGTCTCTCCTGCCCCGGGGTCCCTCCTGCCCCGGGGTCTCTCCTGCCCCGGGGACCCTCCTGCTGCTGGGACCCTTCTCCCTCCTCCCCTCCCGCCCCTTCTGGCTCCCCAAAAGGGGGAAAACGAGAGTTATTTCTGCTGAAACTTCACAGTTGTCCCTTTTTTCCCGGCTCCCCTCTGCAGCCGGCCTTGGCGGGACGTCCCCGGACCCCACGCCGGCCCCGCTGGTTTCCGCAGCAGGTTCCGGCGCTGCCTCCGGCCGAGGCCGGGCGGCTCCGATATCGACCAGGTGGCTTCAGACAGGGAGCGAGTCCGTGGCCACGAGCCGTCGGGGTCATCTCGATACGATGCCTCGATGGAGAACTTCTGGCTTCCCGCTCAGTTTCGTGGGCGAATAGATGATCTCCGGCTCTCGGTGCAGAGCGAGGATGGGCCAGGACCTTCTCGTGGTCCGTTGGGCCACCTCTCTCCGGGCTCCCGAGCCTGATCCTTGCCCTCCTGGGTGGGAGAGGGGTCCCTGAGCCGTGGGCTTCCTCCTGATGATGATGGAGGAGGCCTGGCTTTCAGAGCTGCAGCGGATCTGGTCTCCTTTCCGTTGCGTTTTGGAATCGTTGAGCTCGGACGAGACCTTTAAGCTCATCGAGTCCGAGTTTTCACCACGGGTTGACCCATGGGTGAAGCATCCGGCCAAACGCCAAGCTCTGGCTGCAGCGGTTTTGGGGGCTGCTCACCCCAAATCCCTCGGGCAAAGGGCAGGACCCAGCCCGGAGACCCTGATGCCAGGAGCTCCCTCACGGGGATGGTTGGGCGACCCTCCCCATCCAAAGGCCTGGAGTAGCTCTGTGTCCGTATGGATGGTTGATCTTCCCAACCCCGGGAGATCCACCTCGGCCACTCCTGAGCTCCCGGCCACCCCACCGCACCCCATCGCCCCAAATCCCATCGGCAAAGCGCGTCCCCGCCGAGCCCTCCCGGGCGCAGAAGGGCACACGGTGACAAGCGTCGGAGCATCTCCCACCCCGTCGATGCCGACTCCATGGAAAAAAAAAAAGGGGGGGGGGGGGAGCATCGTTTGGGACAAAAATGCCCTTTGTGGGCCGGAGCGAGCGGCCGCGTGTTGCGATTGGCATCCGCATTGTTGGGTAAACTTTGTCCAGCCCGGCCGCCTCGCTGCCGGCGCTCCGGCGAAATAATTAGGCGAGCTCCTCGCGAGCCGAGTCCCAGATTTACGGCGTGTGCGGACACAGACGCCCTTGTGCCGGGGTGGGTGGATGGCGGCGGCGGCCGGGGGGGGGGGGCGGCCCCTTGCACCCCGAAACCGGGGGGTGGATGCCCCCAAGCCCGGGGCAGATGCCCTGGGGGTGCGTTGGACCACAAGCCCTGAAAGTGGCTGGGGAGGGGTTTCCACCCGAGCTCTGGGCGCTTTTGGGGTGCCCCCGCCCTGATGTGGGGGTGCTCAGGGCTTCGGAGGGGGGGGGCTCTGCTTTGGGTCCGATTCTTGGCACTTAGGGACTTGGTGGGGGGTTAACCCTGACGTCCCTCTTGTCTCCCCATCTTTGATTTCCTTGGGCGCTGGCTTTGCGGCGGGGGCAGATTTGGGGACCCCCCCCCCATCCCCAGCAGCCTGGGATCCCCGGACCCCCCCTCCACTGCAGCCGGGGGCTGCAGAGCTCGGAGCCGGGCGGGATGCAGGATCGGGCCCGGGCAGCGACGCCAGCTCAGCCCGGAGGCCCCCGGCCCCGCTGCGGGGTGGGGAAGGCGTGACTCAGTTTCCCCTCTTGCCCCCCAACCGCCAGCCGCTGCCCCCCCCCCCCCCCCAAAATGCCACCGCGGTGCCATTTTTGATCCCCAAACTGGACAAGTCGGGGGGGCGGGGGGGGGGCTGCACACTCCACGACACTCCTGATCGTAATTTCTCCTAACGACGGGCCCCGCCGCCCCCCCGCCGCCCCGCCAGGGTCCCCCCCCACCCCCCACCCCCACCCCGCTAATCCCTCCGGCCCCGTCGCCTCATTAGGCCTCGCGACCCCGCTGCTTTTTTTTTTTTTTTTTCCCCGCTCCCTTTCCCAAAAAAACCCCCGACCCCCCAAAACCCCCGCGCCCCCCCTGCGGCCCCATCCCACCCCGAGCCCGGTCTCCATTCAAGCCGCGGGACCCTCGTGCCGGCCCCCGTAAGAAACGTTGCTTTTAGGTCGGATTTTTTTTTTTTTTTTTGCCTGATTTATTTAATTTTTTTTCCCCTTTTTTTTTTTTTTCCGGCATCCTCCGGCCGGGGACACAGAGGGCGGCTTTGTGCCGGCTGGAGGACGCCGCGGGGCAGCGCTTGGGGCCCTGGCTCCCTGCCACCCCAAATAGGTGGCCTTTTGGGGGGGGCCCCGCCATCAAAGGGCGCTGAATCCCTCACCCTTCCCCCCCCCGCCTTGCTCCGACGGGGGAAAAAAGGGGGTGACCCCCCCCCCCCAGTGCCTTGGGGTTAGGAGGTGGGGTGGTTTTGGGGGGGTGCTGGGGGGTCCCTGGTGCCGGAGCTGGGGGCTGTACCCCGACAGCGCTCAGCTCTGCCTGGATTTGGGGTGTCTTTTGGGGTCACCTTTGGGGTTTGCGATGGAGCCTTTGGGATTTAGGATGGATAAAGGGGGGGACGTTGCGGCAGGGATGGGCTTTGGGGGGCTCTGAGCAGCCGGGGGGGGGGTCCCCAGGAGATGGAGGTTGGGGACACGCGTGTCCCCCCCCAGCAGCCGGTGACCCCACATCTCAGCCAGCCCCCCCAAACCAGCCCCTTCACCCCCTGTAGGGCTACAGCGCCAAGGGCCGACCGGGGGGGTTCAGGTGGGCAGTGTGGGGGGGCAACAGGCTCGGAGGGGGGGTCGGACCCCCGGGGCCGCATCCGGCGGCGCGGAAGATAACCGGGCCCGGCATCGGGGTTTCTATTTCTGGCAGTTTATTTAACCCCGAGCGGGCGGCGGCGTCGGCCGGGGGTATTTATAGCTCCCCGAACACCCGCCGGTCCCCCCCCGGGACGGCTCCGGCCCCCGCGGCCGCCGCCGGGCGCTGCCTTCGAGGAGCCTGAACCCCCCAAATGTGGGGGTTCGCCTTTCTCCTGCCTTTTTCAGGGCGCTTGGCCCCGCTGTCGGGGGACGGGGACAGGCGGGGACGGCGGTGGCAGAGCATCCCTGGCACGGGGTGCCGGGACAGCCGGTGATGCACCCCAAAACCCACCCCCCCGGTTTATTTGCACCCCAATAACGGCTCAGCGAGGCCGCATCCATCACTCGACTAATAAAACCAGCACTTTTTGCATCACCTGTCCCAAATTTACAGGATTTGGCCCCAAAGCCGAGGCCGTTCCCGTGCCGGGATGGTTTTATCCGGCTCCGCCGACCCCCCGCGACACCTCGAAACCTCCCCCCCCCCCCCAAACGTCGCCGGCCTCTTTCCGGCCCTCATTAATTTGGGATAATCGCGGCTCTCATTAGCGGGGGCGCGCGCCTGCCAGTGCCCCCCGCCCCCCCCGCCCGGGCACTGGCGCCTGCAGCTTTGTGCCCTCTTTTTTTTGGGGGGGGTGGGGGGAAAAGCCACCCCCCCCCAGCCCAGGAAGGGTTTTGGGGGGCTGCTGATACCCCGATATTGGGGGTTTGCCCAGCCCCGAAGCTGGTTTTGCCCTGGGGATTCTCTGATGTCTCGTATGAGGGTTGTGTCGGGGTGGGGGGGGGGGTCACTTCACCCCTTTTTTCCTGGGCTGCTCCAAACCTTTTGGGGGGGCTGATACCCCCTAAAAAGGGGGGGGCTGAATGGCTGCGATTTGGGGTGCTCCTCCCAAACACCAACATTTGGGGCAAAACCACCCCATTTTTAGGGCGCAGCTTCCCCCTGTGTGGACCCCGCCGGCCCCCCAGCCCTCCCGCTGTGGGGCACGGGGGTGTGACCCCCCCCCCCAAACCCCCCAAATCACCACGGTTGCCCTTCAACCCCCCCCCCCCCCCCCCTCGGCAGCTCCGAGCCGGAGGCTCAAAGGGGCCCTTTGTGCGGCTCTACCTTCCCCAAAGAGTCGCCTTTTCATCCCAACCTCGGCGAGGAGGAGGAGGAGGAGGAGGAGGAGGAGGAGGAGGAAGAGGCCGTGTTCGGGGGGCCCGAACGAGGGCGAATTATTTGACATCATCTCACAAAAATGCCGGCATCGCCCCCCCCCCCCCCCCCCCAGGGCCCCCTGCCCACCTTTCCGTGGGGGCCGGGGGGCAGAAGAGCCCCTTGGGGGGGGGGGGGGGGGGCAGTGGACAAAGGGGCTGTGTGTGATAAACCCCCCCCCCCAAATGGGGGGAAAAAAGGCCTTTTTGGGAGCTTGGAGGGAATCCGGAGCAGCTGGGGAAGGAGCTGGGGGTGGATTCCCAACCGGAGAAGGGCTGGGGAGGGGGGAAAGGGGGTGAATTGGGGATCGCTGGGGGGGTTTGGGGGGGGCTTGGGTGTTTATTGAGCCTAACGGTGGCTGGGAGCTTGCGGGGTCCCGGGTGCCCCCAAACGCGGCTTTTTTTGGGGCAAATTCACCCAAAATAGGGTCACTAGCGGGACGCTGGCTTGTCCCCCCCCCACCGCCACCTGGGGCTTCAACCCCATTTGGGGGGAACTGAGTATCCCACCCCCACCCTGACGTTAAAAATATAAAATTAAAGAGCAACAAGTGAGGAGGGGGGAAAAAAATAATAATTTTTTAAAAAAAAATGTCCTTTTTCTGGCCACGCAGCCGCAGCCGGGGGGACAAAGCTCCTTTCTGCTCCCCGTTCCCATGCCGGCCAGGGGAAATATTTGGGGGAAGGTCTGAGGTTAATGGGAGGTGCCAGCGTCGAAAAAGGGCATTTTTAATTTTTTTTTTTTCCCTTTTACTGAAAAAAGCTCTTTTTAAAGAAAAAAAAAAAAAAAATAAGGCGGGGGGAGCATCTCTGCCTGCCCCGTAAAGCAAACAGCCAAGCGGGTGTCGGGGCCGGCGGGCGAGGAAATCCCTCTGTTTTGAGGCTATTTTTATGGGATGGAGGGTATTTTGGGAGAGCTCCAAAGAATGGGGAGAAACGGGGCCGAAATGGGGCCAAAATGGGGCCAAAATGGGGCAAAATAGGGGTAAAATGGGGGCAAAATGGGGTAAAATGGGGCCTGGTGGCTGAATTTTCCCGACCCCTCCCCAGGTGGTTTTGAGCCCCAAGTTCTTGTTTGAAAATTAAAAGTAAAATCGGATTTTTTTGGGGGGGGGGGAAGGGGCTGTTTGGGGGGTTCCAAGTGGAGTGGGGGGTTTTGGGGGGGATTTGGGTGGTTTTGGGGGGATTGGGGGTGGGTTGGGGTGGATTTGGGGGGGTTTGGGGGGTTTTGGGGGGGATTTGGGGGGTTTTGAGGTGGATTTGGAGGTTTTGGGATGGATTTGGGGGGTTTTGGGGGAGATTTGGGGGGTTTGGGGGAAAAGGGTCCACGTGACGTGGGGGAGGGATGAGGCTTCGTTCACCTGGAAGGAGTTTGGTCCCAAATGGAAGCGGCGCCGGTGGAATGGGGACAGAGGATGCTCCTGGGTGGTGGCACCAGAGTGGGGACAGTCCCCGTGGCTGGTGGCATCGAGGTGGGGACATTTGCCCTGGGTGGTGGCATCAAGGTGGGGACAATCCCTGTGGATAGGGAGAGTGGAGTGGATGGGGACAATGTCCTGGCTGGTGGCATCAGGACAGGGATGGTCCCCCTGGCTGGTGCCATCAAGGTGGGGACAACCTCTTGGCTGGTGGCATCAGGACAGGGATGGTCCCTGTGGCTGGTGGCATCGAGGTGGGGACAACTTCTTGGCTGGTGGCATCAGGGTGGGGACAATCCCCCTGGCTGGTGCCATCAAGGTGGGGACAACCTCTTGGCTGGTGGCATCAGGACAGGGATGGTCCCTGTGGCTGGTGGCATCGAGGTGGGGACAACTTCTTGGCTGGTGGCATCAGGGTGGGGACAATCCCCCTGGCTGGTGCCATCAAGGTGGGGACAACCTCTTGGCTGGTGGCATCAGGGTGGGGACAGTCCCCGTGGCTGGTGGCATCGAGGTGGGGACACCTGCCCTGGATGGTCGTATCAGGTACAGACAGTCCCCTCAGCTGGTGGCATCAGGGTGGGGACATTTGCCCTGCCTGGTGGCATCAAGGTGGGGACAATCCCCCTGGATAGGGAGAGTGGAGTGGATGGGGACAATGTCCTGGCTGGTGGTGGCAGGGTAGGGACAGTCCCTCTGGCTGGTGCCATCAAGGTGGGGAAAACCTCTTGGCTGGTGGCATCAGGACAGGGATGGTCCCTGTGGCTGGTGGCATCGAGGTGGGGACAACCTCTTGGCTGGTGGCATCAGGGTGGGGACAATCCCCCTGGCTGGTGCCATCAAGGTGGGGACAACCTCTCGGCTGGTGGCATCAGGGCAGGGACAGTCCCCCTGGCTGGTGCCATCAAGGCAGGCTGGTGGCATCAGGCTGGGAAGAACATCCTGGCTGGTGGCATCAGGGTGGTGACGGTGTCCCCAGCACCCGCCATCAAGGTGGGGACATTCACCCAGGCGGGTGGCAGCGGTGTGGGGACAAACCCTGGGGTGGGGACAAACCCCTGGGGTGGGGACAAATCCCCATGGTGGGGACAAACCCCAGGGTGGGGACAAACCCCAGGGTGGGGACATACCCCCATGGTGGGGACAAAGCCCTGGGGTGGGGACATCCCTTTTGGGTAGCAGCATCATCCCTGCCCGGTGGCATCCCGGGCCTCGCGGTGGCGATGCCGGTGGCGATGCCGGTGGCGGTGCCGAGGGTGAGGATGGTGCCGGTGGTGACAGCGGTGACAGCGGTGACAGCGGTGGCGGCGGAGCCCCGGGGCGGGCAGAGTTAAGGCCGGGCGCTCTCATTCCTTCCACTCCCGCCACGGCGAATTCCTGAGCTGACTTGGATGTTTCCCTGCGATTCCCTGATCGCCTTTCCAGAGCCCGGAACGGGGGGAAACCGGGAACGCGCCCGGGGACGGGCTGCGGAAAAGGGGGGACAAAACCCAAAAGGTTTATTTTGGGGGGGGGGAAGGGGGGGGTCAGGGCTACGCGATGAGGTTTGGGTTAAAAAAATCCCAATTTTGGGCCACCTGCGCTGGGCCGGGCGATGCCTCGACGCCCGCCCGTGCCGGGAGATCCGGCGGCTGCCGGTGACGGTGGGAACCGCGCGGAGCCCCGGCCCCTTCGGGCACTTTTTGGGGGGGGGGGGTGTAAGAGACCCTGAGGGACGTGCCCCCCCCCGTGCCCCTCACCCGGAGTCGGGGCGCGGGGGGGATGCTCCATCCGCCGCCCTCCTCTGCCGGGCTCTGCCGTGCCGGGGAGCTGCCGGTGACGGCGGCGGCCCCCGAAAAGCGGGGAGGGGGCCGGGGGGGGGCGGGTTGGGGGGGGGGGCAGCCATCGCGTTGTTATTTACTCCCAGCCCCGTTTTCCAGTGGAAAGCGGCGGCCGGAGCCAGGTCCTGGCCCCGCTCCCGGGTGTGATCCCCAGCCAGAGCCGGCCGCCGCCAAGGGCCCAGCACGGGCTCCTCCACCTGCTCGGCGGTGGGACCCCCCCCAGCCCCCCCAGCGCCCCCCCCAAGCTGCAGCAGCCAACGGGCTTTGCTCCCCTTGACCCGCTGGGGAAACTGAGGCACGGGGGGGGGGGGGGGGTGACACACTCATGGAGCAGAGCCGGAGCACCCTGGGGGTGCCACCCATCACCTGCGGAGCATTTTGGGGGTGCAGAGGTGGAAGAGGGGTGCAAAGCAGATTTGGGGGGGGCCTGGTTGGCTCACTGCGGGGGGGGGGGGTTCAGGCGGAGCTGCCGCCGTCCCAGCGACAGCCGGGGGAGTTATTTTTGGCCGGGTTTGCCGGTGCCCCGCGGCAGCGCCGGTAACACACGGGCTTTGTCCGCTGCGGCCTCCCGGGAGGCTCCGGGGCAGCGGGGAGGCTGGGGGGGCCGGGGGGGCGCTGGGGGGCTGGGGGGGGGCGCTGGGGGGCTGGGGAGGATCGCGGGGGGGGGGGGTCTGCTGCGGCAGAGCAGGGGCTGGCTCGCCGACGGCCGCAGCTCCAGCCTTCCCCGGGTCCATCCCGCCCTGGCTCCGTCCATCCGTCTGTCCGTCCATCCGTCCATCCATCCGTCTGTCCGTCCATCCATCCGTCCATCCCTCCATCCCTCCGTCCGTCCGTCCATCCATCCCTCCATCCCTCTGTCCCTCCCTCCCTGTCCCTCCCCAGCTCCATCCCTCCCCATCCCACCCCTTCCCAACCAGGAGACCGGGGGCAGCACCCGCCACCCCCAGACCCCCCCCCCCCCCAGCCCCCGGCCCGGGGCAGGGTGGGGCCCACCCCCTCCCAGCGCTGACCCCCAGATCTGTGAACCCCAACATCAAACCCACCCCCAAAGCCCCCCCCCCTCTTTATTTAGTGATATTAGGGTGGAAGGGAGGTGGGTGGGGACCCCCTTGTTGAGGACCCTCTTTTTGGGGACCCCCTTTTTGGGGACCCCCTTGTTGAGGACCCTCTTTTTGGGGACCCTCTTTTTGGGACTCCCTTTTTGGGGACCCCCTTTTTGGGGACCCCCTGTCAGCTGCCGGGCGGGGGGCCCGGGGGGGTGCGGCAGGGCCTGGGCTCGGCAGCCGGGGGCTGCTGGGGGAGCCCCAAAGCCCTTTTAAACGCCGGGACAGGCCCCCCCCCATCACCTGACTGCGCCCAGCACCCTCCCCGTTTGGGGGGGGCCCAGGGGTGGGATGTGTCCCCCCCCCCCCATTTCCTCCAGACCCCAGATGTCACCAGCCGGAGGAGGCCACTTTGCCCGTCCCCGGGGCCCCCCCAGCGCGGGGGCCAGGTAGAGCCGGGGTGCGCACGTGGCGGGGGGGCCAAGCCCCCCGCTTTGAAGCTGGGTCCTGGGCTGAGAAATGTGTGTGCCCCCCCCCCCCCCCGCAAAGCCCCCACTGTGCCCCCTCCCCACTGCCTGGGGGGGCAGGGACCCCCCCCATCCTCCTGCACCCCTTCCCTGGGGGGGGGGGGAACCTGGGGGGGAAGGGGGCTTGGAAGGGGGCAGGCTCTTTCCTGCACCCCCCTTGCACCCCCTCTTTTTTTTTGGGGGGGGGATGGTCCTAGGCCCAGTTCCAGGCAGAGGAATGATGGGGGGGGGCTACACTGAGCTGGGGGGGGGGTGGTCCTGTGTCCCCCCTTGAGCCCCCTCTTTCTGCTACGAATCAAGCAGAAACGGGGGGGTAAAAGGATGGGGGGGGTGTCAGGGCAGGGGCTGGGGGGGGGCCCAGGTCCCCCTGAGGGACTTGGCACCCCCTGTGTGTGTGTGGGGGGGGGTTCAGCCTCTCCAGGACCCCCGGGACAGGATGGGGGTCCCAGTCCCCCTAGGCCCCCCCGGGATGGGGGGGTCTCAGTCTCCCCCAGGACCCCCGGCACGGGATGGGGGGGGGTATCAGCTCCCCGGGATGGAGGGGGGGTGTGTCTCAGCCCCCCAGGATCCACGGCATGGGATGGGATGGGGGGGGTCTCAGTCTTCCCAGGACCCCCAGAATGGAGGGGGGGGGGTTTTCAGCCCCCAAGGACCCCCCGGGAGGGGGGATTCAGCCCCCCGGGATGGAGGGGGGAGACTCAGCCCCCCGGAGCCCCCTGGATGTGAAGGAATGGGGGGGGGGGGGGTGTGTTGTCTCAGCCCCCTGGGACCCCTGGGATGGGATGAGATGGGGGGGGCTCAGTCTTCCCGGGATGGAAGGGGGGGGGCCTCACCCCCCAGGACCCCCGGGGTGTGAAGGAATGGGGGGGTCTCACCCCCCAGGACCCCCGGGATGGAAGCGGAGGTGGGGGGTTCACCCCCCAGGACCCCCGGGATGTGAAGGAATGGGGGGGTCTCACCCCCCAGGACCCCCGGGATGGAAGGGGGGGGGTTTCACCCCCCAGGGCCCCCGGGATGTGAAGGAATGGGGGTGTCTCACCCCCCAGGGACCCCGGGATGTCAAGGAATGGGGGGGTCTCACCCCCCCAGGACCCCCGGGATGGAAGGGGGGGGGTTTCACCCCCCAGGGCCCCCGGGATGTGAAGGAATGGGGGTGTCTCACCCCCCAGGGACCCCGGGATGTCAAGGAATGGGGGGGTCTCACCCCCCAGGACCCCCGGGATGTGAAGGAATGGGGGGGTCTCACCCCCCAGGACCCCCGGGATGGAAGCGGGGGGGGGGTCTCACCCGCCAGGGCCCCCGGGATGTGAAGGAATGGGGGGGTCTCACCCCCCAGGACCCCCGGGATGGAAGCGGGAGGGGGGGGTTTCACCCCCCCAGGGCCCCCGGGATGTGAAGGAATGGGGGGGTCTCACCCCCCGGGATGGAGGGGGGGGGTCTCACTCCCCAGGACCCCCGGGATGGAGGGGGGGTCTCAGCCCCGGCCGCACCCCGACCTCGGCGGCTCCCCGCAGCCGGGCCGGGGGCCGGGGTGGGGGGGTGCTGGGGGGGGGGGGGCTCGCACGGCCCCGGCCCCCCGGCCCTCCCTCCCCGCTCCCGCCCGCGCTGGCCGCCGGTGCCGGCCCGGAGGAGGGCCGGGGGGGCGGGGGGGCCGGCCCGGCTCGGGTTACACGGCCCGGGGGGCCGCGCCGGGACATATACGCGGCGGCGGGGCGGCGCGGGCACTGCTCGGCCCGACGCACGGTGAGGGGCGCCGCCACCTCGCCATGCCCGGCCGCCGCCCGCTCCGCCTCGCCGCCCTCGCCATCCTCCTCCTCGTCGCCGTCGCCGCGCAGGACCGAGACCTCCGTGAGTAGCGACCCCCCCCCCCGTCCCGACCCACGACCCCCCGAGCGGAGCTCCGGGATGAGGGGAGGGGGGGTGTTCGCGGGGAAACGGGGGAGCGGGGAGGGGGGCGGCGGGAGACACGGGGGGCCAGCGGGGGACACGGGGGGCCAGCGGGGGACACGGAGGACAGCGTGGGACACGGAGGACAGCGTGGCACAGAGAGGGACAGCGTGGGATGGAGGGGGAAAGTTTGAGGGTAGTGGGGGGGGGGGCGGCCCGGGTTGAGGGGGACACTGGGGGACACCGTGGGGACACTGGGGGACAGCACAGAGAGAGTGGGGGACACTGGGGGACAGCGTGGGATAGAGGGGGGACAGCATGGGACACTGGGGGACTGGACAAGGAGGGTGGGGGGCAGAATGGGGACACTGGGGGACAGTGTGGGACACTGGGGGACAGCACAAAGAGAGTGGGGGACACCGTGGGGACACTGGGGGACAGTGTGGGACAGGGACGGACAGGGACGGACACTGGGGGACAGCACAAGGAGAGTGGGGGGCAGAATGGGGACACTGGGGGACAGCGTGGGATAGAGGGGGGACAGAGTGGGATGGATGGGGAGAGTTACGGGGTAGTGGAGGGGACAGCCTGGGATGGGGGGGACACTGGGGGACAGCGTGGGACACTGGGGGACAGCACGAGGAGAGTGCGGGACAGCGTAGGAACACTGGGGGGACAGCGTGGGACACTGAGGGACAGCGTGGGACACTGGGGGACAGCACGAGGAGAGTGGGGGACACTGTGGGGACCTTGGGGGACAGCGTGGGGTAAAGAGATGTGGGATGGATGGGGAAAGTTTCGGGGTAGTGGAGGGGACAGGCTGGGATGGGGGGGGACACTGGGGGACAGCACAAGGAGAGTGGGGGACACCGTGGGGACACTGGGGGACACCGGGGGACAGCGTGGGATAGAGGGGTGTGGGATGGATGGGGAAAGTTTAAGGATAGCGGGGAGGACAGGATAGAGGGGCAGTGTGGGACACTGGGGGACAGCCTGGGACACTGGGGGACAGCCTGGGATGGGGGGGACAGCCTGGGATGGGGGGGGACAGCATTAGGCCCTTGGGGTACAGATGGGAGAGTGGGGTGCAGCCTGGGGACAGCAGGTTACAGTGTGGGGACAGTGGGGGACAGCCTGGGGTGCAGGAGATGGGCTGGGGCAGGGGGCACGGCAGGGACACTGGGGTGCTGCTGGGGGACCTGGGGTGCACCCTGGGATGGCGGGGAACAGCCCAGGGATGTGGGGGGCAGCCCGGGGACATGGGGTGCACCCTGGGATGGCGGGGAACAGCCCAGGGATGTGGGGGGCAGCCTGGGGACAGCAGGGCCCAGCCGGAGCTGTGGGGTCCAGCTGGGGACACAGGGTGCAGCCGGGGACAGGGGGTCCAGCCTGGGGACACCGAGGTCCAGCCCTGGGGTACGTCTTGGGGGTGCTGGGGCATGTCCTGGGGACACGGGACTGGCCTGGGGACAGTGGGGAACAAACTGGGGACCCTGGGGACACCAGGGACCAGCCCAGGGACCCTGGGGACACCAGAGCATCTCCTGGGGATCCTGGGTCACATCCTGGGGACCCTGGGGCACATTCCGGGGACCCTGGGGACACCTCCTGGGGCCACCGCAGCACATCCCAAGGTCCCTGGGGGCACCAGGGCACATCCCAGGGACACCGGGGCACCTCCTGGGGACCCTGGGGTGCAGCCTGGGGACACGTGAGCACCTCCTGGGGACCCTGGGGCACCTCCTGGCCACCCTGAGGTACCTCCTGGGGACACCAGGACACCTCCCAGGGACCCTGGGGCACCTCCGGAGACCCTGGGGTGCAGCCTGGGGACACCTGGGCACTCCTGGGGACCCTGGGTCACCTCCTGGGGACACCAGGACACCTCCCAGGGACCCTGGGGCACCTCCGGAGACCCTGGGGTGCAGCCTGGGGACACCTGGGCACTCCTGGGTACCCTGGGGCAGCTCCTGGGGACACCAGGACACCTCCCTGGGACACCGGGACACCTCCCAGGGACCCTGGGGCAGCGCCGGGGGACCCAGGGGTGCAGTCGGGGACACCAGGGCCCCCCCAGAGACCCTGGGGACACTGGAGACGCTGCCCACGTTCCCACCGGAGGTGCAGGGGCTGCGGGGGGACACCGAGCACCCCCAAGACAGGGGGACACCGAGTGCCATCGGGGTCCTGGGGGGGGGGGGGGGGGGCGACACCCCGCTTCAGGCTGGAAACCCTTTGCTGAGCCACCACCCCGCTGCTCCGGGACCCCCGGGGGGGGCCTCACTCCTCCTCCTCCCCCCCAAACTAGTGCAGGTTTGGGGGGGGGGGGTCACCCTAAAATGGGTTATAGCGGCAGTGCCACCCACTGGGTGACTACGGTCCCCTGCCCGGGGGTGCCACCGTCCCCATCTCCCCTCCGTAACCCCCCCCCCCTTCCCGCCCCCGGCTCTCCGCTCCCCTTAACCTCTCCCCGCAGCCGCCGCAGGCAGCTGCCTGCAGGACGGGCAGAGCTATAGCGATAAGGACGTATGGAAGCCGGAGCCGTGCCGGATCTGCGTGTGCGACACGGGGACCGTCCTGTGCGACGAGATCATCTGCGAGGAGCTGCGGGATTGTCCCAGCCCCGAAATTCCCTTCGGAGAGTGCTGCCCCATATGCCCCACTGACCAGCCCAGCGGTTGTAATTTATTTATTCCTTCCCTCGTTAATAAATAAATTACCCGGCCATGGATGGCCCTGGGGGGGGGAACATCCATGGGGAGCCCCAGGGAAAAGGCAACTCACCCCCCCCCCCCCCCCCCGCACCCCACCCCGAGGGGTAAAAAAAATCATTCCGGGTGGAAAAATCAGTTTTTTACCCCAAACGGCAGCTGCTTTCAAAGCCTGGAGGGGTTTGGGGGGGGGGTTCTGACATCCAGTGGAAGCGGATGGGTTTGGGGTGCAGGGGGTGACGCTGGGGGGGACACACCGCAGCCGTGGACCCCCCCCCACCCCGGGCATCCCGGCAAAAGAGACGTTCAAGTGGTGTTTCCATCCCCAAAACTCTGATAATTCACCCGGAATGATGGAAAAGCGCCGCCCCCCCCGCCCCGGAAGGGCCGTGACCCCAATTCCCCAACCCCCCCAAACCCCCAAAGTTGCCTTTTTTAACCCTTCCCTGCCCCCTCTGGGGGGGGGGGGGAAGGGTTGAGCACCTGCCCAGCTGCCCCCCCAAACCCGCCTGGCCCTGCTCCCACATGCTGAACCCCGCTTCGCCCCCCCCCCCCCCGCCACTGCCGCCCCGCTTCGGGGGAGCCCCTGCGCTCCTGTGCCCCCCGGTTTGGCCCCACAGCCCCCCAGGAGCATCACCACCCCCCGGGCTGGGGACGGAGGCGCCTCGTGTGTCCCCCCCCCCCCCCCCCGGCCCCCCTCTAATTTCTCTTTATTTCTTTGTTTTTCCAACAGGGCAACCTGGCCCCAAGGTGAGGCTGGAGTGTCCCCCCCGCGGCCCCAATTTCCTGGGGTTTTCCCCCAAAATGGGGGGGGGGGGGTGTCAAGGCAGGACCCCTGGGCACCTGCATGGGGCGAGCGGCTCTGGGGTTGTCACCTCCCAGGGGGGGTTGTCACCTCCCAAGGGGGTTTGTCACCTCCCTGGGGGCGTTCGTTAACTCTTAGGGGGGGTCGTTACCTCTTGGGGGGGGGTTCGTTACCTCTTGGGGGGGGGTTGTCCCCTGGGGAGGGGGGAATTCGGGGGGGTCGGGGGGTGCCCCCTTGGCTCACCCCGTGCTTTGCCTTGCAGGGGCAGAAGGGCGAACCCGGTGACATTAAAGATGTAAGTGTAGGGCGTGCGCTGGGGGACCCCCGAAACGGGGGGCCCTGCCGTTGTGGGGGTGGTGCGGAGGGGGTCCCCGCCTGCACGCGCCTCACCCCCCCCCCCTTCTCTTCCCCCCCCTCCACAGGTCGTAGGACCCCGAGGGCCTCCGGGACCGCAGGTGGGAGCGCGTTTCTCCGGGCACATTGCTGGAATATTTGTGGGAGGGGGTTGGGGGGATGAGGGGGGGCGGCGGGGGAGAGCTGACCCCCCCTCTTCTCGCAGGGCCCGGCAGGTGAGCAGGGACAACGAGGGGACCGCGGCGAGAAGGGGGAGAAGGTGAGAGCGTACCCCCACCCCAGCAAAATCCCCCCTCCCCGGCACCAGTGGGGTGCTGCCGAGAACTGACACACTCGCCGCATGGATGACCCCCCTTTTTCTCCCCCCCCGCCCCCCCCCCAGGGTGCTCCTGGCCCCCGGGGCAGGGATGGAGAACCCGGCACCCCTGGAAACCCCGGCCCCCCCGGCCCCCCTGGACCTCCCGGCCCCCCCGGCCTCGGTGGGGTGAGTATTGGGGGTTTTTTGGGGTGAAACGAGGGGGTTTGGGGGCGGCGGCGTGCTCAGCCCCCTTCCCCTTGCAGAACTTCGCGGCTCAGATGGCGGGCGGCTTCGACGAGAAGGCCGGAGGCGCGCAGATGGGCGTCATGCAGGGACCCATGGTAAGGGGCCCCCCCCGGGGCCAGGGACCCCCCCAAACCCCCCAAGCACCCCGGGGGGACGTGGTGGTGGGTCCCCTCTTGGTACACGGGGGACCCCACGTCACTGCCGGTGGGGACCGTCCCCGTTTGGGGGAGACCCCCCTGGTTTGGCAGGTGATGGGGGGGCGGCCACCTCGCCCCCCCCATGACGCTGTTGTCTCCCCCCCCAGGGCCCCATGGGACCCCGCGGCCCCCCTGGACCTTCCGGCGCTCCCGTAAGTACCCCCCCGCCCCCCGCCAGGCTCGGGGGTCTCTGGGTGGGCACCCCGCCACCCCGCTGATGCCACCATCTCCCTTCCAGGGTCCCCAAGGATTTCAAGGCAACCCCGGCGAGCCCGGCGAGCCCGGCGCTGCTGTGAGTGTCCCCCCACCCCTGCCCCCCAACCCCCCCGGCTCGGGGACATGCCACCCACCAGCTCCCGCTCACCTGCTGCTCTCTGTCCCCTTTAGGGTCCGATGGGTCCCCGGGGACCGCCGGGACCTCCTGGGAAACCCGGTGATGACGTGAGTCCTTTGCCGCTCCGGCGCCGGTCGGCAAACCCTGGCTGAGAACGGGCAGCTCGTTGCAGCAGTGGCCCCAGCCAGATGCCGATGGGTGATTTTATCCCCCCCCCTTCCATTTCCCTGCAGGGCGAGACAGGAAAACCCGGCAAATCCGGCGAGCGCGGCCCCCCCGGCCCCCAGGTAAGGCAGCGCCGGGCTGGATGCGGCCCCCCCGGGACAGAGCCCCCTGTGTCCCCCCCTCGCCCCCAACCCGCTCTCTCTCCGCTCGCTCGCAGGGTGCTCGTGGCTTCCCCGGGACACCCGGTCTCCCCGGAGTGAAAGGCCACCGGGTAAGTGTCGTCCCCCCCCTGCACCCTCAGTGTCCCCGTCACCCGGTGGCACAGAGGGTGACCCCCCCCCCCGTCTCTCTGTCCCCAGGGCTACCCCGGCTTGGACGGCGCCAAGGGAGAGGCAGGGGCTCCCGGAGCCAAGGTAAGTGTTGGGCGACCATCCCCGTGGTGTCGGGGCTGGCAGGGTGACCATCCCTGTGGCACTGGGGCTCATGGGGTGACCATCCCCGTGGTGTCGGGGCTGGCGGGGCGACCATCCCCGTGGTGTTGAGGCTGGTGGGGCGACCATCCCCGTGGCGTCGGGGCTGGCGGGTGCTGCAGGCCGGGGCTCACCCTCTGCCCTTCCCCGCAGGGTGAATCCGGCTCCCCCGGCGAGAACGGCTCCCCCGGCCCCATGGTGAGTCTTTGGGCTGGGAACTGGGGAAACTGAGGCACGGGGGGGGGGGGGGGGGTGGGGGGTGTCACCCACCCCCCGGCCCCGGGCCGGGCCCCACAGAGCCCGACCCCCCACCGTGTCCCCCCAGGGTCCCCGCGGGCTGCCCGGAGAGAGAGGACGTCCCGGCCCCTCCGGCGCTGCGGTGAGTGCGACGCGCCCCACGTCCCCGGTGGCACCCCGGTGGCACCCCGGTGGCAGGGGGCCCCCCGCCCCCCCGCGGGGCCCCCTGTGACCCCCCCCGCCGTCTCCCCCCAGGGTGCTCGTGGCAACGACGGGCTCCCCGGCCCCGCTGGACCCCCTGTAAGTAAAGGGCTGCCTGGCCCCTTCCTGCGCTGCCGGACCCCGCCTCGCCCCGTGGGGGGCAGCGGGGTCCCCCGGGACCCCCCAAAGCCCCGGCAGACCCTCACGCTCTTCTCGCCCCCAGGGACCTGTCGGCCCAGCCGGAGCCCCCGGCTTCCCCGGCGCCCCCGGCTCGAAGGTAAGGGGGAAGGGGCTGCTCCCGGCGGGGGAAACTGAGGCACAGCGTCGGCTGCCCCCCCCTCACCCCGTCTTTCCTCCCCCCAGGGTGAAGCTGGTCCCACCGGCGCACGAGGTCCCGAGGGTGCCCAGGGCCCCCGCGGTGAATCCGGCACCCCCGGCTCTCCCGGCCCTGCCGGCGCCCCCGTAAGTGCCGTCACTCGCCGTGTCCCCCTCCCTCGCGGTGGCTTGTCCCCGCGTGTCCCCTGGGAGCCCCGGGGACAGGGCTGATCCTGCAGGCAGGGGGGGAGGGGTCAGCCTCTGCCTGGCAGTGGGGAAACTGAGGCACGGGGGCAGAGCCGGGCTCAGCGGTGTCTTCTTTTAGGGTAACCCCGGCACCGACGGCATCCCCGGCGCGAAGGGCTCGGCGGTGAGTATGGCTGGGGACGGGGACGGGGTGTCCTGAGCCCCTGGGGGGGCCGGGGCTGGGGAGGGGTCTGGTCCTGGGTGGGGAAGGGCTGCCGAGGGCTGAGCTGGGATGTGGGGCCGCGCGGGGACCCTGGGGGTCGTGGGGGACACGGGGGTGCGGGACAATGCCGGGGGATCGGAGGATGCGGGGTGCTGGGAGACGTGGGATGCTGGGAGGTGCTGGGGGACGCTGGGGGACGCGGGGACATGGGATGCTGGGGGACACTGGGGACGCTGCGGGGCGTGGGATGCTGGGGGACACTGGGGATGCTGGGGGACACTGGGGACGCTGCGGGGGGTGGGATGCTGGGGGACACTGGGGACGCTGGGGGACACTGGGGACGCTGGGGGACATGGGGACACTGCGGGGGGTGGGATGCTGGGGGACACTGGGGACGCTGGGGACACTGCGGGGGGTGGGACGCTGGGGGACGCTGGGGATGCTGGGGGACACTGGGGACGCTGCGGGGGGTGGGATGCTGGGGGACGCTGGGGATGCTGGGGGACACTGGGGACGCCGCGCGGTGCGGAGGATGCCGGGGGACAGGGGCTCGCCGGGGGCTGCGGGGACACCGGGGGACGCGAGGGTGCTGGGGGGCGCGAGGGTGCTGGCAGCTGCGGGGGACACGGGGACGCCGGGGGAGGCGGGGGGACGCAGGGACGGTGGGGGGACACGGGGCCGCGCCGGGCCCCCCCCGACGGCATCCGGCTGCCCGCAGGGTGCCCCGGGCATCGCCGGCGCTCCAGGCTTCCCCGGCCCCCGCGGCCCGCCCGGACCCCAGGGTGCCACCGGCCCGCTGGGACCCAAGGGACAGACGGTAAGAGCCCCCCGAGAGCCCCCCGAGATGGGCCGGTGGCCGTGGCCCCGCCCACTGCCGCCTGGCCCCGCCCACTGCCACTGCCCCATCACATGCCCCCGCCCACTCCGTGACATGCCCCGCCCCTGCTGCCACAGGCCACGCCCCCAGCCCACCCCCTTGCGGGTCCCCTCCCCAGTCACCCTCGGGGCGCCCCCAGGTCACCCACTCCTGTCCCCGGAGGGGCCACCGAGGTGGGGTGGGGTGGGGTGGGATGGGGATGGGGATGAGGATGAGGATGAGGATGGGGACAGGATGGGATGGGATGAGGATGAGGATGAGGATGAGGATGAGGATGAGGATGGGGACAGGATGGGATGAGGATGAGGATGGTGGGGGGATGGGGATGGGGATGGGGACAAGGATGGGATGGGATGAGGATGGGGATGAGGATGAGGATGAGGGGAGGATGGGATGGGGACAAAGATGGGATGGGGATGAGGATGAGGATGGGATGGGGCCAGGGATGGGGTTGGGCAGAGGGACAGGTGAGAGGACTGGGATGGAGATGGGGTGGAGGAAGGGGATGGGATGACGATGGGGACAAGGATGACGATGGGGACAAGAACAGGGCTGAGGCTGGGATCAGGAATGAGGACAGGAGTGGGGAGAGGAAGAGGGATGGGGCCAGGGATGGAGATGAAGATGGGAACAGGTACGGGGTGGGGACAGGGACAGGGACGGGGACAGGGACAGGGATGGGGACAGGAAGGTGGGATGGGCATGAGGATGGGCACAGGAAAGGAGACAGGGGTGGGAATGGGGACAGAGGTGGGGACAAGGATGGGGACAGGGTGGGAATGGGGACAGAGATGGGGAGAAGGATGGGGACAGGGGTGGGAATGGGGACAGAGATGGGATGAGGACAAGGATGGGGACGGGATGGGATGAGGACAGGGATGGGGATGGGACAGGGACAGGGGTAGGGATGGGCGTGAAGGTGAGGATAAGGCTGGGTTGGGACAGGGTTGGGGACGGGTGGGGATGGGGACAGGGAGAGGGATGGGGCAGGGCCTGGCGAGGGGCCTGGGGACGGGGACAGCCGTGGGGACGCTGCGGCCCCGTCCCCCACCGCCCTCTTGCTCCGCAGGGAGAACCCGGCATCGCAGGCTTCAAGGGCGAACAGGGACCGAAGGGCGAGACGGTGAGTCTGGGGGGGGCCGCATCCAGCACCCCCCCTCGGATGGGGGGTCGTCCCGCGGCCCCTCGCTCCCCGTCTGGGGCCGGAGTGTCTTGTCGGCGTGTAACGAACCTCTTCCCCTAACGAGGCCCCTCGAGGGGCAGCGTCCCCCCTCCCACGGGGGAACAATAGCCGCTGTGTTCGTGCCCCCCCCCACCGGGGACATTCCCCCCTCGCTTCATTAACCAGCCTCAATGCGCGGGGCCGGAGCCCCGCCGCGGCGGCCGCCGAGCCCCGGCGCCGGCGGGACACGTGGCACGGCGAGGGGCTCCTGCCCGGCACCCCTGGGGTCTGCGATTTATGGGGGGGCGGGGGGGGGAACGCAGACAGGGCCCCCCCGGTGCACCGTGGGGGGGAAGGCTCCTCGTGACCCCTTTTCCTCCTCTTCCTCAGGGACCCGCAGGACCCCAAGGTGCCCCCGGGCCGGCTGGCGAGGAAGGCAAGAGAGGAGCCCGCGGTGAACCCGGTGCTGCCGGCCCCGTGGGACCACCTGGAGAGAGGGTGTGTGGCCCCCCCGCACCCCCCAGCAAGGTGTTGCCCCCCAAAACCTCCCTCCCGACTTCACTCCTCTTCCTCCTCTTCCTCCATAGGGTGCTCCCGGCAATCGCGGCTTCCCCGGGCAGGATGGGCTGGCTGGACCCAAGGTGGGATGTCGGGGTCACGGTGGAGGGGGGGGGTCCAGGGGGGTGACACCCCCTGAACCCTCAAACTCACCCCTTCTCCCCCCTCCCGCCCCGCGCAGGGTGCTCCGGGCGAGCGCGGCCCCGCTGGCCTCGCCGGTCCCAAGGGAGCCACCGGCGACCCCGGGCGCCCCGGAGAGCCCGGGCTGCCCGGAGCCAGGGTAAGAGCCGGGGGGGGGATCCTGCACCCCGAAAGGGGCAGAGCAGGGGGGTGCTCGGCCTGGGGAGGGGGGGGCTCCCCGCTGCGCTGGGGGGGCTCGGCTGGGGCAGGACCACATGGGGACAGCGGTGACGCTGGTGGGACCTGCTGGGGTCAGCGAGGAGGCTCTTGGGGTCAGTTAAGGTGCTTTTGGGGCTGGTTAAGGTGCTTTGGGGGCTGGTTAAGGTGCTTTGGGGGTTGGTTAAGGTGCTTTTGGGGCTGGTTAAGGTGCTTTTGGGGCTACTTAAGGTACTTTTGGGGTTGGTTAAGGTGCTTTTGGGGCTGGTTAAGGTGCTTTGGGGGCTACTTAAGGTACTTTTGGGGCTACTTAAGGTGCTTTTGGGGCTGCTTAAGGTGCTTTGAGGGTTGGTTAAGGTGCTTTGGGGGCTACTTAAGGTGCTTTTGGGGCTGGTTAAGGTGCTTTGAGGGTTGGTTAAGGTGCTTTTGGGGCTAGTTAAGGTGCTTTTGGGGCTAGTTAAGGTGCTTTTGGGGTTAGCCAAGATGCTCTTTAGCATTAAGATGCTCTTTGGGGTTAGTTCAGTTGCTCTTTGGTGCTAATTACAATGTTCTTTGGTGCTAATTATGATGGTCTTTGGGGTTAGTTAAAATGTTCTTTGGGGTTAGTTAAGATATTCTTTGGGGTTAGTTAAGATGTTCTTTGGGGTTAGTTAAGATGTTCTTTGGGGTTATCAAAGATGCATTTGGGGTTCACGAAGATGCTCGTTAGGGTTAGCAAAGATGCTAATTAAGATGCTCTTTGGGGGGAGCGAAGCTGCATTTGGGGTCAGCCGCCGCGTTCCTGGGGTGGCTGCTGCCGCAGCCCCCCCCAATTCCTTCCCTCCGCCGCAGGGTCTCACCGGCCGCCCAGGCGACGCTGGTCCTCAAGGCAAAGTCGGCCCAACCGTAAGTGATGCTCCGCGGGGGGTCGGTGTGGGGGGACACACGGGGGTCCAGCGCGGTCCCTCCTGACGTCCCCCTCCCCGCAGGGCGCTCCCGGCGAGGACGGCCGCCCCGGCCCCCCCGGCCCGCAGGGTGCTCGTGGCCAGCCCGGCGTGATGGGTTTCCCCGGTCCCAAAGGCGCTAACGTGAGTATCGACCGATTTCTACCCAAAACGGGGCTGCGGCCCGGGTGCGGAGCCCGTCACCGTCGCATCTCTCCTCCCTCTAGGGCGAGCCTGGAAAAGCTGGTGAGAAAGGACTCCCCGGTGCCCCAGGGCTGCGGGTGAGTTGGTTTTACTCCCTTACCACCCCCCCAAAAACCCAATTTTGGGGTTGCTCCAGCATCGCAGTCCCCTGAGGCATCTGCAGTCTCCGGGTGGGGAAACTGAGGCACGGGGGC
The DNA here is from genome assembly GCA_009819775.1 of Phoenicopterus ruber ruber. Lineage (NCBI taxonomy): Eukaryota > Metazoa > Chordata > Aves > Phoenicopteriformes > Phoenicopteridae > Phoenicopterus > Phoenicopterus ruber. The sequence goes on from CM020243.1 coordinate 581,873, forward strand.
CGGGAGGGTGAAGCGGGGTCTGCAGCATCGCGCCTGGAGCTCAGCGCCGGGTGGGGTTTCTCCTCCGTAGGGTCTCCCTGGCAAGGACGGCGAGACGGGAGCTGCCGGCCCCCCGGGACCTGCCGTGAGTGTCACAGCCTTGTTCACCTGGGGCCAAAACCCACTTGAAATGGGGGGGTCGGGGTTGTAGCCCCCCCCCCTGGATCTGGGCAAAGGCTCCCCCCAGGATTCCGGCTCTGCCCAAAATCCTGGGGTGGGTGAAGCCCGAACCCCAGGAGGTTTCGGGGTCCTTCACCACCGTCCTTCCCGCAGGGTCCCGCGGGCGAGAGGGGAGAGCAAGGAGCCCCCGGTCCCTCCGGCTTCCAGGTGAGCACGTGGAAGGGGGGTTTGGGGTGCTGGGGTCGGGGTGATGCTCGTGGGTGACCCCGAGTCCCCGTCCCCGGGGGGTCTCACTGCCGCCATGCTAATGCTGCTGCCTTCCCCTCCCAGGGGCTGCCCGGGCCACCAGGTCCCCCCGGCGAGGGCGGCAAACCCGGAGATCAGGTGAGGCCCTGTTTTTCCCTCCTCCCAGGCGACCCCCAGCTGCAAAGGGGGGTCAGGACCCCCGGTGTCCCCCGGGGCTGACCCCCAACTCTTTTTTCCCCCTGCTGCAGGGTGTTCCCGGAGAAGCCGGTGCCCCCGGTCTCGTCGGTCCCAGAGTAAGTATCACCCGTCCTCCCGTCTGGGGGGACAGGACGCCTCTCCCCGTCCCATGGCGGGTTTTGGGGGGCTTGAGGGGATCGGCAGAGCCCGGCCACCCCCATCCAGGGCCATCACCTCCCCCAGTCCCGGTGGCTCAGCCTCTGCTGCAGCCCGTCCCCTCTCCTCCCAGTGCATCCCAGTCCCTCCAGGGCGGTGTGGGATGGATGCTCTGCCCTCCGTCCCTGGGGACATCCACGCAAAGGACGTTGCGACCCTCACCGTGGCCCCGTGGCCTCTTCCTAACACTGTCCCCCCCCACCCCAGGGCGAACGCGGCTTCCCCGGTGAACGTGGCTCTCCCGGCGCACAAGGCCTGCAAGGTCCCCGCGGGCTCCCCGGCACGCCAGGCACCGACGGACCTAAGGTGGGTGACAAGGGGGGCCAGGGCTCGGTGGCTCGGTGCCGCCGGCGGAGCCGTGAGGTTGGGGGTCTGCGCGTGGCGGGTTGGCACCCCAACGACCGCGCCTTTGCTCTGCTTTAGGGTGCAACCGGACCGGCCGGCCCCAACGGCGCCCAGGGTCCCCCGGGCCTGCAGGGAATGCCTGGCGAGAGAGGAGCAGCCGGCATCGCCGGTCCCAAGGGAGACCGGGTAAGTGATGGGTCCCGGAGGTGTCCCAAGCCGCATCAGGTCTCAGCTCGGCTCATGCCGCCTCTGTCTCGCCCCGCAGGGAGATGTCGGAGAGAAGGGCCCCGAGGGAGCCCCCGGAAAGGACGGCGCACGCGTAAGTGGGACGGGGACGCGGCGGGAGTGGGGTGGCCGGCGAGGGACGCTCGCGGTGGCCTCGTCCTCATCTGTCTCTCCTCCGTAGGGTCTGACGGGTCCCATCGGTCCCCCCGGCCCCGCTGGCCCCAACGGCGAGAAGGTGAGAGCCCGGGCAGCCCCTCGGCTGCTCCCGACCAAGGGAGATGTCACCCACCCCCCCCAACTCTCCATCCTTTCTTTTCCAGGGTGAATCCGGCCCTCCTGGTCCATCCGGCGCTGCCGGTGCCCGCGGTGCCCCCGTAAGTGCCATCCCCCCGCAGCCCCCCGGTGCTGGTGGTGCCACCGATGGCCTCGCTCCCCCCGCCCCCCCATTTAACCCCCATCTCTCCCCCGCAGGGCGAGCGTGGTGAGCCCGGTGCCCCCGGTCCTGCCGGATTTGCCGGCCCCCCGGTGAGTATTTGGCCCCGTTCCCCCGGCACGGGTCCAGCGTCGGCTCAACCCGCTCACGGCGGCCGCTTCCCCGCAGGGCGCCGACGGGCAACCCGGTGCCAAAGGCGAACAAGGAGAGCCCGGGCAGAAGGGTGACGCCGGCGCTCCCGGTCCCCAAGGTCCCTCCGGCGCACCTGGCCCACAGGTGGGTACAGCCGGGGCACCCCAAAATGGGGGGCGAACCCCACAGGGGTCCGTATCCCCGGGAAATTTGGGGCATCGCCCGGCAGGCACATTTCTAACCTGTTTTCCTCCTCTTCCCAGGGTCCAACTGGTGTAACTGGTCCCAAAGGAGCCCGGGGTGCTCAGGGCCCCCCTGTGAGTATGGGGGGGTGGGCTGTGGGAGGGGGTGGCTGGCGGGAGCGCGGTGCAGCCTCTGAGCTGCCTTTCTCCTCTCCTTCCCCAGGGAGCCACAGGATTCCCTGGCGCTGCCGGCCGTGTGGGACCACCCGGCCCTAACGTGAGTCTGGGGGCAGCCAGGATCACTCGGGGGCAGCCGGGATCACTTGGGGGCAGCCGTGATCGCTTGGGAGCAGCCGGGATCGCTTGGGAGCAGCCAGGATCAGGCAGGGGCAGCCGGGATCGCTTGCCCCCGGGGCTGGGGGCTTGGGAGATGCTGCTTGCTCCACACCGGGGGCCAAGTAGTGGAGGGTCCCCGAGCTAAACAGCCCCCGGTCGACCCCGGGCAGCTCATCAGCCCCAAAAAAAGAGGCTTTTTTGCGGGTCTCCAAGCGCAGGAGCTGACCCGGAGCCCCAGGCGGTGCCAGGATGCGGGTGATGGAGGTGGAAAAGCCGCCTCCGTTTGCACTAACCCCATCTTCTCCTACCACAGGGTAACCCAGGTCCCCCCGGCCCCCCCGGCTCTGCTGGCAAAGATGGTCCCAAGGGTGCTCGTGGCGATGCCGGTCCCCCGGGCCGTGCCGGTGACCCCGGTCTCCAAGGCCCTGCTGGCCCCCCTGGTGAGAAAGGCGAACCCGGCGAGGACGGCCCTGCGGTAAGTTTTTTGGGGGGTCACCTCCCTCCACGCCCATTCGGTGCCGTGCCACCACCCCGCCGGGTCTGATCCCCACTTCTGCCTCCCCACAGGGTCCTGACGGTCCCCCCGGTCCCCAAGGTTTGGCAGGACAGCGCGGCATCGTCGGCCTTCCCGGACAGCGTGGTGAGAGAGGCTTCCCCGGGCTGCCGGGGCCATCGGTGAGTCGTCACCCCCCGGGCTCAGCCCCTTCCACCGCCCTGTGCCCAGCGGCAGCATCATCCCCGCCGATAACTGCCGGAGCGGCCGAGCTTGGCTTTCCCGAGCTCAGCACCGTGAATTCGGGTGCTTTGAAGCCTGCGCCGCACCTCAGGGGCTGCTGAAGCCCCGGGGGGCTGCAACGAGCCGGTCACGGGGCCACCACCCCACTGAGGTGCAGCTCGATCGGCCCAGGGACCCCAATCCCGGGTGCGATTTGGGGTTTTGCAAAGCTACGCGGAGCCGCCGGTGCCAGCGGCATCGGGGCTGGGCACCATCCGATGCTTATTTGGGCGGAGGAGTCCGGCAGCCTTTAAAACAAGGCGAGTGCTGGGTGAAGGGCTGCACTGGGATCTCCCGCTCACGCGCGTGTTGTCTTTTCTTTTCCCTTCGTTTAGGGCGAACCTGGGAAACAAGGAGCACCCGGCTCCGCGGGCGACCGCGGCCCCCCCGGCCCCGTGGGTCCCCCCGGTCTGACGGGTCCCGCCGGTGAACCTGGGCGTGAGGTAGGCAGCACCCCGGCGGGCGGGGAGGGGGCGAAGCGGGACGGTGCCTCCACCCGTGCCGGGATCGGGATCATCCCGGTGCAACCCCAGCGGCAGCGCTGGACGTCGCCGATCCCACAGCCGGAGAGCCCTGCACCGTAACTCGGCTCCTGGCAATTGCCGGCACCTTTTCGCCGGGGGTTTTTGCTTTGAAAGGGGAGTTTGCGCATGTCCTGCTCCATCCCAGGGTCAAGACTTAACTTCTCTTCTTCTCCCAGGGTAACCCCGGCTCTGATGGACCCCCCGGCAGAGACGGCGCAGCCGGCGTGAAGGTGAGCTTGCCCGCGCGCTTCCTCCGGCGCTCGCTATCCACGTGCCCTCTTGTCCCGGCCAAAAATCCCGCGGGTCTGACCATCCCCTTGTCTCGGCGCAGGGCGATCGCGGCGAGACCGGTCCCGTGGGTGCCCCCGGCGCTCCCGGTGCCCCCGGCGCTCCTGGCCCCGTTGGTCCCACCGGCAAACAAGGAGACAGAGGCGAGACGGTGAGTGCCAGCGCGTTGACAGGGAAACGGCTCATTGGGTTTGAGGTCTCGTTACGGGAGACGGGAACCACCCTGAGTGTACATAAACGAAGAAATAGCAGTGGCCCCCTGGGAGCAATTAGCTACTCAGAGTAATTGGGAAAGCCAGGCGGGTGCCGTTAGCGGCTGTCGCTAATTCAGCGGTGCCCGGAGTGCCGTTAGCGGCTCCGAGCATCTTCCCGAGGATTCACGAGCACCAAGAGCCCAGTTCGGGCTCTGCCTACGCACAAGCGCTGCCTGGGGAGCTGTAAGTGCCGGGAGGCTTAACCGGGGAAAATCCGCCAGCGTATTTATCCGCAAGGATCGCTACTTGGCGCGGATGCTCCGGCTGAGAGTATTTAAAGATGCTGTTCGGCGCTGGCAGGTGCCAATCCCCGGTGCTGCGAGCGGGGCAGCTCGGAGGCAGCGGGGTCAGTTCGGACACCCCCCGGCATCCCGTGCTCCCGGCCCCTTTCGACTCCCCGCTTTTCTCTCCCCAGGGTGCACAAGGTCCCATGGGTCCCTCCGGTCCTGCTGGCGCTCGAGGCATGCCGGTGAGTGACGCTGGGCCCGTCGGGGCAGCCCGTGTGTGATGCACGGGGTCCTGGGGCACACTGGGTGGGGGTCTGTCACCCTGAGCCTGACGTGTCCCATCCTCCCCTTCCAGGGTCCCCAAGGGCCTCGCGGTGACAAGGGTGAGACCGGAGAGGCTGGAGAGCGAGGGCTGAAGGGCCACCGTGGCTTCACCGGTCTGCAGGGTCTTCCCGGACCACCCGTAAGTGTTGTTTTTGGGACCCCAGCACTCAGCCCTCCCATATGCGGCCGCGGAGCTGGATGCGGCTCCTTCGGGGTGTCTGCGGCCATGGAGGGAGCCCTGAGCCCACGCACGGGCTCTGCTAAGGCTGAGCATCCCTCGACGCTGGACGCGGGGCTGTAACCATCCACCCTCGCTTCCTCCTCAGGGTCCTTCTGGAGACCAAGGTGCTGCTGGTCCCGCGGGTCCCTCCGGTCCCAGGGTAAGTCCTGCCCGTGGCGGTTAGGGAGAGGAAGAGGAGGCACCTCCCTCCTCGAGCCCCCCCGGGTCGCCTGCCTCCCTCGCTAACGGCAGGAGCTAACGGCTCCCCAGCACCTTCCCTGCCTTCTTGCAACGACCTGACCCCCGCCCCATTCGGGGCTCTCTCCTAGGGTCCTCCCGGCCCCGTCGGCCCCTCTGGCAAAGACGGCTCCAACGGCATGCCTGGCCCCATCGGTCCTCCTGGCCCCCGCGGACGAAGCGGCGAACCAGGGCCTGCGGTGAGTAAAAACACTGGCGGCGGCAGGGAAGGGGGAGTCCAGCTGGCAGAGCAGCCCATCAGGATTGCATCTTCTTCCTCCCGTAGGGTCCTCCCGGAAACCCAGGTCCCCCCGGTCCTCCCGGCCCCCCCGGCACCGGCATCGACATGTCGGCTTTCGCCGGCCTGGGGCAGGTGGAGAAGGGCCCCGACCCCATCCGCTACATGCGGGCGGACGAGGCCGCCGGCGGCCTGCGGCAGCACGACGTCGAGGTGGACGCCACGCTCAAGTCCCTCAACAACCAGATCGAGAGCATCCGCAGCCCCGAGGGCTCCAAGAAGAACCCGGCCAGGACCTGTCGCGACATCAAGCTTTGCCATCCCGAGTGGAAGAGCGGTAAGGGCCTTCATTCCTGCCTCCTCCCCTCCGGTCCCTCTCCCCCAGCCTCTCGCACCCAGGAGGACAGCAACATCCGCGATACTTCTTGCTCCGACCTCCAAAACCTCACGTTCACGCCCCGTTTGTCCTCCCCGCTGCAGGAGACTACTGGATCGACCCGAACCAAGGCTGCACCTTGGACGCCATCAAAGTTTTCTGCAACATGGAGACGGGCGAGACCTGCGTCTACCCCAACCCCAGCAGCATCCCCAAGAAGAACTGGTGGACCAGCAAGACCAAAGACAAGAAGCACGTCTGGTTCGCAGAGACCATTAACGGCGGTTTCCACGTAAGCGTGCCCCCGGGCTGGCGCTGCACACCGGGAGCGGGAAGGGAGGTCGCGCAGGTGTTGGGTGTCTGGTTGGAGGGCTGGGATGTCCTTCTCGGGGTTTTGTCCATGAACGTTATTCGAGGGACGGGCTGTTCTAGAAGACTGTATTGAAAGCTTGGAGTTGGGTCACTTGGGCTTTGATTTTTGTCCGGGAACATAAAGTACGGAAGTCCCCTCAAAAGGTGGCTGAAAATAGGGTTGTTGTGACACCTGCAGGCTTTAACGTCTCGCCTCTTCCCTCCAGTTTAGCTACGGCGATGAAGACCTGGCTCCCAACACCGCCAACATCCAGATGACCTTCCTCCGCCTCCTGTCCACCGAAGGCTCCCAGAACGTCACTTACCACTGCAAGAACAGCATCGCCTACATGGACGAGGAGACGGGCAACCTGAAGAAAGCCATCCTCATCCAGGGGTCCAACGACGTGGAGATCAGAGCCGAGGGCAACAGCAGGTTCACGTACAGCGTCTTGGAGGACGGTTGCACGGTAAGTCCACGGCCGCCTGCGAGAGAAAGAGGTAGACGACGAGTTGGGGTTCAACCCGTGAGGTTGCTGTTGGTTTGGAGGGCTCAAGAGGGGCTAAACGACATCCCTCCGCCTCGTTTTCTCCCCAGAAACACACTGGCAAATGGGGCAAGACAGTCATTGAGTACCGATCGCAGAAGACCTCGCGCCTGCCCATTGTAGATATTGCACCTATGGACATTGGTGGAGCCGATCAGGAGTTTGGCGTGGATATTGGCCCAGTCTGCTTCTTGTAAAAAGAATTGTTTTATTTGTGTGTTTGTTTGTTGTTGTTTGTTGTTGTGTTGTTTTGTTGTTGTTTTTTTTTTTTTTAAAAAAAAAAATCCAGCCCAATACCATAAAAGAAAACTAAAACCCCCCCAAACCCACCCCAAGGACCTGAGTACTTCCCAATCGCTCGTACGACTTCTGCACTGAATGGCTGCAACGACCCCTCGATTCACGCCCTTCCGTCGGGGACCACCGCCTCTTTCCAACGCCGTCTGGGCAGGCTGCGAAACACAAAAAAAAAGAAAACCCACGGTCTTATTTATTTATTCTCTTCCTGTAAGACCTATTTTTTAGGTCAGGTGGAGGTGGGAATTAACTGGCAGGTACGATGGCCCTTCCCTGCAAAAGGGATCTCTCAAATCCAGGTATCACGAATCCCCTCCCGCCCCCTTCCCTCCCCCTGTGTATCACCAGCAGGAGTGCTAATGTATAATACAACAAAAAAAAAAAAATGGTGCTATTCTTGTAAAACAAGTCTGTATTTTTTAACATCAGTTGATATAAAAGAAAAAAAAACTTTTGGTGGAAAGTACAAGTCGGTCTGGGCTTCGTTCTTGTCACTCTGCGGAGGCGTTTGCTGCGGTCTAACTCCTTTCTCAGCCGTGATAAAGGAAGGATTGGGGTCAAATCTCCAACTTTTCTGGGTCGAGGCTCCCTCGCACTAAGGGAAAAACACACCCAAAACAAGTAAATCCCCCAAAAGCCAAAAAAAAGGGAGGGGAAAAGCATTTTAAGTGAAAAATCTTGAAACACCAGGAGCCAACACAGCAGCTGTGAGGTTTCTGTTAAGGGAGCTCTTCTCCCATTGCACCCCTAAACAGAACCGGGGTGAGTCAAAGGAAACTAGTAAAACCAGTGGGGAGGGGGACACCGAGACCAGTCCTCATGGAAACCGGTACGGCCACGGCCAGGGGGTGCCCTCTAACCCTCCTCCTCATCCTCACGCCGGAATTTACCCCATTTTGTACACGTAAAAAGAGAATTTCAGGACGCATTTCGCACTACGGAAGGCAGCGGAGTTCGCAGCCATCGCGTGCACACGCCGGCGTCTTGTAAAGCAGCTGCGCCTTTATGGCTTCGTAAAGAGTTACATATGTAAATTCTTCTCTTAAACAGGCTTGCTAATTAGAGGAAAAGCCTCAGTAGTTGAATTTATTTTTTTTACTATCTTGAAGAAAATCAGCCCACTGACCCCACGAGAGTTACAAACACGCTTGAGCTTTACGCGCGGGACGCAACGGGCAGCCGTTGACCGGGGAGTTGATGAGTTTCACGACAGCGCTTTTGTTAAAACCCCAGCTTTCTGCACCCGCTGACAGCGCGGGCACTGCCGTTTTTCATTAAGAGAAATTACGACTTTAAAGGATTAAAAAAACCCCACCAAAACCCTTTTCAAAATGCTACTTTGGGGCCCTCCTCTCAATTTTAAACACTCACAGCTGGCAACGCCGCAGCAACGGCTCCTGCTGAAGCACCTGAGGCAGCCTCTGCAGGGCCGGGGTCTTGAAAAAACATTGGCAGAAGAAATTCATTAAAAAGGATTGGAGGATTAGGAAGGATTTGCAAAATAAAATGCCCTTTAAAAGGCCAAGTGCTTTGCCACATGACCCGGAGGGCACCCCTAATTATTAGGGCTGCGGCTCGGCACTGCTGGCTGGCCCGCAGCTGATTTGGGGCAGAGCGGTTCTGTTCAGGCAAGCGGCAGGTTTAGGGTTCCTGCTGCAGGCACCCCACGAGCCCCCCCAAAGTCACCCAGTTACAAGCAACCCCCCGCAGCAGGCTACTTTTAAGACCTGGCCAGGAGGAGCAGGAGAGCAACAGGTTCTCTCCGGGGCTGCAGCTAAAGATGGTGCCACCGGTGGGAGAGGCAAAGTTGGGGAGCAGGAGGCTGCGTCGCCCCGCAAGGAGAAACCCAATCGGCCGGGACTGAGCACCGTCAGGCTGCCGAGAGGGAGGAAGCTCAGGAAACGAGACGGATCAGGAACAAAAGTTTGCGATTTCCTCATCTTCCTTAAAAAAAGAAAGTTCAACTCATCAGAAATCAGGGGGGTTACAAAAGTCGTGTGAGAAGCTCGTGATGGAGATCACCAGGGACGGCGCAGCGTGACAGCCACGGCTCAGGGCCGTGACTCCCTGGTCGAGTTTCTTGGCCCCTATTCCCTAAAAATCCTCAGCAAGAGAACAGATACATCTGGGCAAAAGATGACACGATACCAGTCACGCCACAGAGCACCAACTCTAGGATAGAGCTTGGTTTCCACAGGAGAAAGGCAGAGCTTTTCTCCAAACAAAGGACACCACGCAGTAACAGACAACTGGGTTTTAATACGTAGAATTCAGTGCTAGAAACCCCGGTAGGCAAAACAGCCACTTCTTAAAAAACAAGGGGTGGTTTTGATTTCACACTCGCACAAAATAAAGTAGCCTTCCTTGGAAGCCACCAGGCTCCGTTTCCCTCGCAGCCTTTACCTGCGCTTTGCTTCCACACACACACACGCTCTCGCACAACCTCACGCCCAACAGGCAGGGAGAGGGGAAAGGCGGGCAGCCGCAGCCATCGAGTTCCAGAAAAACCGCAGAGGGCAGCGGCGGAACGAAATCCTCCAAGCCCGCAGCGAGAACCGCGGCCGGCTGAGCGGTCAATCGATTCGCTTTAAAAACGCAGTCGATACCATCCGTCGGGAACAGCCGGCTCCTGGGAGGGAAGCCTTTGAAACGCCGAACTCCCACAAAATCAGTTTAGATCCGCGCTCGTTTGCGGCAGGCACAAGTGCAAAGCAGCACCGAGCCGCAAGTTCCCTGGTTTCAAACCCCAGAGACCTCCGCAGCTGCCGAGCGTGGGGAGAGGAAGGTTCAGAGCCGTGCGCGGAGGAGGAGGAAGGTCCGATTCACACGGAGCCTTCGCGCGTTCCCCAGCAGCGCCGCGCTTACTGGGGCCGTCTTCGTTAAGACCGCGGTGTTTGGGGATCGGTTTGCTGTAGGTGGCCTCAGCTGCCAGCAAACAAAATCTGCACAACAGAAAAAGCGTGTTTCAAAAGGTTTCAATTCCTTTGCCTCCTTCTAGTGCAAGTTACAGAGGTGGAAGCCTTATCTGTGCGTTCCTCGCAAAGAACTATCCCTTTTTATCAAGCCAGCTTGAAAGGAGCCAGTGACACGCTGCCGCTGAACAACAGTGGAATAAATTAATTACACAGAACTAATTAGTTTACCCTGAAAGGACCCGACACAGTGCTAAGCTTCAAAACAGCTGCAAAAATCAACTCTCATGCTTTGGGGTCCGAAGATCCCAAAGATTTACGCTTGAGAGTCCAGTTTCCCTACCAAAAGCTTCCGAACCGAAGAGGAAGGCAGGCCCAGCAGGACCTCGACTTTGGGAAGTCACAGGAACACCACCCCAAGCGGGTTGCGCGGACAGGCCAGCCGCGCAGCCCAGCTGCGCGAGGAAGAGCGCGAAAGGGAGCCAGAGCTTTCAAATATCTCCCACCAAAGTCCCTCGCGATCCCTCCGCTTCCATTTGAAAGTTCCTGGTCCCTTCTAGAAATCCATCTGCGCGACCATCCGCCCACGGAAAGCGGCGGCTGCGTCCTCAGGGCTCGCCCTTGGCTTTGGCCGCGCCTCGCGCCGAGGGGGCCGGCAGAGACAGCGGGTCCTGGGCAGCCGTGGAGTTGGTGCTGCAGTCCACGTAGTGGTACGTTTCCAGAGCGCTCTGCGTCACGTGGCCGATGTACGAGAGCTTCACCGACGTCCTGGGAGGGGGGAGAGCAGTTTAGTGGGGACAGGACCTGCGACAGCGATCCCTTTGTCACAATAAAACCACCCAGCGGGTTTTACACTCATCACGTAACTCCTCTTCCCCCTCGAAAGCGGCAGATCCTCTCAGATTTTTGCTCCAGGTGGCTCACGGGGGCGGGCAGGGATAGGCAGAGCTGGCGAGCGCGGCCCCGGAGCACCCCACCCCTCACGCGAGAGCTCGGCGCGGGGTGATCTGGTGGCTTCCCCTCTCTATCTTACATTTCACCCAACCGCGTCAACCGGCCCGGCTGAAAGCTGACACGGTGAACCAGGCTGGGGCGCGTGCCAGGCGGGATTTTGTTCGTGTACCCTAGACTTGCTGCGGCAGCAATTCCCTTTTGAGTCAGGAGCCGAGCAGGGAACCACCTACCTCATGAAGAGCAGGATGTTGTGTACCTTCACCTTGGGAAACGTGCAAAAGAAACTGGAAGAGACCAAACCAAAGAAGTAGGTCAGCGCAGGCTGAGCAGGGCTGCGGAGAAACTTGCGTTTCTCGGTATCTTCTGATGATATTTTCCCTTTGGTGCTAACTCAACTCGAGACACGGTCCAAAAGCCGCGTCACAACACCCCGACAAAGCGGCCTCTCAAGTCATTTCTAGCAAACAGTTACTTTCAGGAAGCGAGCAGAAAAACAAGTCATTTCCAGAGCAAATTCTAATTAAAGCAGCTTAAACCTGCCCTCTCCCCAAAGAATAGTAAATCCTTACTACACGTAGGAGAAAGGTCCGCCCAGCTCCGCCTTCACAGTGAAATTCACCTGGAGAAGCAAGAGAAGAAATATATTCGCGTACAGCTGGAGTACTCGCTTAAATCAGAGTCTTTCCTACCTTCCGCTGCCTCTCAGCGGGTCTGCGCAAAGCACAGGCTACTCTAGTCGCGAGATCATGTTGCCAAGCAAAGCTTTAAGGTATAGAGGGACTACCATCACGTTAACCCCGAGCAGCGCCCAGGTTTCGTACTTGATTTGGCGACGTTTATAAGCGCAACGAAAGACAAATACCAGTTTGTCACTCAGCGGCTGGATGCTGGAGACGTTGGTGATCTGCTGGGTTCCCACCACCGTGTTCATGTACTGCACCTGACTAGTCAGGCTGGTCACCGTCACCGAGTAGAAGTTGGAGTTCCTGATCCGTAGGGTGGCCTGGATGGAGAAGGGGGGAGACGTGAGCAGCAGCGACCTTCCTGGCAGCTCAGCCCAGAGTTTATTCCCCCAGGAACACAGACGCATGAAAAATTTACCGTGATGGCAAGAACGACAACAGAGTTCTTCTTGTCGAACCAAACCTGAACCACTTTAATACCGTCGTCATCCACCAAGACGGAGTGTGGGAACAGGAAGAAAACCACCAGCCCCGATATCAGCAGGCAGAGCAGCACGGACAGCAGGACGTACAGCTTCCTGGAAGGGGCAGGGAAGGGGTCACCTCCTTTGCCCTAACACAGCATCTGCGGCCGCGAGAGACCTCGTATCGAAACCCAACCCGGCCAAACACCACGTACGTGTTCTTCCCTGGAAGGCACAGAACTGCTGCTCTAACGGTTTTCGATACCCGAAATTGCTCAAAGCCGTTGTCCTTCAACCAGCTTAATTTTTGGTAATGAGTAACCACAGAATCATTTTTGCCCCCCTAGTGTTTTCACAATCTAGTATTTTTGCTGTCGGTAAGGCAGGTTTGTTTTTTTTCCTAAAAGCTTCAGTAAAAGGCGTGGGGATGAAGCGCGTGAATAGGATCATTGTTTCCACGTTCACCCCACAGTGGGATTTCACAGGAAGTATTTAAAGTAACACTTTAAATTGTATTTATTGGCATACTTGGATGAAAACAAACCACTGGCTGAAGGAGAGGCTGCAGACCGGGTGAAGCGTTTAGTCGCAGCTGTAAACAACAACAAAGCCCCATTTGCTCTTTGCAAAGCCGTAATTACTCTTACTACACACTTACGTCCTCTGTGGACGAAGCCGTTGGTCACTGTAGGGTATCAGAGCCACCAACTCATTTACCTGCTCTGAGAAGCGAAAGGAAGACGTTAACCGATTCGATACGCACGCAAGGGCGCTCATGTAAATAAGCGACATTTTCTTTTTGCATTTAAGCCTGAGAGGAGCAGTCACCTGTGGGAATGCAGCCAGTGCCTTGGCAAGTGGGACAGGTGATGCTGTCCTGACCCGTGAATTCAACGTATGGAAACTTGGCAATGTCTTCCACACGGTCTCGGCTATCGAGTAAGTCATCATCGTCATCCTCAGCCTTCTTCCTCTGCCTGGAGGCAGCGTTATTAACAGAGAGGGAAAGCACGGAACCCATTGCAGCTGCTGTAGGAAAGGCACATAACCTACAACAGGGACAGCAAGGGCGGTCCTGGGCATTAAATAGATTTTCAACCTGCTTCTGGCTGACGAGGAAACTCTGCTCTGAAGTACAGGCACAAAGGGAACAACCTCCTCCCCCAGAGACCACCCCCTCCCCCAGGACACCCTCCCAGCGGGTCCAACACCCACCACAGAGTCCCCCCTCAGGGATGACCCCCCCAGCACCCTACAAAAAGAGACACCCTACTCAGGGACACCTCAGCAGAGGCTCATTTCCAGACAGCCCCTCAAAAAACAGAGACACACACCCCCCCCCGGAACCCAACAACCTCCACAGACAGACCTACTCCCCTCAGGGCCCCCAAAGGGGAGGCATACCCCTCCTCCACAGACACAGACCTACACCCCTCAGGGCCCCCAAAGGGGAGGCACACCCCTCCTCCACAGCCAGCCATGACTCCTTAGACACCCCCAGCCCCAACAGAGACACACCGCCCCCCGACACCCTCCCCACAGGGCCCCACCCCCCCAATCACCCCCCCCACAGAGACCCCAGCCCCTCAGACCCCCCCAGAAAGGAATACATCCCTCAAACGACCCCACAGGGACCCGCCCCCCGACACCCCCACGAGGAACACCGCCTCAGGGACACTCTCCAGGCAGGGAGCACCCCCAAAGGCTCCCCCCATAGCCCAGGCCCCCCCCCCCAGCCCCGCGCAGCCCACTCACACTCACACCCACCGCCACGGCCTCACCTCCGCCCGCGCAGCCGCCGTCTCTATGACAACGCCGCGAGGCGGCGGGGGGCGGAGCGCAGCCCTCGCCCCACCCCTCCGCCGCCGGCGCAGGCGCACAGAGCGCAGGGCGGGATGGAGAGGGCGGGTTTCCGCAGAGCCCGCCTCCTCGCTAATGCCCCGCCCAATGCACGCCCGGGTGGGGCGTTTCGTCACCGCGGGGCCGCCCTACCCGGGAGGGAAATGGGCGGGGCTCTGGAGGCACCGCCTTACCGTGACGAACAGCCCCGCCCGGGCGTGCCTCTCCCTCAGTGCGCATGCGCTGGACCGCAGCGGGGCGGTGCCCACGACCCCACCCTTTGGCGAGCCTGAGGGGCGTGTCCGGCCGTGCGCATGCGCCGGAGCTACGCGGGGGGTCCCCGCGGACGGGGCGGGGGCCGAGGCGGGCGTGTCTTTTTGCGCATGCGCACTGAGGGGCGGGCACCACCCTACCCGCGCATGCGCACACACGGGGCTGGGCGCCGGGGCAGAGCGCGCATGCGCGGGGAGGGGCGGGCAAAACCAGTGCGGGGTCTGGGGGGCCAGTATGGAACCTTCCCGCACCAGTACGGGGCTCCCATCCCAGTACGGAACCTTCCCGCACCAGTACGAGGGTCCCCGACCCAGTATGGAACCTTCCCGCACCAGTGCGAGGGGTCCCTGACCCAGTATGGAACCTTCCTCCACCAGTATGAGGCCCCCCATCCCAGTACAGAACCTTCCCGCACCAGTATGAGGGTCCCCATCCCAGTATGGAGCCTTCCCGCACCAGTGCGAGTGTCCCCATCCCAGTACGGAACCTTCCCGCACCAGTACGGGGCTCCCCGTCCCAGTATGGAACCTTCCCACACCAGTACGAGGGACCCCGACCCAGTATGGAACCTTCCCGCACCAGTACGAGGGCCCACGTCCCAGTACGGAGCCCTCCCATACCAGTATGAGGACACCTGTCCCACTATGGAACCCCCACACACCAGTACGAGGTCCTCCATCCCAGTATGGAACCTTCCCACACCAGTATGAGGGCCTCCATCCCAGTATGGAGCCCTCCCATACCAGTATGAGGACACCTGTCCCACTATGGAACCCCCACACACCAGTACGAGGTCCTCCATCCCAGTATGGAACCTTCCCACACCAGTATGAGGGCCTCCATCCCAGTATGGAGCCCTCCCATACCAGTATGAGGGCACCCATCCCAGTATGGAGCCCTCCCATACCAGTATGAGGGCACCCCTCCCAGTATGGAGCTTTCCCACACCAGTATGAGGGTTTGTGGGTGCTTGTGCAAGGCCGTGCATGTTTGTGCAAGGCCGTGTGCACTTGTGCGTGCTGGTGCAAGGCTGTGTGTGCTTGTGCATGCTCGTGCAAGCTCGTGCAAGCTCGTGCAAGCTTGTGCAAGGCCCCGTGTGCTTGTGTGTGCTCACGCGAGGCTGCGTATGCTTGTGCGAGGTCGTGTGTGCTTGTGCAAGGCTGTGTGTACTCGTGCACGCTCGTGCAAGCTCACGCGAGGCCGTGCATGCCCGTGTGAGTCCGTGCCATGCTGTGTGTGTTGGTGCATGCTCGTGCGAGGCTGCGTGTGCTTGTGTCAGGCTGTGCACATTGTGCATCCTCGTGCAAGGTCATGCGTGCTTGTGTGTGCTTGTGCGAGGCTGTGCGTGCTTGTGCAAGCTCGTACAAGGCCCCGTGTGCTTGTGTGTTCTCACGCGAGGCTGCGCATGCTTGTGCGAGGTCGTGTGTGCTTGTGCAAGGCTGTGTGTGCTTGTGCACGCTCGTGCAAGCTCACGCGAGGCCGTGCATGCCCGTGTGAGTCCGTGCCATGCTGTGTGTGTTGGTGCACGCTCGTGCGAGGCTGCGTGTGCTTGTGTCAGGCTGTGCACATTGTGCATCCTCGTGCAAGGTCACGCGTGCTCGTGTGTGCTTGTGTCAGGCTGTGCACATCGTGCATCCTCGTGCAAGGTCATGCGTGCTTGTGCGTGCTTGTGCGAGGCTGTGCGTGCTCGTGCAAGCTCGTGCAAGGCCGCGTGTGCTTGTGTGAGGCTGTGCGGGGCCGTGCCTGTTTGTGCATGCTCGTGCGAGGCCGTGCGAGGCCGTGTGTGCTCGTGCATGCCTCTGCGATGCCATGCAAGGCTGCGCGAGCTTGCGCGAGGCTGCGCGTGCTTGTGCAAAGCCGCGCGTGCTTGTGCGAAGCCACGTGTGCTTGTGCGAAGCCACGCGTGCTTGTGCAAAGCCACGTGTGCTTGTGCGAGGCCGCGCACGCTCGTGCGCGCTCACGCGCGCTTGCGCAAGGCGGCGCGGCGACGCGAGGCCGTGCGCGGTGGTGCGAGGCCGGGCGAGCCCGTGCGCGCTCGTGGAAAAGGCGCGAGGCCGGGCACGCGCGCGTGCGAGGCCGTGCGAGCCCGCCACGCTCCGTCCTGTGCTGCAGCCTCGCCGCGCGTCACCCCCCGCGCTCCTCGGGGAAAAAACCCGCCGGAACCCCCAATTCCCCCCCCAGTTCCCCCCAATTCCCCCCAGTTCCCCCCCAGTTCCCACCAGTCCCCCCCCAGTTCACCCCCAGTTCCCCCCAATTCCCCCCAGTTCCCCCCGAAACCGCCCCGCGGGATCTCTGCCCTCGTGCAGGCGGCGCCGGCCGCTCCGTCTTCGCCTTTATCGTCCCCTCCCCGAGGTTTGATTTCTTTTTTTGGGGTTTTTTCCCCCATTTTATGGCTCGAGGCTTCGCCCCCCGCCCCGCCTGCAGCCCCCGGTTCAGCCCAGCATCACCCCAGCACCCCCCGAGCCCCGGGAAACCGCAACCCCTGCGTTTTGGGGAGAAGCAAAACCTCCGCGTTTTGGGGGAAACCCCAAAACTTCTACATTTTGGGGAAAAATGAAACCTCTAAATTTGGGGGAAAAATGAAACCTCTAAATTTTGGGGGAAAAATGAAGCCTCTATCTTTTGGGAAAAAAACCCTCTACATTTGGGGAAAAAACAAAACCTCTACGTTTTGGGGAAAAGCAAAACCTCTACGTTTTGGGGGAAAATGAAACCTCTAAATTTTGGGGAAAAGCAAAACCTCCACATTTTGGGGGAAAATGAAACCTCTAAATTTTGGGGAAAAGCAAAACCTCCACATTTTGGGGAAAAATTAAAACTCTACATTTTGGGGGAAACCGAAACCTCTACATTTTGGGGAAAAATGAAAACTCTACATTTTGGGGGAAACCAAAACCTCTACATTTGGGGAAAAAACAAGCCCTCTAAATTTTGGGGAAAAGCAAAACCTCTAAATTTTGGGGAAAAGCAAAACCTCTACATTTGGGGGAAACCGAAACCTCTCCATTTTAGGGAAAAACAAACCCTCCACATTTTGGGGAAAAGGGAAAACTCCACATTTTAGGGAAAAACAAACCCTCCACATTTTGGGGAAAACCAAACCTCTACATTTTGAGGAAACCCAAACCCTCCACATTTTGGGGGAAACTGAAACCTCTCCATTTTAGGGAAAAACAAACCCTCCACATTTTGAGGAAAACCCAAACCTCTACATTTTGAGGAAAACCCAAACCTCTACATTTTGAGGAAACCCAAACCCTCCGCATTTACCCAACCCCTCCGCATTTTGGGGCTCACCGCCCCTTTCCTCCCGCCACCCCCGGCACCCGACCAAGCGCAAACGCCCCGTTGGAGCCAACATTTATTTCATAAACTCGCTCCCGTGCAAACGCCGCCGAGGTTCCCCCCCCCCTCCCCGCTGCCATAAACCTGGGAGCTGAGTGGAAAACCGAATTCCTTCCCCTCGCAATCGCCCAAACCATCAAAATCAAGTTGACGGCAAAATTAAAGATTTCCCCCGGCCTCGCGTGCTCCGGACGCAGACGCCTCTGCTCTCCCGCGCGTCGCCGATGGAAACTTTATGGATCATTTATTCTCTCCTTCCCAGGAGCGAAATGCCGGGGAGAGGGAGGCTTCCCGCCCGCCTTCCCCCCCCCCGCGCTAATTGCCGCCTCCTAATTATGGGCCACGCGTCTCTTGGTGCCCCCGAGATGGTCGTTGAGCGCCCGAGGAAGGTGCTGGGTGCAGGATTGGCCTGGATGGACGGACGGACGGACGGATGGAGGCTGCAAACGGCGCGTTGGGAGGGGATGGGGAGGGGGAAACCCACCCCGAGCCCCCCGGGGATGGGCTGCGGGGGGGGGCTCAACCCTGTATCAGCCAACAGAGAATCCCCAGGGGGGGCGAAGACGCTGCCGCCAAAGGCAACGGGGCAAACCCCCGCAGCAGCCTCCCCTCAGCCCCCCTTGCCACGTTGTGTCCCGGGCTTAATCCCTTTTCTTCCCGTTTTAAACCCATTCCGGCCCCCCGGGCCGGCGGGGCCGGGTGGAAAGGGGGGGGACAAGCCGCACCCCGCGGGGCGCATCGCGGGATTTTGCAACCGCTTCCCGAGAAACCTTCGCTCACCGGGGGATGGAGCAAGCGCGTGAGTCACCCCCGGGAGAGCCGGCTCCGTCCCCACGCCCGGGGGGGAGCGGGACGGGGGTATCGCCGCTCCCGGGGGAGCTGCCGCCCCATCGGCGACGCCGGCGCCCGCGGAGCCATTTCCAACCCGGTCGCGTTTGTGCTATTTTTCCCTCGGCCGTGTGTCCGTCGGGGTTGTCTGGGGGGGGGTGACGTGACGTGGCTGTGCCCGTGACCGAGGAAGGCTTCGATTCCTCCCGCTCGACATCCCACCCCGCCTGTCGAACCATCATCATCCTCCCCCAGCCCCGCCGACCCCCAGCCGAGCCGGGGGCCGCCTTGTCCCTCTGGAGCAGCACTACGCCGCCGGCTCGCGCTCGCAGCTCTCGGTCGCCGTTCCCACCCCGCTCCTCGTGCGAGAATTAAACCCTCCCGCGTCTCCGCGCGTCCCCTGGCTCCCGCACGCGGAGAAGGGGGGATTTTGCACCCCGCGTGCGCGGCTCGTGCCGGCACCGTGCGAGTCGCGATGGTGAGCGGAGCGGGAAAGCAAGAGCTGGGCCAGTGTCCGGCCTCGGATTCCCTCGTGCGAGGCGGATCGAGGCGGGAAAGAAGCAGGAGAGGTGCTGGAAAACAGCTGGAACCACCACAGGTCATGACAGAGGGAGGAAATTAAAGCTCTCATCAGCTGCAAGCCTTCCCCGTAGCTCGGGGCGCAACCCCGGCTGCGGGAAAAGGCGGGTTTGGGAGGAGAAGGGGTTTTTTACGGGGTTGAGGAGCACGTCGCGCCGGTCCGGGCCAAGCGAGGTCAGCGGGGCACCTGCGGCGCGAAGGCTTGGGACGGGTTTGAACCTTTAAGCGGCCGCGACGGCGGAAAGCAGCGGCGGTGGGAGCGGGATGTGCAGCCTCTCCCGGGTGAAGTCGCCCCGGCCCCGGCCGCAACCCGCTCCCCGCCCTCCCGAAAAAGTTCTGCGCCGCTAAATTGGCTCTAATGAACTCCCATTTCTTCCCAGACGTTGTTTTCTCTCGTTGGCCTCATTAAATCAATTTGAAAACGGTTAGCGCAACGCTTTCCCCACGCAAATTAGAGCTCTTGAACTCGGTGATTGCAGCTGAGGGGCGGTGATTGCCGTCTGCCTCGCTCGTGTGCGTCGGGGGCTCATTTTCTCTGGGGATTTTGGGTTTAGGGGACACCGAATAAACCCTGGGAACATCACGTGGCGGCTTTCTCGAAGCGTTTCTTGCTGCTTTACTCGATGTTGCTGATGGCCGCACCCCGGATGGGTTTTTGAGGATGGAAAAGGAAAAACCGCCTGAGTTTTTCAGACTGGGGGTGTAACGTGCGATGGAGCAGCTTCAGGTTGGGGCTGCGACACCGGCCGAACCGGCTCAGCCCAAATCCCCGCGCTCCGCGTTTGACTCACGTCACCGGTAATGGGATTTTGGGTGGTCAAGGTCAGTAATTGTGACCCGGCTGGTTGCATCGTCCCAAATACCACCAGGTCCCGCAGGAGCAGCCCGAACCCAGGTGTCCTGCGGGTCCTTGTCCCCCAGACCCGCGAGGGCTTCGCGCGGGCTCGGTTCACGCTCGGGACGTGAAGCCCTGGGCTCTGCGGCACACGAGGGCGGCTGCGGGGCCGACAGGAGCAGCCACGACTCCGCCGGGAACCTGCCCACCCTTGGTCGTACACGTCTCCAGCACCTGGAGCTGCGCCGAGGCCCTCGCAGATGCTGCTGTCTCTAGTCCGGAGGCAGAGGATGAATCAGCTCTCCCTCTGCCCTTAATCTGATCTAAGCGTCAGAAAGAATACGAGGCCCCTGTGTAATCAGATAGAGGTTTCGCAGTGCGTGGCGGCAGGTCTCTTGGGTGTCCTTCCGGAAACGGGAGAGGAGGGAGATAAGCCCAGCAAATACGGCAGCTGCATAAGCCGGACGAAGTTTGTTTGCGGGGGGATGAATGCGGTGAGCGCTCCTGGTACGTGGGGGCTTGTTACTTAGAAATCCGGAAGGGAAGCAGCCGCTGAACCACCTCCGGCTCCCGGGACGGAGCGGTGCAATGCCTGGAATTCCAGGAGACACCGAAGGTGAAACACGACGGGGACGCCCGAACGTGCTCAGGACCCACCGCTGCGGGGAGACCGTTTGCGCGGGGGTGCTGGGGGGGGCACTGTTGTACTGGGGGTGTTTGCGCTGTCCCAGTAAGGGACTGGCCATAGGGCAGGACGATGGGTACGCTGCCTGAGCCCACTGCACTTTCTGGAGGGGTTGTGCCCCCAAAAGTGCCAGGCAGCGGCACCCCAAAAGCCCCCAGCAGCACCCCTGAAGCCCCTGGCAGAGCACAGGGCTCCCCACAAGCCACGGGGGAGCAGGGCAGCACGGGCAGGGGCTGGGCTGAAGGCAGAGACCGGGCTGCGTAGGGGGGTTGCCCGTGGTTGGGGTCCCCAAGCCGGGCAGCCCTGGGGGAGCCCCCCGCGGTGCAGGCAGCCACGTGCAATCTCCCGCCAGCCCTCGCCACGCCCCTAGTGGGCGGGGATTCGCCCAGTACGAACCTTATATGGCACTGGTAGGCGGTGCCGGCGCGGGCTCGCCCCCGCGGGGGCGGTGCCGAGGCGGTGCCGTGCTGGCATTGGCGGGGGCGGGGAGGGGCGTGTCCCAGAGGGGGCGTGGCCCCGGCGAGGGGCGTGGCGCGGAGCCGGCCGGTTCCCGTCAAAAGGCGGCTCCGGGGCGGTGGGGGAGGGAGGGGTGGCGGCGCCGGGAGCGCAGGTACCGGGGCCCGGGCTGGGGGCACCGGGGGCCCGCGGGGACGCTGCTTCTGAGGGAAACCCCCACGCGGTGCCCACTGTGGGCTGGGTCTCGGGGGCGGCCGTGGCTCCGGGGGTTGCCGGGACACGGGTGGTGCCGACCGGGGGTGGGTGGGAGGCGGCTGTTGCCGTGGGGAAACCCCCGGTGCCCCCACGGACCGGGCGATACGGGTGTGGGGGGACACCGGTGCCCCTCGTGACCGGAGGGGCACGGCCGTGGGGTCACCCACGGGTACCCTCTGCCTTCTCTCTACCAGTTGGAGGGTCCTGTAGGGCTATGGGGGGTGCACCGGGTCCCCCCCACTTTTGGGGGTCCCGCGTGGGTATTGGGGCTCCCCCAGTGCCCTGTGCGCTCCCTGGTTTGGGGTCCCACGTGGGCATGGGGCTCCCCGTGTTCCCCATCCTGGTTTGGGGATCCCATATATGTTTGTGCCCCCCTCCCCCGGTCAGGGGTCCCGTGTGGGGCCCCCTGACACCCTGTGTCTCCCCTCAGCTGGGGGCTCTCGGGGCTGTTAAGGGCTTCCCCTGCCAAAACTGGGGTCCCCTGCCAAAACTGGGGTCCCCTGCCAAAACTGGGGTCCCCTTAGGGTGGTGGGGGGTCCTGGTCCCTCCCAGCATCCCTGTGAGTTGTGGGGTGGCTCCTGGCTTGGGGGGGTGTCAGGGTCCCCCCAGTGCTGCCCAGTCTCAGGTCTGCCCACCCCTTACTGGGCTCAGAAATGAGGGTGCAGCTTGGGGCTGGGGGGTGTCCTGGGGGTGAATGTGACTGTGTTGGGGGTGCTTTCCTTCCCCCCCTAAATCCTGGCTGACTTAACCCTTTCTGGGCTGGTTGGCGATTCCCCCGGGGGCCAGGATGAGGATGGTTACACCCAGTCGTGTACCCCTTGTTGGTGTGAACCCCCCCTTTCCCACTGCAGCCCTGAGCCCCTTCCCGAGCTTCACCCTCCATCCCCCATCACGGGAGGTCACCCCTGTCCCCTCTCCCCATGTCCCGTCGCCGTGTGCCCCAATTTGGGGCTCCCCGTACCCTCTCTGGGGGGCTCTGAAGCTGGTGAATTACCTGGGGGCTGTTGGGGTGCTTAACTGGTGTTTTGGGGTTTCCAGCCTGTTTCTTACCAACAGGCTGGTCTCTGACTCAGAGAAGTGCCTGATTCAAAATGCATCTTAAACTTAATCTCCCAATTAAGTTGGTTTTTTGAAGGGAGGGGGAAGATATCAAATGCCGGGCTGGAACCCCAGCGTGGCCGTAATCCCCCTCGTTTGTGCTTCCCCAGTGACTTCTCGTCCGTCTCCGAGCGACCCCGTTGGATGTGACTGCCAGGATCTTGGAGCCGCGAGTTCCCAGCGCAAAGAAAACGAAGGTACCGGGGATCTTCCCGCAGCTCCAACGCGAGAAATGGGGGGGGGTTTCTTTTTCCCTAGACCAAGCAGGGCACCCCCGGGCCGGGGCCGAGCACCCAAAGGGACCTGGGGGTTGCGGGCAGGTAGAGATGCCCGTTCTCTGGAGTGAGCTGCTCCTTCCTCTTCCTCCCCCTTATTTGAGCCTGGGGCTGGAACCTTCAGCATGAAAAGTTTCTTCAGAAACTGGTTTTCGCGAGAAGCCAGCCCTGGCTTTGCAGCGTTTTGTGGCATGCTCTCCTCCCACGCGAGCTGGGCAGTGACTCATCTTCCTCCGAGGACTCGATTAAAGGAGCATCAGCAATCTCGGGGCAACGTGCGTCTCCTGAAGGGAGACAGACATCTGCTCGGCGTCCCGCTCCGGTCCGTGGACCCTGTCGGTGCTTCCTCCGTGTCCGCCGGGAGCAACAGCGAGCCGGGCTGCCTTGGGTTAGTGCCCCGAGTGCCTCTGCGACGGCGGGGAGGAATATTTAACCTGTCTGCTTTGGGGAAGGAAGTTAAGGCTGTCATTACTCATTTGAATAAAACCCCTTCTTGCCTTCTCCAAAGCAGCCGGTTAAAACTGAGTCAAATCGGATTGGGTTGGTTGCTATCGCCTGCGCCGCGGCTTTCGGATGGGCTTTGTGAAAGTGTGCTTAACTGGGAGCTGGGGCAAGAAAAAAAAGTGCCAGGCTGAGGTTGCGTAGCTGTGGGAGCCGCGTGTTGGCAGGGCAGGGCTCGGACAGGCGGCCCGAGGAGCGAGGAGGAGGAGTGAGGAAGGCTGGTCAAGTGCAGGAGGCGTTGGCAGATGTCTGCCCGAGATCGTGCTTGTCTAAACGGATCAGGTGTAAGATCTCGCAACGGGGTTTGGAATAACAAAGGCACGAAGCACGAAAATAGGTTTTTCATCAGGCAAGAATTTGCCTCGGGTCAGTTGGTTTTTCACTAGGTGTTTGTTTCCGAATCCCGGTGTACTTAGACAAAATAACCGGATAATCTCTCCTCCTTTTCCATTTAATAGCTAACTGTGGAGAAGCGGCTGCCTCCCTCTGTGGCTAGAGGCGCACTCGGGAATAATTTTTAACCTGCTGTCGCTGAGCCAAAGTGAAGTCAGTCTGGCCCAAACCTCCTGTGGCTTTTGAAGGGGAAACGCTGAAATGTCAAGTCACTGGGAGAGGAATAATCAGAGTTAAAAGCGGTTGTAAGCGGGTCTGTCTCTCCCGTCTGAGCATGAAAGCGAGGGGGGGGAAGCCGTCGGCCGAGCCGCGGCGCGTCTTCCTCTGCTTGTGCAAGGGAGTGTGAGTCCGTGGCAGCACGTCGGCCACGCGAGGACGGGGACGCGCGTCTGGGGTGCAGGGTAAGGTCTGATGGCTCTTGGCGTGAACCTCCTCGGTCCGGTTACGGCTGCGGAACGAGGGCGATCAGCTGGCGCTGCGGCTGGAGAAAGGGCGCGTGCGGCGGCCGCAGGCGCGGGGGCTTTGTGGGTGGGCGTCGGACACCGCTACGAGGGACTTTCCGGAAAGCGTGCCGCGTGGGAGGAATCAAATCCCACTTCTGCGGAAGGAGGTGTCGTGGGGGGGGGGTCCTGTTCTGGAAGCGTCTCGTGGGCAGTGGGTTTTACGTGGGGCCCTTCCCTATTTGAATACGATGCAGGTGGCAAGTGAATAAACGCAGGTGGCACCTAAATGACGATATCACGTCGGTGGGGACGTGTCTAGGTGCTGGGCATCATCCCGTCCTGCAGGACTGGCCTCTCCCGGCGCTGGATGCAGCAGAGCTGTCTGCATCCCAGTGCCTTCTCGCAGCCGGGATCCCGCGATCCGGACGGCATCTGCCCCAGCTCCTGCAGAAGTGGCTCTGCTTGCCGCCGACTATTTCCTAATCGTAGCTACAAGGGGGTGGTTCCCCCTTTGGGTAACCTCCTGGTTACGTCTCTTGGGTAAGAGGTGGCAGCGGAGCATCTCGGTGCTTCGCTCTGGGGCTTGCACAACTCGTGCGAAACGGCTCGCGCTCGCCGTGCATCACCGAGGCAGAAAGATCGGGGCGGGGAGGGGGGGGCAAAACGAGCGCCGTGTTTTCGGGCGGCGGGTGAAAGTTGTTGCGCCAGCCGGCTGCTCGTCTCGCAGCCCGCGGAGGGCAGGCGCGGGGCGGCTGGTTTCTGTTGATGGTTTTTTCTTTTCCCCTCGCGCGAGAGAGTATTTCGGGAGAGCCGGAGGCGCCGGCTGCTGCGTTGCGGTTTCCCAGGTACCTTCTTCGTTGCCCGCTCCAGCGTGACGGCAAACGCGGGGTGCTCGTCCCTGCGCGTGGGCACCCCCTGCTATCTGGCAACACCCCGGGCTGGGGATGAGGGAGCGGCGTTCGTTTAGAACAGTTTTGCGAGGGTAGGGATGAAAATATAACCCCGAAATGAGAGAAACGCGAATGGAACTGTCTCTTAAAATAGAGACACGGACCCGCAATTTGGAGCTGAGGTTGACGCAGCGATTGTGGGGAAACATCCCTCTGATTTGGGCTGTTTGCGTTGAATTTTGGCCCTGAAGTTGTACCCGCTTCAGGACAACTGAAGAACCAGGTAGGAAGGGAGTTGGGCTAGATGATCGCTGTAGGTCCCTTCCAACTGAACCGTTTTATTCTAAAAATGAAAAGTACTTTTTTTTTTTTGAGCAAGACGTGTGTGCCGGCGCTCGGCTGGCGGCCCGCGAGGACAGCTTGTGCCGGGGGGGGCTGGGAGAGGGAAGGACGGTTAAACCAGGGCGTGAGGAACATAAATGACAGGGGGAGCAAAGGTCCGGGGAGATAAGGAAAGTCAGAGACTCAAAGGCTTTAAAATGGAGCTGCTCGGCGGTGACCTGAAGAAGCAGATGCGATGGCCGGGGACCGGGTCTCCTCTTGCGGGCGAGAGACCTCGGTGTGACTTCGGCTGAAGGACCGATGTGGCAGGGCGGTCACCGGTGCCGCTCTCGCCTGCTCTGCCTTCGTTTTAAGTGTTTGCTGAATCAGCTACAACTCGAGCGCAGTTTTTCTTATCTGCGGTGTTTAACGGCGGTATCAGTGCAAGCCTCATGTGCGAGTGACTTTTGGCTACTAATAAATGGAAAGAGGGTGTAAAAGCGATGCAAAACAATACCTGGAACCTTTATCTGTAGATCTAAAAGTAGTTTCCTCATTGCCAGGAATACATGCTGTCTGCCCAAGGCATCGGGACCTGCTGACGTGACTTCTGGGCTGTGATTTCTCCTGGTCACTGGGACACTGGTGAGTGACTCTCCTGTCTTAAAAGCCCTGCAGTTCCCAGAGGTTTCGGTGGAAGCACTGGTGAGCTGGACGAGGTGAGTTAGGTTGGAAAGGGTGTTTTTGACACATGCTGCCTTTCTACTCCCTCCCTCTTGAAAAGCCTGTGCCTTTTCCGAAGGGTTTGCACCCCAGAAGCCCGCGCTCCCCTTTGCTACGGGCCTTTCCGTCCTGACCGCTGTGAGCCGGATGCCCGGCGCGCGTAGGTGCTAGTTCCATTTCTCAATGCCCGGCTGCAAACGCCCCACACCTCCCGCTTTATCAGCGCTCCCGCTCTTCCACCTCGCTTGGCCAAGAAGCCTCCCACGCCCGGCTGGCGCGACGGGCGAGGTGATGGGCGGTGGGGGGAGTGGCGGTGCCCCTCGCCCGCCGGGCAGGCTGGCGTCCCGTGCCGTCCGTCGCCCGCTGCCAGGCGAGGGACGGGGCTTTGGGAGCTGCGTGTCACCTCAGGTCTGGAACGGCTTCGCGTCTCTCCTCGTGGATAGTGCTGACACGGAGGGTTCCTTATAAATAAGCGCTCGTAGCTCCGTAAATACGCCTGTTGAACAGAACGCAGATAAGATACAAGCGTGGTCTATATTTAGACTTGCTTAGTCCTGCGGAACACGCGGTGCCCTTGGTCAGACCTGCGAGCGGAGCGCTGGCTCACCTTCGTGTCCCCGGCCGGGCGCAACCGCCGGCTGCCACCCGTAGAGCCTGAACGCGATGCCCCGGGAAACGCGGTCTGAGAAGCGCTTTGATCGATCCGCATCTTCCCGAGGCCCTGTGCCCTCCTGGACACGAGACTTTTTTAGCTTGGTGCTGTTTTCACCACGTAAAGAGATTTTATTTCCATAGCCGTGGAGATGGTGCTGCCTATTCCTAATCCTGAACTTCGGTCTCTATTTTGGGGACCCTTCCCCAGGGGGAGAGCCCTTCTCAACCCGGTGGTCCTGGCACGTGGCTTTCCCCCGGCCTTTTGTCCTGGGACCTGGGTGCAGCCCGTTCTTGTACCTCTCCGTGCCTGATAACTGGAGTTTCAAGTCGTGCCCTCGCTGGCACGCTCAAAGGAGCGGTGATTGTTTTCTGAGCGTCTCCGCTTCGTGCTCAGACGTTCGAGTAATCCTGCGGTCTGGGCAGTGTTGGACAGAGGAGGAGAAACCTGTTTTTCTGTGCTCTGGGTGGCCTCCCACACCGTCCTCCTTGTTGACATGGCCCATTACTGGGAGAGGGCACAAAAACTGGCGTGGTTGGGCTGCCTGATGCTCTTGAAATATAAACTATTGCTCACCGTAGCAGGGAGACGCTGTCTGTACCGGGATCGTTGCACACGCACAGGGTTCCTGCACTGCAAGAAACACTTTCTTCTGTTTATTTTACTTGTCACGGGTGACAGAATTTCAAACCAGTGAAGTATGTTGTGACAAAATGTCTCTGAGCACGGTGGCGTGATCTTTGCCACACAACGTTCGCAGGGAAAAGGATGGGATCTGAGGCAATGCACCGACATCGCCGGGTGCCTAAATCCATGGGTAACGCGTAGACCTGCTCGTAGGAGGGGTGACGCTTAGCTTCTGGCAGGTCAGGGACAGTGCTCGGACTCCTCTGCTCGCGGACGCTGCAGTCGCAAGCACAAAAAAAATGTCGTTTCTGTTTCTTTCTGCAGCCCAGATGTATCTGGGGAGAGCGCTTTCTGCTCCAGGGCGAGCCGAACTGAAAATGGCTGATGTGGGGGAATGGGATCGCTGCAGCTCGTGTCTGGGAAGGAGAGAAGCAGAATTACCCACAGATTTCGTAGTAGAGGGGAACAATTTTAACTCTGCTCACCCGCTCACTTCCTTAAGCAGCAGTAAAATTGCTGGAGAAGGAACTGCCTGTCGAGGGCAGGGCATGACTCTGCCTTGGCATCACGTGCCCCGGCTGCGCTCAGCTCCGAATTTACCCATCGGCTCGTCCAGACAGGCAAGAGGCGCGGAGAGCTAGGAGCCAGCTCCTCCGAGTCGCGCTCCCTGGGCGCCCGCTGCGGATAAAGAGCCGTCCTGGTCGGGAAGAGCAGCCTGGCTGGCCGGAGAGGAGCAGGGGCTCGGCAGAGCTTGGCCTGTGGGTCTCATCCCTCCCTTAGGGTCCCCGATCTCATTATTCTGACCAAAACCTCACTTCAAGGAGAAATAGCAATTAATGCGAAGGTTTAATGGTCACTGGGTTTGTTTTATCTTGCATCTCCTTGGTGAGAGATGCCGTGGGGATGTCCTCTCTGTTTTGTCGTGATTTCTGTTTTTCTTCTTGCTCTTTTTTTTTCCCCCCCCCCTCTTCTGGCTTGGTGCTCTTGTCTCTTTTAACCTGTGGCTGCTGCATTTCTAGTTGTCCTTTAATCCGCGGCTAGAGGTCTGCCGAGAAATCACTGCTCCGCTCGTGGCTCTTCAGGCAACTGAAGCTTGTCCGGAACGCTTGGGCTGGAGAGAGGTATGGGTACGTGGGCTGGACTTCAGCATGGATGAGAGGTGGGGGGCAGGAAAGCAGAGAATTAACGTAATTAATGAATGAGAAGACATAGCTCTGACAAGCTGAGCTTCTGGAGCTCGCGTGCAAGGCAGAGATCCTCTCTGAGGAGCTGGCGAGAGTGAGCCTGGCCCCGGGGATGTTCACTTGTAGCTCCTACCCTCTCGTATCGGCGTGCGTGCGGATATTCCTGGCTGTGGGGTGGCCTTGGCGATGACATGATTCAGGGGTTTTTTTCCCCATAAATTGGAAATATCCCTCTGTGACGCCCCAGCCTTGTCTCTTCAGTGCCGGCAGGTCCAGGGACACGCTGATTTTGGGTCCCATCGTACCCAAAAGCTGGCAGCTCCCGTGATCATATCGTAACTTCCCAACGATGAGACTTTCAGTCAATGCTGTATATTGGGAGCGAAATTCTTTTCTTCAAGGATAAGACTCTTGTAATGCCGCTTACTGGGTGCTGTAATGCCAGACTCCTGGGAAATGGGCTCGGTGGTGAGGCTGGATCTCTCTTAAACCAGCGGGGAAGCTGCTGCGTTTATCCAGGCCTTGTAACGCGGGCTGGTCAAGGCTTGCGTTTTTCTGATGTTGATTTAGGGTGACTAATCCATCACAAATCAGCTCTTCTGTCACTTGCCGCTTCTCTGAATGCGGCTCTCTCCATGTCAGTGTCTTTCCCCACCCTCATAAATGAAATATCGTACAACTATTTAGGAAATAAAGCAGCTGGGTAGAAAATCGGAGCAGCTCTACAAGCCTCGATCGATGCGAGGGGCTTTAAAAGTTACTTGTCCCCTGTCGTGAGAGGGTTTTGCTTGCCACAAGGTAGATTTGTGAATGTAGCTGGGTATTTTGGACCTTTTGCAGCAAACTTCCAAGATAATCTGCTTCCAGCACTGGTCGACCAAAGCCACCAGGTCTCTGCTTCGGGGAATGACCTCGGATGTTGTCCTCTATCTCCTGGAATCTCGGTGAATTAGTTTATTATTTCAAAGGCCGCTGGAGCAGATCGGCAGCCTCAGATGGGCCCTATCTTTTCCACATACGTTATGACTTTGTGAATCCCGAGACCTTGAATTCTGGACTCTTCCTGCAGAGCTCTGGGCCGGTGCCTCGCAGAGAAGAGCCGTTCTTCTGTAGCTTAGTCGTGATCTGAGCGCTACCGGAGCGGCTTGCCTGGCTCAAGGCGCTTATTTCGGGCAGGTCTGGGGAAGGTCTTGTGTTGTAACGCCCGACCTGGTCGTGGGGGTTGAGCTGTGGCGTGGAAAGGGAGCCCGCGGGGCTCTCCCAGCCCTCCCGCCCGCTCCTGGGCAGCCTGAAACCGGCCAGGAGCTGCTGCTGCTGAGGAGTGGGATGTTCAGCTCCCGGCACTTGCTCCAAGTCAGGGGATGAAGGTTCAAATTCTCTTCTTCAGCCAAGTTTCAGTTCCTCCCTCCTTCCAATCGAGGGCATGTCTTCAGCAGATCATTATTCCTATGCAGACTTCAGCGTTCTGCAGCTTAACCAGCTGGAGTCTTTCCTCCATCTCTAGCAAAAACCCCCAATATAGGCTTGATATGATAACCGAGATATTTTCAGTATCGAAGCTCTCGGGGAGTCCCCGCGGGGGGTGTGTGTTCTTGATGTGATTTCTCTCTCTGGTGGAGAGCGATAGAGCAATTTGCATTCTTAGCAAGAACCTGTTTGCATGTGTTTCGAAATAAGGGAGAAGCTCTTAAGGAGTGTGGTATTTGCCACATGCAGGGACAGCTCCTTTCTCTTGGCCTTTCCTGAATTTTTGGAATACGGGAGGAAAGGATTCCTTGGCTGCTTTTACCGTGGAATTAGCGATTGGGAAACGAAGGCAGAGACGAAGCGCACAAGCAATTTGGAGCGAGAGGAGGGGATGATTGAAATCTAGGAAGGGTTCCGGTGCCACAAAGTGTCACGGGGAAGCATCTGTGGAAATAATTGCCATTGTTAATTTGTTCGAGCACAATATTCCCTTTGACCTGTCCTTGCTGTGCCCTGCAATTAGCTGGGTGCAAACGTGGCGGCGTTACTCGGAGGCACAGCGGCCCAGGCAGAGCACCGGTGATATCAGCGTGGAAATCATGTTGACGAAGCTAAAGGCAGAGTTTCCATTGGAAACATTAGCTTGGAGAAATAACTCTTCTAGATAAGAAGTGGAAATGTGGAAGAAGGAAATAGCTATTAGCTGCTACTGCTGTCTGTAGTTAAAATTACAAGCCGAAGGGGTAGGAAAGGCAGAGACATCTGCTGCTGATAATTTGTGAACGGGTTAGGGTTACAGCACCTTCATGCCAAATACTGCACAGTGCAGCTGGTGGAGATTTAATTGAGGAGCCAGTTCCGCAGTTGGAAACGCGTCGTGCTCAGCTGGCCCCGCGATCCTGCCGCATTCCCGTCCAGGAGCCCGGGGTGAGCGAGCGCCCGAGCGGGCGATGCTGCTTCTGCATCCTCTGGCTGAGGACCCCGACCCTGCGCGTGGAGGTGGTCGCCTTTACGTCTCCATAAAACCGTAGCGGGCAAAACGTGCGCCGGCTGCGCTGGCTGTGGTGCCGCAGGGAGAGGGGCCGTGCTGGTAAACACGTGTTTGTTCACCGCATCATCCAAAAAGCAAACAAAGCTCTGCTGCTTATGGCTCGGCACAACAGCCCTGCGGTGGCCCGAGCTCGTCTTGAGGTGCCTCTGGTAGCTCCAGACTTCGATTTTTTTTTTTTCTTTTCTCTTTCTTTTTTGTTAACTTCCCATAGCTAGCTTTGTTCGGCAGCTCTTGGCCGCCTTAGGACAGTCAAACAGGACGTCCTGCAGCTGAGGCTCAGGCTGAGCACGGCTTCTTTCTCCACTTCCCCAGCCTGCGGTAAGTCATAAGAGACAGGGCAAAAAAAGCGTGGTGGATCGCCTCTTTTCTGTACTTTGTCCCTCTCTTTCCTCCGAGCTAATGAATACTTCGGGCAGGGACGACGCTGGCTGGGAGCTGGCCCGCCTTAGGCAGCGTCTCCCAGCGAAGCCAGCGGGGAGCTCTCGGCAGCCTCCTCTCGCCGCTCCGCCAGCCGACCCGCCGTGGCTTTGCAGGGACGGGAGCTCGGGGCGTCTCACGGCGAGGCCGGTTGGACGTGCCCGGGGCGCAGCCGGGAGCAGGCTCTTCCCCCGAGCCCGGGCAGAGCGCCTTGCGGGCTGCTTCGGTGAGTCAGAGGGGAAGTTGGACGGGGCTGAACCCTTCCTGTGAACTGGCACTTGTGCACCTACTTTCCTGGTAACTTCAAAGCTGGATGATCCTCTTCCAGCGTCCGCTTCAGCCCCTCGATCACAAGATCACCCAGTAAAACTGGGTTTCCATGCCGGTGCCAAGCCGGCTGCAGCGCAATCGGCATTGCACGCTTCGATCCGCGGTGGGACGGAGCCTGTAGTAACTGCTGGGCTGACGTGCAAGTGGGAACATGCCGCACGCGTTTGCGGACCGGTTTTGACAAACGGGAGCGTTTAGAGGCAAACGTGCACGGACCAAACCCCTCGGCTGCGGCGGTGTTGACCATCTCCACCCCTGCGGTCGTTGCAGTGTGGTGGCCGTAATCAAGGGGCCACGTTTTAGGTGGTGCCGACAGGCAGTTGTACCAGAATTTTAAATTCTGGTTGTAAACACACACTATACTAGCACCTAAGCTATTCTTAATCCAGTTTAACATCTTACAGCTGCCTTTTTCCTTAAACAAATCATAAACACATGCAGCGGCTCCCGAGTGAAAGAAACCCACCACAACTTCCATTGCGCGGATCCAGCGCCTGGTTTTTGTCGCCTTACCCAAGCTCTCTGGCCCGCGAGGCGTGGGTTCGGCAACCGCCGTCGCTTCTCGTTCATGACTAACATCCTCCCGTGGCACCGCTCAGGAAATGAGGCGCTCCGCAGCTCGCTCGCTGCCGGCACGGTGGTCTCCCCGCTCCGGGAGATGCCTCGCTATTTTTTTTTTTTTAGGTTAGCCTAACGCATCGGGAAAGGGATTTTGCTCTACGTGGCTTGCAGACTCGGAAGCCCGGTCCCAGGCGGTGCCGCTTGCCTCGACGAAAGGCTGCGGAGCAAACGCGGCGTCTGTGGGCAGGGGATCCTCGCCAGCGGGGAGAGGGATCCCTCGCAAAGCACGTGCCTGCGTGGTTGGCTCCGTTCCTCGCAGAACGTGCGGCTCGGGCAGGGAGGCGGGGGTCCGTGGTGGTGCCGCCCTTTCTCACTCGAGGCCCGGGGGATGTCGGTCGAATGATTAAATACAGCTTGTTTGAAGTGCCAGCTCCTAGGAGGATCGAGCGGACGGGGAACGCTGCTGTGTTTGCGTGACAGAGACGGTAACAAGATCCGTGGAGCCCAAACACCGCGTCTGGCCTCATCCAACACGCGGGACCCCCATCTCTCCCGCGTCTGAACTTGGCTTTGCGAAGGCTGGGAGCTCGGAAGCCGCCAGGCTTGTTTTTTCCCCTCTGATTTCCTGCTCTCCCGTTCCTGGGGTGAGCTGCCCTGCCACGGGTACGTTTGATCTGCCCTGCTGTTCGCTCTGTCGGTTGGCAAACTTTCACCCTTCCCTCGCCTTATTTTCCTGGTTTTTATCTCTAGAGCAGCTAAAGCCGCTGCCAATCGCCTCTCCCCCGCATCCGGGGGGGATCTTCTATTTAAGAAGCATTTTTTTTGGGGATGGGGCAGCAGCCCGCGTGGTTTGGGGTGCTGAACGGGGAAGAGGGCTCGGATGAGGCCGGGAGAGGCGTCTCCCGCTTTCCTGTTCCACCTGAAAAAGCGGTCGTGATTTCCCACACCAGGGGAAATAGAATTGTTTAGCCCATTCCCGGAAACCAGCCCCGGTCTGGCCAGACAGAGCCCCGCTACACGCTCACGGGAAGGGGTGCCGGCGCCCCAAAAACCCCGGGGGACCCTGGTGCTGCTGGACCCCGACTCTGGGGTCACCAGCGCTTCCCAGTTTGGAGCTGCCCAGACCTGCAAAGGGAACAGAGCCATTGCTGTTCCTGCACCGGCTCAAACTGGAGGAGACGGTGGGGATGGGAATGGCCGGGCTATAGGAATATTTTTGGCCTGATTGAGTTGTTTTAGCGCTTTGTCCCAGAAAACTACGATTCCTGCTGCCGCGGTTGATGTAGCTGCTAGATGTGTATCCTTAAAGAAGCGTGTGATGCTTTGGGGGCTGCTTTGCACAACGTCAGCTTGCGAAGCATCGCTCGATGCTGGCTTTGGAGTCCAAGTCCGTGAGAAGGATGCTTTGCTGCAACTGTTCTCCTAGCTCAGAGCTTGGTTGGGTTCGTTTTATCTTAGGAACGTTTTGGGGCTCTCAATCTTTAAATGAATCGGCGTCGCAGATGTGAAATGGTAAAAGGCAGCAGCTCCTTTACTCCACGTGATGTTACGAGCAATTTAGGGCCTCGCTTGTTCGTGGTCAGTGATCGTGGGCTTTAGGAGCCGGTTTAATCTAGGGAGGGGGGTTTCAACCCAGGAGGAAGAGCCCCAGATGAGGAGCTCTCTATCGAAGAGGCTGCTCAGGAAGCCCAAAAGTCGGATGGAGCCCATGGCAGCCCGTGACTCAATCCCGGAGGATGCTCCACCCTTCCCGGTGCGTGTTTCTCTCCCGTTCCCACGCCGCGGTGCTCGCGGGTCCTTCGCCGGCATTGAAACTTGCCGCGTCGCGAGCTGGCTCTTGCCTCTTCCGCTGCGTTCGCTCCCCGGGGCAGGGACGGGGGTCTGTGGGCGCTCCTGCGACGCCGTAACCGAGCGCTCCTCTCTGTTATTACTCTTATCGGCGGCCGATGGCCTCTGCCGCGGGTGGGGTGTGCCGCGCTTGCTCATCCCGGTTGGCAGACGGTCTCGAGACCTGGCTCTGCGTCTGCAAACTCTTGCATCAAGCTGGTCCAGAGAGGATGCGTGCTCGGATGAGGCTCATCGGTTGGGAGCGAGGGCAGAGCCCGAGCCAGGCCGATGCCAAACAGCCCCTTTCCGTCTTCCCGCAGCCAGCCCAGACGGCATCGATAGGCACCGGCTTGTGCCAGAAAGCCGCGATACGGGGAAGGTGCGAAAAGGGAAGCTCTGCCAGCCCGTGTCGAAGTCATGGCTGCGTGAAAAGTTGCTTTCATTTATTTATTGAAGGAGAGTTTGAGAAAGGACGCGTCGCTCGCATAAAAATCCCCTATTAAAGCGATCCAGCTGCCGCTACCGTGGTGCCGGAGGGGTCTCCCTCGGCTCGCAGATCCAGATGGGCTGCTGTGCTGAGGGCTCTGTCTAATTTCTGTGGCTTAAATGACAAAGCGTCGTGCCAGCGAGGAGTCAGGTTGGAGGTATTTTTGATGCTGTGCCCAAGCCGTAATCTGGAAATCTGTTTACTTCATTCCTTCCAGTCAGGGCAATGGCACTTAGAAATAT
Source organism: Phoenicopterus ruber ruber (assembly GCA_009819775.1). Taxonomy (NCBI): domain Eukaryota; kingdom Metazoa; phylum Chordata; class Aves; order Phoenicopteriformes; family Phoenicopteridae; genus Phoenicopterus; species Phoenicopterus ruber. The sequence continues at coordinate 616,580 of CM020243.1, forward strand.
TTTCTGCTTTTACCCGCACATATAAGGGTTTGTTGCCTAATTGCAATGCGAGATCCTATAGAGATCCTTGGCTAAGGTGGTAGAAGAGCTTGTAAATGGCCCAGGTGTGTTTTCCTCTGCCTCTCCACGCTGGTGGAGCTGCTGAGGGTTTGCACCGCCGTGCTCGGCTCCGGGCTCCCCTTGCCCCTGCTCCCTGGGCCCCTTTCCCACGTCGCTGAACAGGCTTCTCCTGCGCTTCCCATCCTGGCTCGATGCAATTTGTGCCTGGACTCCGGCCCCCGGCTCCTGTCCTGCAGCAGGTGAGAGGAAGCACGTCCGCCGTCCTCAGACCTGCCTCGCACGCGCGTTTGCCGGAGGCCTCGGCGCCGGGCCTCCGGATGCGCGCCCTGCGGCTCCTGGGCTCTCCTGGTGCCCCTCGGGGGGTTGTGTTTCTCCAGCACCCTGGAAGAGCGATCGTCCCTCACAAAAGAGTCGGGAAGGGCGGTATTGCTGCGGTGACGACCCTGGAAACCCAAATCTGGGTAGTTGGGGACCGGCCTGTGCATCCCCTCTCCTCCCTTCTGGCTTCCCGGATTCTGGACGCGACGGCAAAGCCGCTGGAGGTGCGGGGGGACAGCGGGGCCCCACGGGGCTGGCGAGAGCCCTCCTGGGCTGAGAGCGGGCCCGGCCGGGCTCTGTCAACCCTTCTTTTTTAGCTTTGCTGCCAGGGAGGTGGCTGCTCAGATCTCCGCTTGTCCTGGTTTTGGCTGGGATGGAGCTAACGTTCCTCCCGGTAGCTGCTGTGTTTGGGATTTGGTACGGGATTTAGTACGTGAAGAATGGTGATAGTGCACCGATGTTATTACTTGTCGCTAAGAGATCAAGGACCTTTTATTCAGCTCTCTGGGTTTTCCTAATGTGCAGGTGCAAAACCTTGGGGGGGGTATGGCCAGTACAGCTGACCCAAACTGGCCAGAGCGTGTTCCATACCATGGACATCGTGCCCTGTATATACGTGGGGGTCGGCCGGGTGCCGTTCGTTTGTTCGGCTGTTCGTTCCCTCGCTCGCTCTCCGGAACTCGCGGTTCCGAGATCGCTGCTGGGGAAATCGCTGATCCCACATCGCTGCTCGGGACCGTTCCAAGATCGCTCTCGGTTTCGCTCCGCGATCGCTGCTCGGGACGGGCTGTGCCGCTCGCCGGGTGGTGAGAGATTGTGCATCGTTCACTTTGTATATTCTATTATCATTATATTTTATTCTTATTGTTGTTATTAATATGCGATATATTTTTCTTTGCTGTCCTGGTGAACTGCCTTTATCTGGGGCTAAACCACGCCGCCGCTCCTAACAGCATTACCGGGGAGCGCTGGGGCGGCCGTAACTGAGCTCAGCGCGTCCCTGGGCTTGCTCGCTCCCATCCACAAAGCGTTTAGGGAGCCCGTAAGTGTCCGGTTCCTCCCAGGGAATGAAGGAACTATCCTGTTCCTTAGAGAGGGATTGTTTTAAAGTCTCTCCGAGCTGCTTGAAACTAAAATTTGCAGCTCCTTGGGCTGTCGCGCAGCTGGACCCTCCTGGATGCCTCATTGCGGTGACATGTTGTTTGCCGACTGGGAGTGTCTGGGCTCTCCGGGGTAGGAATTGTCACGCTTACGTGTTGCCTGGCATGGAGGAGCCTCCAGCCCTGGTCTGGGGGCGTTGGCGGAGGCTCTGGGAGGGTTTTACATCTAATCAAACAAACGGAGGAAGGGGTGGCATGAGCTGACTTGCATCGGGTAATAAATAGCTGCCGAGTCTCACGACACTGCCAGGCTTGTCAGATCTCCCTGCCCGGCTCCCGGGAGGTTGCAGCCGCTCTGGGTCTTGCCAAAAACCCCACGTTTTTCCAACCTAGAAATGGAGGTGAGCGGTGGCAAGAGGGATCCAACCTCGCGGCAGCCCAGGGAACGTCACCTGCCGCAGCCATCCGCGGGCGACCGTCCTCGCACGGGCTCCGCTCCGGAGCTTTGCCTTCCCAGGAGGCTGTCAATCCGCTGTCTAATATGTCTCATGGAAAGCAGCTAAATAACAGGACTCCCTGGAGCTACAGAAGGAAATTATTTAATTGCCTTTTTTTTTAACAGAAAGGGGTTGCTCGCATGCCGCAACTAGATGTTGTGAATAGGCCGATTTGTACTGGGAAAAGCTTCTTCAAATGCAAGAGCGTTGCCAGAGGCTCCGCGGAGCATCGTTTTGTTTTGACATGTCAACAGTGGTGTTAATTGAGCGCGAGCCAGGAAAATAGTAAAACCTCCATGTAAATGAATGAGTCTCTCCGAGGCTTAGCAGAGCCTTCAGTAGCAAGTGCGAGCGGTGCCAGGGATGAGGATTTACTTAGCCTTCAGAAACGGGCCTGTTCTTTTCAGGCCACGCGGGTAAAGTTTGTTGTTTTGCTTGGCAAATAAATTAACCCAAAAATGCATTTTGATGGAGCAACAGAGATATCGAGAACGTGACAAATACTTTCGCTGTATTGTAACGGTTTATTTTCTGCATCCTAAAAACGTTGAACGATGGTAGTCTCAAAACGCCAAGGACTTCAAAGCCTCTTCAATGAAATGTCGCTCTTGTTCTCTGGGAACGTTCAGCTGTTCCTTAACTGCCTTGGTTTCTCCCCAAATTTCAGCAAAGTCTGAACCTCCTGGGGAGCAGCTGGCTGAATACAAACCCGTATCCTCGCGTCCTTGGCCGGACAAAGCCCTGGTCTTGCTCCTAGGTATTTCTTACACTGGATATTCATTTTAACACGGATTTCTGGCTTTGTGCGTCAGGGGAGCGTGGGGCACCTGGAGCCCAGCCGGCTGCTGGGCAGCAGCCCCCCCCCCCAGTCTCCCGTTAGCCTCCAGTGCTGGTTTTTTGGCCCTGGTTTTGTCTTAGCGCGTGTGTTATCCCCAGCTCGGGCCCTTGCTGCGGCGAGCGGAAGGACGGAGGCGTTTCGGTGCTGGGAGGGAGACCCGCGACACCAAACGCGAGTGAGTAAGGCTTTCGGCAGGAGCGATCGTCCTCCGAAGCCTTTTCCCTCCTGCCAAGTCCCGATGAGCTGTGAGCGTGAGTTTTGCAAGTTGGCGAGGAAAAAAGGAAAGTGATAAAGCACGAGAAAACGCTTCAACAAAATACTTCTGACCAGTCCAGGTGGTTACTGAGGGTGCTTAGAAATAAATACAGGCTTAAAAGCCAAGGCTCCTCCTTTGGGCTCGGCGTGAAGGAGGAAGAGGAGCAGATGCGGTGCCCGTTTCCCTGCAGGTAACATCCCATATGCTCGTTTCTCGCCCTGGGGCACAGCTCCCCCACTTGCACCCCACCCCGGGGGTCCCAGCGCTCGTGCGGCCGCCCCACGGTCACTGGGCTGTGGCTTCAGCAGCTGTCACGCTAATTTTCAGGGTGATTTGCCCCCTTTCCTTTAAGCTGGGTTATATTTGGGGAATGGCAACCCCCTCCAGAGGATGCTCCCCCGCTTTGTACGGTTGTTTTGCTGCTTACAGGTGTGTTTTAGCTTCCCGGCTGCGCGACGGTTTCGCTGAGCACAGCGATTGAACTGCTGCTCGCGCAGGGCTCTCGGCCATCTCCGCATCTGCGAGGCTCCGCTCGGTCGGGCAGGGCTGGAGGCCAAAGCTGGAGACGTTTTCCGCTTGGGCGTAATGACTCCTCCAGTCGCGGCGATGGAGGCTGCGCGCGTGCAAGGGCTGGTCCGCGGCGCGAAGGCGGGAGACGGGCCGGCCGCGTCGCCGGCCGTGCCGCAGGGCCGCGCCGAGGGGGAGGTAGGGCGCTGCCGGGCAGCAGAAGCGAGTCACCCCTCTGGGTACGGCGGGGGAGCCGGCTCCTGCCTCGCCGCGTCCTCCCGGGTACGAGGGATCTATCGCAACCCCGGCCTGAAGAAGGGCTGCTGGCGGGGAGGCTGGAGCCGAGCTACCCGCTGCTCTCTGCACAGCAGTCAGCTGGCTTATTTGTGCTGTTCTTCCCTCGGTGGCTCCTGCAGGTGAGCTTTTCCCACGTCTTTCAACCTTGACCGTGGCGGCTTCTGCGCCGCTTCATCATCTGGCAGCATCCCAGCGGAGCGCTCCGGTTGCTAATTGCAACCACGCAGCCTTCCCCGCCGGCGTCCTGCGGCTGTCTGAGCTTTGCTGCTGCGACAGCTCCCTATAAACCTGAAAAAGGATCATCTGAAAGTTGAAATTTCCTGACCTAGGTGTGGATTTGGTGCCTCGGGAATGAGATGATGGGAAACCTTAGATTTAGCAAAGTGCGGCTGCTCGGAGCCAACCCCAGGGTTTCACGGGGGCGACAGCCGGCTTGCTGCAGCTTCGCTATCGCCAGCTCCAAAACTGGTTTGACCTTTCTGGTGTCTGCTCAAAAGAGGTCAGTGCTTTTAACGCAAATTATTTTGCTTCTTCCAAGAGGTGAAAGCTAAATGTCAGATTTGATGAATGAGCGACCTTTCACGGGGGTGGAGGGAAACTCCCGTGCGCGCTCCACCCCGTGCACCGACGTCACTTCCATTATGGGGCTGAGTAACGTTTTCCAGCAAGTCAGAGACGGTAGGTTGAAGCAGCGCCGTCATCCATGTGGGAATTGCATCTGGAACAGGCTTATTACTCTCTAATGAACATCGGTGACCAAATCACCTCTTGCTTTTTTTTTTAATTCTCATTTAAGAGAAAGCAAGAAGCATGGTGAGGGTGGGGGGAGACCTCTCCTAGGTTGGCTGGTTGCCATCAGCTCCTGCTTTCCCCATCCTGCCCCGTGATGCTGGAGGTGTCGGCGTCCCCGTGCGCGGTCCTGGGAAGGTATGGTAGAGCAGGGAGCCACACAAAGCACCGGAGAACGATTAAACGGTGCGTGGGGATGTCTGGATGGCAGGGACAGGGTTTGCCGAGCTCTCCACAAGGGTCTTCACCCTAAAGCAGCCCTGCCGCTTGCTGGAGAGAGATGCCCTGCACAGCCAAGGGAGCAGCTTCCCGTTTGGGCGCTCGGCGGGTGTTTTGCCGTGGCCCGGTACGCGGTGGCTCTCGGCACTCCTGGAATCCAGCCCTTCAGGAAGGCGAGCCCGCTCGGGGCCGTCTGCGCCCTACTTCCCCCTGCGGACCTCGAAACCTGGTGGGACGGAGGCGGACGCTCGGCGGGGCGCGTGGGAGCTGGCCTGAGCAGGTTTCTGCCAAGCGCGAGCGAGTCTCGAGCTTATCCCAGATCCCGAAGCTCCACCGTGCGCTGCTTTCCTGGGGGGAGATCCCCAAGGGCTGCTCTCAGCCCTTCGCCTCCAACGTGGCCCTCGGTGGTAGCCGCAGCATCGTCCTGCAGCGCAGCACTCGAGGAAAATAAACCCTCCGGCTGGAGGCACGTGTTTTGTGAGCTGACCGGCCGTGGGATGGGGTTTGCATCCCCAGCTCTCCTTGCTTTGGCCCTGAATTGTGGCACCTCTGTCGTTGAGGGCTGTGAGTTTGTGTTGAGCAGTGCGGTGACCCATGGGGACGAGCCAACCCATCGCCCTGGCGCTAACACAGCTTGGCCAGGCCTCGAGGAGGAGCGCGAGGAAGGCAAAGCACCTTAATAAAACCTTTTCCTAGCTCTATCCTAACGCCACGTTAGCCTGGTGCCGCTGCGGTGCTTCTCATCCGTGAGTAGGGCTGCTCAAAGAACAAAATTGCATGAGGAGGGAGGAAAAAACTCCGCGGACTCAGCTCTCGGTGCCGCAGTGATCCCATTGACTTTGAACGCGTATGCTCTGCTGAACGAGGACCCGCAGCCGTTCAGCCCTGCTTTATGCCATCCCACGCAAGCCGGCGGGTCCCACGCTGCTGCACGCTTGACAGGCTGAATTGTGAAATTTAAATTTATAGGAAAATATTACTGAGGTTAAAGGAACGAGCTGCGCACCTCTCGCCGTCTTCTTTCCTTCCTGTGCCCTTGCTCTCGCCGAGGGTGGCTGCCGCGTTCGCCGGTGCGTTCCTCCGGCTCCCTTAGCAACCTGCCGGCGCAGGGAGGGTGGCCGGGGCGTCGCGATATCTCCTCCCGGATCTGCGGCGAGGAGGTGGTGTGGGAACCAGACAACTGGTACCCGAGCTGGCAGGCTATTTCAAGATCACCCCACCCCGGGCACGGCGCTCACGTCTCGCTGGGGGCTGGAGCGAGCTGTGACCGGGGCGTGCAGTCGGACGCTCTCCTTTGACTCATCGACCTCGATAAGTTCGGAGCTGCCTCACGCTGTGTCCTGTCTGTCTTTTTTTTTTTTTAATTGCAGGTGGTTCCATGTCCCAGCTCCAGAGCTCCTGGGAAATGTACCAGCAGAGCGTGGCGTATCTTCCCGATACAGGTAACCGATAACCCTCCTCTGCGCCGCGGACGCTCTCCTCGGGGTTGTGTCTGTCTTTTCCCGGGAGCTTTCTCCGAGCAGCGCAGCGGACGAGGACTCCTGTCTAAAGGGACTAGGAGCGTTGGCTGTGCTAAGTTTCAGGCGAGGTGCAGATGAAACCAAGAACGGAGAAAACTCCAAGCTCCCGGAGTCCCCTGGGCATCCCCGGGTGCTCCGGGGACGTCTCCCTTGGGTGTTTGCTGGCTGTGGGGCCTTTGGGCTTTGCGTGCAGGCTCTGCAGGGCTGCGCTCCCCTGGCAGGGGATCAAGAGGAGCCCAGGCTTTACTGGGATCGAGCAGTAGCAGCCTGGTTAGGCTTACAGCGAGACTTAAATTGCAGGTTGTCCCCTTGCTTTTTTTCTGAACTCGCTTTTGCTCCAGACTCGCTGTCTGGAGTCGCTGAGCGACTGATAAAGAGTATTTTATACGGGACAATTCCAGCACCAGCTAAAAGCCTTTCGAAAGCAGACTAGACCCGGGTAGGCAGCGGCTATCTGCGGTGCCTCGAGAAAACCTTTAGCCGTACTTAAAAGAAAAAAAGCTCGCTTGAAGCTCTCAAATCAACTTAAAATCTCTGGCCCCGAGATGCGCAGAAGGGGTAGGTCTGTCCTGCGTATGGGGAAACCGAGGCACAGAAGCTGCTGGGGACTGGCGGGATAAGCTGAGCTACAAACGCAGCCCGTCCTACTGAACTGCGGCCGGTGCCATCCGCAACCGCGGTCTCCGTCCGGTCTTTGGCACCGTGAAAACTTCTAACCTTTGTTTTCCCAGTGCTTTTAATACTCGGTCTCTCTAATAGCCGACAGACTTCTACCAGTGGATACCGCAAGCCAGGAGAAGTCTATTAAAAGCTCCGCTTTAATATTCATTTTGCCGATCTGCGTTAGGAGCACTATTTCCTCCCTCCCTTGTTTACATCCCCGTTGAGGATTTTTTTTCGACGGCGCTCGCTAGACTCGCGTTTGGGATTTTTCTCGCTTACGGGAGCTGATGTGAGTGTGCCGGTGCTGCTTCCTGTCTGTGCACAAGGGAAATTCTGCGCCAGCGTACGGGCGCCGTGACCTCCTTCCCTGTGGTTTTTGCAGCACCGATCTGGGTGAATTCTGGTCCCTTCGAGGCTTTCTGAAAACTAAACGCAAAGGAGTGGGGGGGGGCGGGAAATGATCTGGGTTTGGGGTGGGCTATAGGAGTTCTCTCGCTGAGGCACAGCAAACCGCTATAACTCTGCGGTGTGTTTAAGGCTGGGGGTATGGGAAGGGGAGATGGGTCTTGGTTTTACTGGGTAGATGAGCAACTGTGTCTGCGTACTACGAACTAGCTAGAACCTGCTTTTTGGTGGTGGTAGTGCACGGAGCCAAAGGGAACGCAGAAGTTTCTCTTGCCAAATCATGTTGAAGCCAAGGGGAAAAAAAAAAAAAAAATCCTTTATCTGCATCTCGTTTGCTTTTTGTAAAGCTGTGACAGCTTGACAAAATAAATACCTGCTTTCTCTGCTCCCCCAGACATGGAGACCATGGCTGCTAGCACATCGCTCCCCGACCCAGCCGGTGACTTCGACAGGAACGTGCCCCGTATCTGCGGCGTCTGCGGGGACAGAGCCACTGGCTTTCACTTCAACGCCATGACCTGCGAAGGCTGCAAGGGCTTCTTCAGGTGAGCGAGGGGCTTTGGGGAGGAGGAATCTTCCTCCCTAACCAGCAAGGCGTGAGGAGCGGGCGATCCGATCCTCGGGGTGCTGCCTGGCTGCTCTTCCAGTCGCCTGCCGGGCTGCGGAGAGCCTTGCCAGACCTCTGCCCGCGTTGCAGACAGCTGCCACGCCTGCGAATCTTGATAATGGAGAGATCGCAAAGCGTTTCCCTTCTTGCGGCTTGCTGTGGCACCCCGCTACTGGGAAAGAGGTTGTTTTCCCCGTAGCCCGAGATTTCCATCTGTCTGGGAGCCTTGCACACCTCCACGGGCTGTGTAGGCAGGAGCCTGGGAGCCTCTAGCACGCTGTGGATGGCACCTGGGGAAAAACGCACCTGCAACTAGCAGTCTTTGGCAACTAAACTGGCGTGATGGCCACAAGCTGCTTCTCTTTAAAGCAAGCTGCCTCTAATGCCTGCTCTGAAGCTCTGCGCGCTTGTGTACGGAGATGCCTGGGGTCCTCTGCCCACCTGCTGGAGCGGGCACCAAGCTCTTTCCAAAATCAGGCAGCCTTTTGCTCGCAACTCGGGCTCTTGTGGGGTTTAAAGTAGCTGCAGGCTGTATACGCAGCTGGCTCGAGGCTTTTTGCCACTGTCTTGAGTGGCCTCAAGCTGGTCTTCACAAGGCAGAAACGTCTCTGAAAGCTGCCGAGGTCTGGAGAGTTGCGGGTTCGTGGATATTTGTTAGCGGCTCGGTTTTACCCCCCGCGTCTGTCGAGGCGACGCTGCCGTACAGCCGGTGCCGGGCCGTTCACGTGGGAGTTCAGGTCGCTTGCACCAAGTGAGAGAATGACTAAGCGCTGGTGAAACGAAGCAAGATAATCACTGGCGTGGGACTGGCTGGGCAAAGCCTTGCTCAAGTGTTTTGCGCAGTAACGAGACGGCGGCACAGGAGGCGGTGGGATTGCAAACACCAGAGCGTGCGGCTTGGCACCTTGAGCTGGGCTGTTACAGCAACCGGAGCTTGAACTTTCACAGCGAACTCCGAACTCCTCCTCTTGCAGGAATTTCGGGGCTAGATGGGGGGGTTTCACGTACCACAGTCTTGCAGTTTGTTTTCAAACGGGGCGGATTTGAAGCCCGGCCAACCTGAGCGACAACATTGTCCTCAATTACTGCCGCTAAATGAGTAACTCTTCTTTCAGGTGCTCTCCTCTGTGCTCTGCTCCGGTGTCCCCGACCTTCCTTCCCCGTCCCTGTTGTGGCCGCAGAGGCAACGATCATAGAATCATAGAATAGTTTGGGTTGGAAGGGACCTTTAAAGGCCATCTAGTCCAACCCCCCTGCAATGAGCAGGGACAACCGATCTGGTTTTTGACCTCTGAAACGGCCAGCGCTGCTTGACGAGCCCTTCCTGGGCGCGACGTGGCTCTTGCGCTGACGTTGTGAGCCCTGCTGCCGCGTTTCCCCGTCTCTCTTGTCACCCCATTGTAATCCTGCACGACGTACGGCTGTGACAGTATTTCTGAGCAGACATCTTAATGATGTGAGAAGCTCTCATCTCCAGCTAGCCCTTCATGCCCCATATAAAGCCTTTATTTTCAATTTAAGGCTCTTACTGTTTTTAATCTTGCTTTCCAGGCACGCTCTCCCTAGGCTAGGCCTTGGTGTGTTCCCTCTTGCGTACACAGGCTTGTTTACGTGCCGTTTTCAATCACCAAATTAATGAATGCTTTCTGCTGCCACGGTATCCAAGGGCTTTCCGCATTAAAACACGGCAGCGCTGCCGTGGGAGAGCCTGGATCCCTAAAACTCTCCTAGAAAAGCTACGCATCCCTCTGCCAGCACCGTGGGGTTTATAACAGGCTGTGCTTGCGTGCGCTTGTTGTCTTTTCAACTTCCAGCTTGCGCTCCCTGAGCAGATCTTTGAATATAACCCCTGCACAGCGATCGATTTAGGGTGGCAGCTTACGCTTGCCGGGGAGGTCGGACTCGCAGCCTTGGCTGGAAGGAGCTAAAAGAGGGTCGCGAATATCGAACCGCAGCAGCAAAACCGTGAAGGTTTCACAGCTTTGGAAGGTTCCGCAGCTTTTCCTGAGTGCTCCCAGGCCGTGGATGTGCCTTAGTCTCCTCTCTGGGTCAGACTGAGACGGGTTCCTGCGTAGCCGGGGCCCCGTGCCCGTCGCAGAGGGATGCAGCGGGATGCAGCCCCAGCCTTGGCTCGCTGGGGCGGCCGCAGCACGGCGGGGGGACCTCCTGATGGCCCTCGCCTTGCCTTGGGGACGTACCTGCGTGACATGACTCCTCGCGGTGGAGTCCCCCAGGAGGTCCTGGGTTTAATGGCTCTATAAAGGGCATCAGGAATTTTATTGGCACCTCTGGGTGCCCCGATGTGCACGTAACCTGCAGCACAAACAGCCATGAGGCAACCTTTGCCTGCTGGCTTCAAAGTCCACTGTTTACTAACGATGCCAACGGCAACAGTAGCCTTTTATTGAGCTCTGCTGTTTGCTCAGGAGCTCTTAAAAAGCAGCTCAGCCGGGAGTGATTTATTCTGCTGTGACTTGGCTGAAGCATCCACGGTTTCTTCTCCAGTCCTCGTTTTCCCCCGGTGCGATGACACTGGGCGTTAATAACAGAGCTGCTTGGAAAGGCTCGGGGTATTTCAAAACCTCTGAAGTCCCCACCCATCCTGTCTGCATCACTGCATCTCCCACTCCTGTAATCCTCCCCAGCTCCCTATGAAGCTCTTAAAATAAATCCATCCCCTTTTCCTGCTCCCCCGAAGGTCTCTAGAGATATTTCAGGGCCGGGTGCAGTTGTCTAGAGGGTTCCTGGGATCAGAAGTGGGGGGATGGAGCTGGCAGGATTTGGGGGAGAAGATGCAAACGGGTGCAAAACGGGTGCTGGAGAGCTGCAGCTCCGCTCCTGGCGTTGGCTTGGCCGTTGGTGCACCAAGGGGCTTCCCTGGGCGGCTGTGTGGGTGTCACGGGGGATTATCCTACCCCAAAGGGTTTGCGACGGCTGTGCGAGGTGGCTCTGCTGCAGCCTGGGTGCCAGAATGACTCCTCGCGTATTCGCTGTGCGGCGGGTGACGGAAAAGCTGTGCCAGGAAGGTCACCGCGGGGTTTGGTTATGAGTAGGGGAGCTTTCAGGAAACAGCGTTTCACAAGCTCTGCAAATGTGAGAGCTGCGTGTATCGAAAGCCCATTTTGCTAATAAAAACTCAAAGAGTTACTTTGATGATAGTAACTGGTAAAACTGGTAAAGGGGGAGGACCGAGCACACCACTAATATCTGCCACATGATGCAGGTCCGGGCTTCGCTCTCCCTCGCGTGGGGGCTGTCGGGCTGCTATTCGCCATCTGGCTTTTATGTATCTTCACGTTTCTGATAACGCAAAAGCCGTTTCAGAGGCGCTGGGCTTCGCTTTCTCCACGGCGTGCTAGGCAGGACCGGCGGGCACGTGCCTCCCATGAAGGGAGCTCAACCGTTGCGGTCGGGGGGTGGTGAAGGATGGAGGTTTCCTGGCTTGCGGAGCTGGAGTTAGGGAAATCGCGGTCCTCGCCGGGGCTGGAGCGCTCCCCAGCTCTGCTGGGCGAGAGGAAGCCCGATGGGCTCTTTCTGCCCCCGGGGGTTAGAGGAGCGGGCGGCGAGGTGGATTGAGGAGTGGCTGAAGGGCAGAGCTCAGAGGGGGGCGATCAGCGGCGCAGGGTCTGGTTGGAGGCCTGTGGCAAGTGGTGTCCCCCGGGGTGGGTGCTGGGGCCAGTCCTGTTCACTTGATTCATCGACGGCCTGGACGAAGGACAGAGCGCACCCCCAGCCAGTTTGCTGATGACACCAAACTGGGAGGACTGGCTGACACCCCAGAGGCTGCGCTGCCGTTCAGCGAGACCTGGACAGGCCAGAGCGTCAGGCGAGAGGAACCTCGTGAGGTTCAACACGGGCAAGTGCAGGGTCCTGCCCCTGGGGAGGAACAACCCCCTGCACCGGGACAGGCTGGGGGTGACCTCCTGGAGAGCAGCTCTGCGGAGAAGGACCTGGGAGTCCTGGGGAGTGACAAATTCCCCACGAGCCAGCAACGTGCCCTTGGGCCAGGAAGGCCAACGGCACCCTGGGGTGCGTGAGGAAGAGTGTGGCCAGCAGGTCGAGGGAGGTTCTCCTCCCCCTCTGCTCTGCCCTGGTGAGGCCCCAGCTGGAGTCCCGGGTCCAGTTCTGGGCTCCCCAGTTCCAGAGAGACGAGGAGCTACTGGGGAGAGCCCAGCGGAGGGTACAGAGATGCTGAGGGCCTGGAGCATCTCTCCATGGGGAAAGGCTGAGGGAGCTGGGGCTGTTCAGCCCGAGGAAGAGGAGGCTGAGAGGGGACCTCACCAACGCTTATCAATATCTCAAGGGCGGGTGTCGAGAGGACGGGGTCAGACTCTTCTCAGTGGTGCCCAGCGCCAGGACAAGGGGCAACGGGCACAAACTGGAACACGGGAAGTTCCGCCTGAACACGAGGAAAAACGTCTTCGCTGTGAGGTGCCCGAGCCCTGGCACAGGCTGCCCAGGGAGGGTGTGGAGTCTCCTTCTCTGGAGAGATTCCAACCCGCCTGGACGCGGCCCTGTGCAGCCTGCGCTGGGTGACCCTGCTCTGGCAGGGGCTGGGCTGGGTGGGCTCCAGAGGCCCCTTCCAACCCCATCCTGGGATTCTGCGAGACGGGCATCCCGCAAGCGCCGGCGAGCGATGGACGTAGCCCCTCCGCGCGCAGCAGCCCGGGCTTTGCGATGCCGCGTTTGCACGCGGCGAGCGGCTGCGTTGGAGAGCGCACGTGGGAACGCCGTCCCCGGTTCCCCCGCCAGGTACGGCCGCCCCAACCCCGGAGCGCATCGCTCCCCGCTCGGCAAACCCCACCTTCCCTTGCTGCTCGCCGTGGCCGTGTTTACTCTTACCCGCAGGCTGGGTTTGCGCAGGGAGGGATCTCGTTATTTTTAACATTCGGCAGCCTGCCTGGGACACGGATCTTAAATGAGCCTTGAAATGGCTAGTTCTGGAGCTTTATAAAAATACGCCGGAGCCAGACGGCGTGAGCTCCCGCTGTGGGTCGGACGGCCGCTCCTCGGCACTGCGGGTGTAACTCGGGGCCCCTCGTAGCCGAGAGCCGTGGACCCTTGGGGCGGCGAAGCGGCTATTGTGCCCGGCCGCCCTATGTTCGAATAAACCGCAATTTTCATACCAAACCCATAATGTTGGCTTGCCCTTGCACATGGGACATCTTTCCCTGCCTGAGGGCCTCACGTTTCTCTGGCTTGTTTGTGCATTCCCTAGCCTTGCCCCGGGCTGCGGGGGAAACGATGAGCTGCCTGCCTGTCCCACGTGCTCAAAACCAGAGTCGCTCACCAAAACTGGGAGATTTTGGGGTGTTCGGTTCCAAATCCTGATTCACCCCTGAGCTGAGCAACGATCCTGGGAGAGCGAAGGTCCTGCTGGTCTTGGTGGAAGGGGAAAACCCGGAGAAAAACAAAAAACTGAGAGCCAGCTGCTGGGGGAAACAGGAATTTCTTAGTGTAAGGCAGGTTACGGAGGGCGCTGCCATCCGCCTCTCCTGTATTAATCTTCCTAAATGCATTTATTCATCTGTGAGGTGAAGGGGGAGTAAAGCCTCTTTGTTTACATCTCCCTTTCTAAAATAGCCTCTAATTGCATGCTACGTGCCGCTCGGGTCTGCAGCCCGAGAACATATTTTATATTTATACCCTATAGAAGCGCAGGCCTGGCGCCGTTCCTGGGCTGGAGGGGCCCCTCTGCCATCGCCCGCTCCGCCTGCAGTCGCCCCTTCGGTACGTCCACGGCGTTTGGGGGGGTCACGCGCCGTCAGCTCGGCGGCGCGGAGGGACTTTATTGCTAGAAGAGCGGCTCTTTCTAGCGGGAGCCTCTTCATCCCGGCGCTGAAATACGGCGTCGACTCGGTGACAGATCGTCTCGCTGTTGTACCCGACTTGCGTCTCCGCTCTGCTGCGTTCACCTCTGAGCGTCCTCGCTTTGACTTTCCAGCCTGGAGGTGTCCTGGGCTTGGTTTACCTCCGTTCTCAAAATCATTCTTTCAAAGCGAGCGGCGCCTTTAGACGTGGTTGCAAATCCAGAGCTGAGCTTCGCTCGCTGATGGCAGATCGTTGAGTAACTTTCTCCAAAGCGAAGACCCGGCATCGCCGAACGCGGAGGAGAAACCGCCCTTAAAGGACCGGCTCAGCTATGCCTGCAATGTGTTATTAGTGGATATCGCGCAGGATGGCCCCGCAGAAGGGCGAGTTTTCGCCCGGAGCTCTGGCTTTGACCCTTTGTACTTGGAAGATTTACAGACCCGATTGCAGCAGCGGATTAACGTGGCACGGTGTGGTTTTGGTGGAAGAGAGGGTTATTATGTTAAGTGTTGTTTCTCTTGTATCCTGCAGTGAGGTTTCTTTCTCCTGCACACACAAACATGCGCTCCAGCCAGTTATTCTAGCAAAGCCAGGCTTTAAAGGCTGGTAAATGTTTAATAACACGGCCTGCTTTGGTACGTGCCGGCCTCCGCTCTGGTTTCTTTTGCTGCTGGTGGGGGTTTCTCTACAATCCTTCCACCCTTCTTTTGGCCTTCAAAATACCTGTTTGAAACCAGAAAGCTGCTTAACCTGTGGTTGAACCCCTCGGCTGTGTCCTTGTGAAGAGTTGTCCTTTCCCGTGCTCTCCAGCGACGCCTGAACCTCTAAGATCAAACCCGTAGATGCACCCGACGAGGCCACGGCCTCTCCGACGTGGTGTTCTCAGCTGAGCTGAACGGAGCCGGGCCAGAGACGTTTCCAGCAACCTCTCTCCAGCAGTTTGCTGTCCAGAGAGCTGGATTTGCGCTTGCGTCTCCTCCCGATGTTCACAGCAGCCTCTTGCACGGTCAAAACGGTGTTGCTTTGACCCAAGATGTTTTCTTTTCTGTTCCTCTCCAGGAGAAGCATGAAGAGGAAAGCGATGTTCACGTGTCCCTTCAACGGGGACTGCAAAATCACCAAGGACAACCGGCGGCACTGCCAGGCCTGCCGGCTGAAGCGCTGCGTGGACATCGGCATGATGAAAGAGTGTGAGTACGCGGACACGCGTCCCGTGGGCGACGGCCCGGCTTCGTGCTGGGACGTCCTTTTCCTTCCCGCTGGACGCGCGGCGCAGGAGGCGGGCGTGCGAGCGTAAAACCCGCGAGCCCTGCGAAGGTTCGAAGGGGACGCAAAGGGCAGGGGACGCGGCGGGTAATGATTGAGAGGAGCTCGTTTAATGATTGAGGCCGTTCCCGTGGCGCTTAGCGATCGGGGGAGTCGCTTTTCTCGGAGCCAAGTCACCTTTGCTGGCTCTCGGGGGGCTTAGTGAGAGCATCCGGGGCCGTTTCTGATTAACTCCCGTCCCGCCCGGGCAAAGTCATCGTCCTCTCCAGCACGTTTTCGCGCGCTCCTCGCTGCATCCGAACGAGCTTCCCCACAGCGACAGTAATTTCCGTTAGCGTGGAACCGGCTCGCGTTTTGCTCTGCGACACCTCTTGGGGTTTTTTTTTTGGGGGGCCCTTATTCTTGCAACGTGGGTCCGTCCTTCCAGCTACATGCACAGCAGAGACTTAAGTAAATAGCAGAGGGAAGTAAAGTAGTTTTTAACCCAATCCAAACACGTTAATGTTGTCCAAATATTTATTTTCTTCAACTATATTTATAGATAAGCAGCTTTTAAAAATAAAATCTATTTGACACACTTCCTCCTACGTACACATGCTTTCCACGTCCTAAGTTTTCAGGAGAAGGCTGGTGTTCGCGTAGCGTTCAAACCAAAATAACAGCCTTGTGCTAGGCGACTGCAAACAGGACGTCACGGCGAATGATTGATGGCCCTGAAAATTTGGAAAATGGAAGCGGCGCTCGCTTCCTTACGCGGTGAGCAGAGAGCAAACAGCGTCCGATGTCACGGGGTGCCACCAAAGCACCCGGGTCCTCCAGAAAACCAGAGCTTGGAGGTGTTTGCAGGAAAAAAAAGCCTAAATTTCCAATTGTCCCAAAGATCGAGCAGATCCCTGGATCTTATTCTTTTAAACTAGCAGCCGTGTCCCATAACGAGGGAGAAAAAGACCATGTTCTACACCATATGTGCCCACGTTTTGGGTGAGCGCGAGGACGCGTGAGCCCGTGGTAGCCGGTCGGTGCGGTCCGTTTGGCGTAGCCGTTGCTAATGAGGGAAACGTGTTGACTTGCACCGGTTAATTAACCCGGGAAGGGCTGGAAAATTCAGCGGCAGCGATGCACGGGGTGCTTCCACCCCGGCCGGGGATGTTCCAGGCCCCGGGGATGTTCCAGGCCCCAGGGATGTTCCAGGCCCCAGGGATGTTCCAGGTCCCGGGGATGTTCCAGGTCCCAGGGATGTTCCAGGCCCCAGGGATGTTCCAGGTCCCGGGGATGTTCCAGGAGCCAGGGATGTCCGTGCTCTCCGCAGGAGTTAACTTGTAAGCGACCCCGTTAGCAAACTGTTACTGGATTAACCAAACCTAACCTAAGGAGACTAAAAATAGCCTTCCCGCGGACTTTGCCGCTGGTTAAATGAAGGGGAACGTGGTGTGCTGCTGTTATTTTTAGGTCGAATCAGGGATCTCGAAGCTCTTGGGGGGGGTTGTGGCTTCCCCAGGCTGTTGTTGAAGGCGATGAGGGTTGTCACGGGCAAGGCTGGGCCGGTTTGACCCTGCTGCCGACGGGATCCGAGGCCGAAGCAGAAATAGAGTGGGAGACGGGGATAAAGAGGAGGAGGAAGAGGGCAGACGGTGTGCCCGTGTTAATTTGGGGTTTGGTGCAGGCAGACCCTTCTCCGTCCCCGGAGCGTGGGGCGGTTGGATGGCCTGGATGATTTTAGACATCCTCTCCAGCCCAAACCACGCAGGGCTGAGACCTGCGGCAGCGCGGCCGTGCCAAGGGTCCCTTCCCCGACGCGTGGGCCGAGTTTGGGTGCGGGCGAACCTGTGGACCCGACGCTGCGGTGATGGGCTGGAGGAGCCGGCGCTTGTCGGGGAGGCGCAACAAGGAAGGGATCGCGTGCGTCGAAACTCAGACGGAGCAAAAGCCCCGAGCTGCCGGCGCTCCTCGGGGAGCTGGGGACAGCGTCGGGGCGGCCACTGTCCCCCGAGGAGGGACCAGGGAGGGGAGGAGGTGGAAGCTGGAGGGCAGCCGAGGTTACGGCCGTGAGGCTGGAGCAGGATTTATAGCCCCGCCGCACCGCCTGGGCTCACCCCAAGCCGCCCGCAGCCAACGTTAGCAAATAGTTGTGGTTTTCTTCCTGCCTTATCTGCGCAGGGTAAAGCGCAGGGCAAGCTTGCGGGGCCGCGCGGCGGAGGAGAAATGCACCTCGCGGCCCGCGCCATGGCGTTTGGGAACGCTCCTTTCCCCGTTCTCGGGAGCGGTTTCCCTTTGGATGGCTCCGAGGAGCGCAGGTCTCCAGCCTAGGGACACCTCGGCTGCTTGCCGCTGGTTTTTCCCAGGATGATGCTTAGCATGAACGTACTTTAAAGTGGGGCGAAGGGTCCGTTGCGGAACTATCCTGCTTTGGCACTGTTTTGGGTGGCAAAATGCTGAAGTTACCACTTTTGCCCTGCAAAATTGCCTTTTGCCGGCTGCCTGGAGCTCGGGAAGGGACATTGGTCAAAGCGCGGGGCATTAGATGGACCCAGGCTCCGCAGCCACCCGTAACCTTTGGGTGATTCACCTCTCTTAGCGTCTCTGCCCCTTCTCCCCCGACCTTTAACAGCTCTCCGATATCCACAGCGCATGCACGCGGGGACGGGGGACAGTTCGCCTGTCCTGCACGGTCTAAAGGTGTTGCTGCAAAGCAGGAGGAGAAATTATCCGTCAAATCGAGCGGCCGGAGGGACCCACGGGCTCCCCGGGGCTGCAGCGGTCTCACGGCATTGAATTTTTTCTCTCCCCGCCACCTTATTTGCTGCCGGGGAATTTTTTTGTGCTTGTCGCGGTGCCGGTCAGCTGGGAATCAGTGAATCTCCTTGGGAGGGTCCCCAGCCGTGTCCTGGGGCGGTTTGTCCCTCTGCAGCCGGGTCCTTGGACATCAGTGATGGTCGTTGCCGCTAAATTCCCTCCCCAGTGCCACAGAAAGGTCTGTAGCTTGCCTGGGATCAGCACCCCCTGGATCGTCTTTCCCTTTTTCCAAGGAAAAGGCTTGCCGGGATCTGGTTGTAGTCACGAGCAGCCGATGCTCAGCATCCTCACCACGAGGCTCGATTTATGATCTCAGTGCCGAAAATCCCCAAAGGGGAGGGGGGAAAAAAAAAAATCCCAAACATTGTCTTGGAGGCAGGGAGAGGAGCAGAAACTGGAAGGAGATTGCGTGGAGAGAGGGGAATTTCCCGAGTCGGTCAGGAGAGGAGCGGAGATACTCGGGGGAGCAGGCAGCGCGAGGGCAGCCGTACGGTTGTTTAGGGTGGGACGGCGGGACGAGGGTGAGCAAGGAGGGAGGTGGCGTTTCCAGCTCTCCTCCGCTTCCCCGAATAGGCGGCGATACTCGAAGCAAAAAAAAAGTCCCCGCTGCCCCAAACGTGGAATGTGTTATTCCCCAGCCCGGGAGCTGCTGCACGGCGGCGTTGTGCAACGCTGGCCTCTGGGACCCGCGCTGACGCCGGAGACTGGCCGAGAGGCAAAGCGGGAGCGCGGGAGGGAGGGAAGAGTCGTGGCCGTCCGGGAAAACGTCACTTGGCGGCGGCCGGCGTTCGCAGGCTGGCCGGGAAGCGTCTCGGCTCCCTGCGGGCTCCAAGCGCATGCTATAAACATCCAGCATCCTCCGTAATTAGAGCGGGCCTGGAAGCCGGCAGGCGCTGAGCATCTGGCAAGCCCTCTCCGAAATCCGCGCGAGCGTGGCTTCGGTCAGCCGTGTCTCAGCCGCGTCGGAGAGACACGACCCCCTTGGAGGGAGGAGAGCAGGTCGCCGGCGGCCCTGCAGCTGCTGTCACTGCTCCGATTTGCTCCGGCGCGGGTCCTGGACCTGCGATTTAGATCGCTGCTGTTCGCCCGTCGCGGCGAGTTTTCCTCCTCTCCGGTCTCCCTGCAAACCCACGTGCTGCAGGAGATGCACGCCGTCCAGGCAGCCTGCATCCCGCTCCCCCCCTCCAGCCGTCGCAACGTTCGCGTTCCTGTCGTGCAGCGTGGTTTTTCTGGCCGTGCCACCCCTTGTCCCATCCCTGTCCCCGCTGCCGATAACGCCCGCGGGGGTCTGGCCGCCTTTAGAAATGCTCCGGTTTCCGATGACAAAGGTGTCTCTGGCCGGTCGCAGCCGGGGTTTTGGGAGAAGCGGGAGGGATGAATTAGGCTTCGCTCCCCGGCTTCAAAGGGTGCGTCCGGGGCGTTTACTGCGTGAACCGGCGCAGAGAGATCCTGGGCATCCCTGGCAGTGAAGCGGGGTCGCAACGCCCCACGGGGCTGCTCAGGGGACGATTCCCGACCTCGGTGCCTGCGCCTTGTCCCTGCAGCGTGTGAAACTGCTGCTCGACGCTCGTCTAGCTGTGCATCGCCCCAGAGCTGCTCCGGCAAGGGGTGTTTCCGCAGCCCTCGCCGCGGCTGCTGTCCCAGCGAGATCCCAAGTGCCAGCCCACCGTGACGGCCGTGCCCGGGTCGGGGAACAACCACGGGGCTTTTTGCACCCCTGGGGCTGGACAGGAGCACCCTCCATTCAAGCTTCAACGAAACGCTCCAACTCCATCCAGCGAGCACGTTTCGTGCCTGATGTTTCCTAAACCTCAATTTTGCTTTATGTTTGGCTGCTCTTTCCTCGCCCGACAGTCCGAGTCTGCCCTCGCGCTGCTCCACGCCGTCCTCCAGCGCTTCCAGGCCCCTGGTTTTGGCCGGGGTTGCAGGGTTGTGTCCTCGGCCGGCTCTATCCTCACGTGCTACCCTCGGTGTCGGCTGTGGCTTTCCCTCCTGCCCTTGCGGTGTCTCGCAAAGAGGGCCGGCGTCTGTCTGGAAGCGATGGGCAGATGTTATCTCAGCCTCCGCGTGGACTTCGGGTCAGGGCAGCCCACAAACGCTCAGCCACGGCGCTGGTCGTGCCAGGAGTCTGTGGCTGGACGTCTCCGGCTCAGCGTTGGGGAGGAGATCGGATCTGGGGCGTGAACCGGGATCTCGAGGGGAAGGTGCAGGTGTCGAGTCGCTTCCCGATCCCGTATTCCCCCTCGAGGCAGGCAGGGATGTGGTGGGCAACATCCGTCCTTCTGTGAGCACGAAGTAAATGAGTCGAATCCTTTTCCCCGGGACTTTACAAAGCAGGCGAGTCACTGCGCTGACATCCCTCGTCCGCGTTGCCGCCGGTCCTACCGAAAAGCCGTTCCTCTGGCGCGGCCAAGCAAAGCGCGTTTCGGGTTTGCCGCTCCCCGGCGTCGCGGGGAAGGGTTTCACCAGAAACGCCGGGGGTGGTTCTCAACCCGCAGCGCCGATGCCGGGCTGTGTCTTGGCTTGCACAAGTCCCGCTGTGTCACGGCACGGGCGTTCACAACACCAGGCGAGCTGGAAGGCAATCGCAACTCCCCTTTATCCGATTTTTTTAAACATCTGCGGGGCTTCCTTTGGGTTTTAGTCTCCCGTGGGCTCCAGCAAGTCCTATCGGAGCTTTAAACACCAAACTCAGGACCCGGCCGGAGCCACGGCTGGTTTCTGGCAACGTCGCTGGCAGTTTGGCACTGGATTCAGAGCCCACGTGCTCTGCCGAGCCTCGGCGCCGCTGGCAGCCCTGGGACGGGCAGGGAAACGGGATGTTCGTTGCATAGACCCTGTAGGAAATCTTGGCTGCCTCAGGGGATAGCACTGGGGTGATGCTTTGGGAAATGCTCTTGCGTCTCAGCGCCTACGAGACTGCGAAATGCTGCGCCTCGCTGCTTCGAATCTCTTCGAGGGGCGGATCTCCTAAAGGCGGGTGGGAAATCCCAAGCCGATTTCCCTTGCGGTCTTGTCGCGACACAGAAACATCCTTTTCTTTCCAATCCGCTCTGCAGATACTTCCGAATTTCAGAGGGATTCGCTTGCGGGATCTGAGGTTTGCTGGGTGTAGACACCTGCAATAATCCCTTCCAAAGCCCCGATGCTCGGGGCAGACCGTGCTGGCAAAGCCTTCAAACACCATGGCCACAGCCCAAGCGCTCGGCTCTCTGCCTGATCCTCATTCCCAGCCCCACGTGGCTCTTTCCCCGCAGATGCTGCCTCATCTATGAACAGTTTCCCTTCTTACATGCGGCGCCCGGATGGATCCGATGCTTTTGTAATAATAACCAGGACGGGAGATGGTCATCTCAGTCGTGCCGATCACAGGAGCGACCTTTCGGCCCGAGCCGGTCGTTGCCATGTCTCCGAGATCTTCAAGTCCCCTCTGAGATTGTGCAAGTTTGAAAACGTCTTGGAAAAATGCCGTCGGCTAAAGGCGGCAGGAGGGAGCGGGGACTGCAAACACCTCCTTGCCTCGAGCCCTGCGACCGCGGCTCCCGCTTGCCCTTCGTCAACCTCTCGGCCCAAATTCCACCTCAACTCGCCCGGCATCAGATCTCTCCGCGACCCAAGGCAGGCAGAAAGCCGCCTCGTCATCAGATAACGTGCTTGGGGTTTTCTTTAATGACTGGTTAAAGGGCTAATAACATCTTGAGGAACGGGCATTGCTATTTTTAGGACCCGCCGGTGTGTTAACGAGCGCTGTTGTAAACGTGCGGCCGTGACTGACGGGGAGTTGCTGCCCCAAGAGATGGTTGCAGCTCCCTGGTGCTTTTCTTCTCTTTCAACCCTGTGAGGCTATTCAGGTCTTTAAGCTCTTTTTATAAAGGTAAGATTTGAGCCCAAATGGCCTGTGGATGTTCTCCTTCCCTAAATAAACGGGAGAAGCCTCGCATATCGCCTTTGAGTCCGACCCTTGGCCGCTGCTGAAGGCTGTCACCCATAACACAACTCATAAATCCCCAGCCCTGGAAGGAGGAGTATGTTTGTACGTCCCCTTAGCTTAAAAATCCTCGCGAGGCTGCAGAAGCCGAGCTGGTAGCCGGACGCGGAGGCCGAGCGATGCCGCATCGGGCTCCCTCTGTTGTCGGGCGCTGCCGGGAGCCGCGCTGGAGCGAGATGAACCCGCTGGCCTGAGTCTTGCAGGTTCAAGATTTCTTTCACCTGAAAGCACAAGAGCAAACAGGAACGTTGCAGAGCCGACATGTGGCAGCGCCGACGTGACCTTATCGCACCCGCTCCTTGCCTAAAAGCACCCAAGTGGGCTATAAACTGTGCCGGTCTCGTAGCGGGGAGCCGTGACCCGGCAGTCGGGGACAGGAGCAGGACGGGGTTGATGGAGGTTTAATGATTGATTAGCAAGGTGATAGGGATGCTGCTGGGCGCTGGGGTTGCTTCAGTCCGTTTCCCCGGGCCTGTTTCTGACTCTTTCCCTGTCCCTGCAGTTATCCTGACGGACGAGGAGGTTCAGAGGAAGCGCGAGATGATATTGAAGCGCAAGGAGGAGGAAGCGCTCAAGGAGAGCCTGAAGCCCAAGCTCTCGGAGGAGCAGCAGAAAGTCATCGACATCCTCCTCGAGGCTCACCGCAAGACCTACGACCCCACGTACGCCGACTTCACCAAGTTTCGGGTACGTCTGGGGCACGCCGGCCCCGATTCCCGTGCGCGGGACCAAGCGGTTCCCGCCCAGATGCACCAAACCCGTTT
Organism: Phoenicopterus ruber ruber; assembly: GCA_009819775.1. NCBI lineage: Eukaryota > Metazoa > Chordata > Aves > Phoenicopteriformes > Phoenicopteridae > Phoenicopterus > Phoenicopterus ruber. Next base: position 639,278 of record CM020243.1, read on the forward strand.
CATCCCGTGACCTCTCACTAGAGAGGAGTTAAAAATTCCCCGTGCAAGAACCTGCCGTCAAATGACTCTCCCGGCCCCGTTCCTCACGTCCTGCTCTCTCTTCCAGCCCCCCGTCAGAAGCAACCCCAGCAACAGGGGGGCAGCGAGATCCTCCTCCATTCTCACCCAGGACTTGTCGTCGGAGGACTCCACCGACCTCTTTGGCTCCGACGCCTTCAGCACGTTTCCAGGTACCGCACTCCCCTCTCCGTGCGTGACGGGGGTGGAAGTGCAGCCGCTTTACCGAAGTCTGGCCATTCAGACCCTTGTTTTACCTCTTCTGGGGGGTTTATTTAACTGTAAGACCCTCCCGGGGGTGTCGCAAAGGGTTTTTGCGAGCGAAAAGCGTGAGGCGCTTGGCTGGATCGTGGCCGTGCAGACCTCTGCGTGTCTGAGCCCTCCAGCGTGGCCAAGAGGAGCGTGACGGTGAACGCTGGGCTGCATCGTCGCTGCGGGGAGACTTGATCGCAGCCCAGGAGAGGAGTTAAAGGTCCCCGGTGCAAAAATCTCGATGCTGTTGGCAGCCAGCGAACGACCGATACCAAATCGCTCTCCCAGCCCCGTGCCTCGTGTCCTGCTGGCGGGCTGGCCACCATTCCTGCTGCGGGCTGGCACCCTTCCCCTCGCCCGTAACGTCTTGCCCACAACCAAGGCACCCTCTGACCGTCTCCCTCTCTCCAGAGTCTGTGGAGCCGCAGATGTTTTCGAACCTGGTCCTCTCCGAGGAGAACGACGAGAGCTCCTCCATGAACATCGACTTCTCCCACCTCTCCATGCTCCCGCACTTGGCCGACCTGGTCAGCTACAGCATACAGAAGGTGATCGGCTTTGCCAAAATGATCCCGGGATTCAGGTGAGACGTTTGCTCCCAGATCCGATGTCTGTGGCGGTTTTCCACTCTCAGGAATCCTGTCCTACCCTTCACAGCCAGAACATTTTTTCTCTGTTTCACCTTCACAGCTGTTCCTCAGGCTCTGTTCCCTTCCCAGGTCTGTTCCTACTTTCACGTTTTCCGTCTCTCCTCCTTCCTGGGGTCACTCCTCTCTTATCTTTACCCCGATTCACCCAGCCTCCATCAGCAAAATGCATGAGCTCCTGAGACGCTTGAGGCCACGTGCGTGGTCCCCGTCCTGCTTTGTGAAGGACCTCGGGTCCTGTTTAACCCCAGGCTGGTGCCCAGGGTGCTGGGTGGTGCCTCTCCTTAAATGCAGCCGCAGAAATACCTGCGGCTTAATTACACAGAAACCTGGGCTGCGGGAGAAGCTGGGGTGCCCCCAGCAAAGGGACCGGGTTAGCGACGGAGAACCTGGCGCGGAGGTGGCACGGGCCGTTCCTTTCCTCGCCGGACACGTCTCACGTCACCCTCTCCCCCCTCTCCCCCCTCGCCAGGGACCTGGCAGCAGAGGACCAGATCGCCCTGCTGAAATCCAGCGCCATTGAGGTGATCATGCTGCGCTCGAACCAGTCCTTCACCCTCGAGGACATGACGTGGACCTGCGGCAGCAATGACTTCAAGTACAGGATCAGCGACGTCACCCAAGGTAAAGGCTGCAGACGCTCTCCTGCTTGCGGCAGGCTAGGAAATGCCATCCCGCCCTTAAATTCAGATGCAAAAACCCCACGCTGAGTAGTCTGGAAGCAGGCACGCGGCGGCAGGCTGCGCAGCCGCGGTACACGGCAGCACCGGCAGCGCCACGGCTGGGCCGAGACCCCCGTCCCGGCATCAGCCGCGCTCTGATTGTCTCCCAAGCGCCGCGCTGTGACGTGCGAGCCTCCAGCAGCCGGGCCGGCTGGCTGGAAAGAGCCGTTAACTCCCGAAGGAAAGCGAAGCCGGAGCGTGGCTGGGGCTCAGAGCTGTCTCCAGCCCCTCTGCGCTGCAGCAGGGGTTGAGTTCGGTTTGCTCCGACCTGCCGTGAGGGCTGGGAAGCCGCTGTGCCTTCCCACTGCTGCTGCTCTGCAGCCGGGAAGCCCTTCTGCTAGGAAAGGTGGTGAATCCCATCCTAACCCCCCCCCGCTTTAGGATTTGGGGGCCAGCACGGAGAACAGGGTGTGCAGATGATATATACGGCCCTTAAATCCCTCCCTGCGCTTGGAAGAGCCATAGAGTGACCTGGGGATGCCGAGACCCTCAGTGCGAGGGCGGAGATCCCCCAGTGAGGTCCCAGGCGGGGCGAGCGGCGTGTGGGGACCAGGCACGGGACAGGTGGCACCCGCTGGGCGCAGGAAAGAGATCGGCTTGAAGAGAGGGCTCCGGGCACGCAAGGCGGGGTTCGTGATGCTTGTGCAGGACCCGGTGCAGCGCGGGTGATGATAAGGAGGCAAAACGTCTGGAGGTTAATTGTCATTATTGCTTTCAAAAGCAAAATCTGCTCCGTAATCTCCTGCTTTAGAGAAACTACCGGGGAGAAAAGTACAATTAAAACCCAACGTGTTTTAAGCTGTCTCAAAAGTCGTCTTCCGCTCTCTGCTGCGCTGAAAGAGGAGCTGCCGAGCTCCACGCTCATCCCGCAGCTCTGGGAGATCTTATTCCGGAGCAGGCTGTGCTCAAGGTCCTTTCCCTTCCCAGCTGGCCACAGCATGGACCTGCTCGAGCCGCTCGTGAAATTCCAGGTTGGCTTGAAGAAGCTGAACCTTCACGAAGAAGAGCACGTGCTCCTCATGGCCATCTGCATCCTGTCCCCAGGTAGGAGGACGCTCGTCCCCCGAGACCACTAACCTGCCAAATTGGGGCTGCGTTAAGGCACTCGTCCCCAAAAATGTCACCTTTCCCTGCCTCTCCATCGCGGCCGGCTGGGAAAAGGGAAGGGAATCACCCCGCGTCCGCGCTGTTTCCTAGATCGCCCAGGCGTGCAGGACACCTCGCTGGTGGAATCCCTCCAGGATCGCCTCTCGGAGATCCTCCAGACCTACATCCGCTGCAGGCACCCTCCTCCCGGCAGCCGCCTGCTCTACGCCAAGATGATCCAGAAGCTGGCCGACCTCCGGAGCCTGAACGAGGAGCACTCCAAGCAGTACCGCTGCCTCTCCTTCCAGCCCGAGCACAGCATGCAGCTCACGCCGCTGGTGCTCGAGGTCTTCGGCAACGAGATATCCTGACTCCGGCCGTGGGGCTGAGCACCCACCGGTAAAGGGATAAGTCAGCCTGGCTTCCCCGAGGCGGCGAGCGGAGGGACGTGACCCCGGGCAGGAGATTTGTACATAGACGGTTTGGTTTCACACTACTGGAGATCCTCCTTCGTCTTCTCATCCACGGCGGCCGAGGTTTGCTCGCTGCAGAGCGGTGACAGACCCAGATCCGCGGGGTTTCCCCCCGCTCCGTGAACAGCTTTTCCGCTTCCCTGCCGGCTGCGAGAGCTGACTTATCCCTTTATGGACGTTTTGAGGCCGGGCTGCCTCGAATCACTTCTTTCTTGACCCAAAAAAATGGGGCTGCTTGGAAGGAGAAGCGCTGGGGCGGTTTTGAGGGGGCAGACGGACTCACGGCGTTGCTGAGCCATCGGCGCCGCCCTCTGCTCCCCTCCTAAAATCTGCAGCGATCACCCCCCCCCCTTTCCAAAAGGGAGATGCCGATGGAATTGCACACCCCCAATCCCTGCCAGAACGAGCCGCGGGCTGCGGCACCATGATTACGACCATGACCACGACCATGACCATGACCACGACCACCTCGATCCGCTCCCGTGAGCCGCTGGGAGAGCGGGACGAGGCCGGAGCCGGCTCTGCCAGCCCCGAGAGGGGAAACAGGGGCCTCGGCCCCTCGAAGGAAGCAGCCGGCCTGGCTGTAATTTGCTTTCCTGACACTACTGCCTGGCCTTGGGGGAGCAGGGGGGCTCTCGGGGTGCCACCATGCTCTAGGAGCTGAGCCCCTTTCCCGCAGCTCTCGGGGGGGCCCCCCGCCATGCCCAGGGCCCCCCACCATGCCCAGGGCACCCCACAGCCCGTGACGGCACCGCGATAACAACCCCACGGTCTCAGCTCGGCGTCGGCACCTTGCGGTGTCCGGTGCCGCGCTGGAACCGGGCGCCGGAGGCTGCTCCGAGCCGCTGCCCCCCCCCCCCCCGCCCCCCCCCCGGTACCGGGGACCCCCCCGGGGGGGTTGGGGGGAGCAGGGAGGCTCCGGGCCCCCCTGCCCCGGGCCCCGCATGGTGTCTGCGAGGGGACCCAGCTCGCTGCCGGGTGCTGCTCCTTGCAAATAAACTCTTGCTTGGGAACGGAGCCTGGGCTGGTTTTTGGGGGGCTGTGTGTCTGTCTGTCCCTGTGTGGGCTGCGCAGGACCGTGTCTGTCTGTCCTGGGGGGCTGGCGGAGGTGTCCGGGCGGGCGGGGCGGTCCCTGCGCCCACGTACGTGTCGGTGTCCGTACGTGTCTGTGTGTCCCTGTATGTGCCCGCGTATCCCCCCGTGTCCGTCTGTCTGTCCGTGTGTCCCCCGTGTCGTCCGGCAGGGGGCGCTCCCGCCAGCCAGCCCCGCCTTGGCCCCGCCCCCACGGCTCCGCGCATGGCGCATGCGCAGTAGCCGCCGGGCGGGGCCGGGAGGACTGCGCTGGCGCATGCGTAATGACATTCAGGCGTGTGCCGAGAGGCGTGAGCTGGCGCATGCGCGCGGCAGAAGGGCGGGGACGAGGGTGAGCCGGCGCATGCGCAAAGCAGAAGGGCGCGGACTGGGCGGGGCTGGCGAAGGGGCGGGGCGGAGACCTGGAAGCCGGGCGGGGCTGGCGCATGCGCAGAGCAACTGGGCGAGGGCTGGGCGGTGCCAACACATGCGCAGAGCGGCAGGGAGGGGTCGGGCGGGGCTGGCGCATGCGCAGACTGAAAAATGGGCAGGCGCGCGGATATGTTGGCGCATGCGCCGTACTGGGGCGACGGGGGCGGTGCTGCGCATGCGCAGTACCGTGGCGGCGGGGCCGCGCATGCGCGGTGCGATGCGAAGCACCCTGCGCGCCGCCCGCCTCATGGCCGCCGCCGTGGGCACCGGGAGCGGGGCCGGGCCCGGGCCCGTCCCGCGTATCGGCACCCACGACGGCACCTTCCACTGCGACGAGGTGCTGGCGTGCTACCTGCTGCGCCTCCTGCCCCGCTACAGGGTACGGCCCCGGGACACCGTGCGGCGGGAGCGGGACTGCGGCCTGCTCGGGCCCCCTTGCAGCCAGGCCCTCTCCCTCCCGGGGGCCCTGCAGCGGGACAGGGACACCGTGCAACGTCCCGACCCCCGCCCGCCCTCGAGTCCCGGGTCCTTCCTCGGGGCCGCCCATAGATGCCCAGTCCCTCTCTCGGGGTCCCCCGTTATCTGGGGGCAGCTCTCGGGGTTCCCGGTCGCACCTGGGGGCCACCCTTCGGGTCCCCAGTCCCGGTTGGGGGTCCCTGGTCCTACCCAGGGGCCACCCTTCGGTCCCCAGTCCCCCTTCAGTGTCCCCTACTTGCACCTGGGGGCCATCCTTCGGGTCCCCAGTCCTGCTTGGGGGTCCCTGGTCCTATGTAGGGGCCACCCTTAGGTCCCCAGTCCCCCCCCAGCATCCCTACTCGCACCTGGGGGCCACCCTTAGGGTCCCCAGACCCACTTGGGGGTCCCTGGTCCTACGTAGGGGCCACCCTTCGGTCCCCAGTCCCCCTTCAATGTCCCCTACTTGCACCTGGGGGCCATCCTTCGGGTCCCCAGTCCCGCTTGGGGGTCCCTGGTCCTATGTAGGGGCCACCCTTCGGTCCCCAGTCCCCCTTCAATGTCCCCTACTTGCACCTGGGGGCCATCCTTCGGGTCCCCAGTCCCGCTTGGGGGTCTCTGGTCCTATATAGGGGCCACCCTTAGGTCCCCAGTCCCCCCTCAGTGTCCCTACTCACACCTGGGGCCACCCTTAAGGTCCCCAGACCCACCTGGGGGTCACCCTTAAGTTCTCAGTCCCTCCTCGGGGTCCCAGGTCTCACCAGGGACAGCTCTCAGGGGTCCCTGGTCGCTCCTGGGGACCCCCCTGGGCTCCCCAGCCTCACTCCGTCCCCCGGCAGGACGCGGAGGTGGTGCGCACCCGGGACCCCGAGCGCCTGGCCCAGTGCGACGTGGTGGTGGACGTAGGGGGTGAGTACGACCCCGAGCGACACCGCTACGACCATCACCAGAGGTGAGGCCCCGCCATGCCGGACGCCGGGATCCCCCAGATGCTGGGGGTCCCTCGGGGCTGATCCCGCGGCCCCGCAGGTCCTTCACGCAGTCCATGCGGAGCCTCCGGCCCGACAAGCCCTGGAGCACAAAGCTGAGTAGCGCCGGGTTGGTCTACTGCCACTTCGGCTCCCAGATCCTCGCGGGGCTCCTGGGGCAGCCGGAGGACGGCCCCGTTGTGACAGCGCTCTATGACAAGGTACCGGGAGCGTCTGGGGGGGCTCTAACCCCACCAGTGCCCCACAGCTTTCCCCAGGGCTTCTCCTTGGTGGGGGTCACCCCATAAAAGAGCGCTCTGGGGAGGGGGATCCCATAAAATAGGAGACCAGTTTGTTCCAGCTACTGGTGCGCAGTGGGGCTCCAGGCCGGGCTGACCCCCCGCTGTCCCCCCGCTGTCCCCAGCTGTACGAGAACTTCGTGGAGGAGATCGACGCCATCGACAACGGCATCGCGCAGGCGGAGGGGGAGCCCCGCTACGCCCTCACCACCACCCTCAGTGCCCGCGTGGGCCACCTGAACCCCCGCTGGAACGACCCCGACCAGGACACCGAGGTGGGGACGGCGGCGAGGGGGGGCAGCGTGGGGCCGCCTCGCTCGGGGCCACCCCGCTCGGGGCCACGCTGACCCCCCTCTGCGTCCCCAGGCGGGGTTCAAGCGGGCGATGGAGCTGGTCGGGGGCGAGTTCATGGACCGGCTCGACTACTACCACCGCGCCTGGCTGCCCGCACGGGCGCTGGTGGAGGAGGCCATCCGGCGACGCTTTGAGGTAGCCACCGCGCCGGTTCGGGGGGGTCTGAGAGTTTGGGGGGGAGCACTGGGGTGAGGGGAGGCCAGGTGCCCTCAGGACAAACCTCCCTGCGTGGCCCAGGGTGCCCCTTGCACCCTATAGCCCTACGCACGGCTGTGCACCCCCTCTTGTTCCCCTATACACCTACGCATGGCCGTGCACCCCCTCCTGTGCCCCTACATCCTTACACACGGCCGTGCACCCCCTCCTGTGCCCCTATATCCTTACACACGGCCGTGCACCCCCTCCTGTGCCCCTATATCCTTACACATGGCCATGCACCCCCTCCTGTGCCCCTATATCCTTACACACGGCCGTGCACCCCCTCCTGTGCCCCTATATCCTTATGTACAGCCGTGTACCCGCTCCTGTGCCCCTATATCCTTACACGGGGCCATGCACCCCCTCCTGTGCCCCTATATCCTTACACACGGCCGTGCACCCCCTCCTGTGCCCCTATATCCTTACACATGGCCGTGCACCCCCTCCTGTGCCCCTATATCCTTACACACGGCCGTGCACCCCCTCCTGTGCCCCTATATCCTTACACATGGCCATGCACCCCCTCCTGTGCCCCTATATCCTTATGTACAGCCGTGCACCCCCTCCTGTGCCCCTATATCCTTACACACGGCTGTGCACCCCCTCCTATTCCCCTATACACCTACATATGGCCATGCCCCCCCTCCTGTGCCCCTATACCCCTTATGCACAGCCGTGCCCCCCCGCTTTTTGCCCCCCTACGCCCCTACCCATGGCCGTGCATCCCCTCCTGTGCCCTATATACCTACGTATAGCCAGACACACCCACACCCCCACGCGTGGCCACGTATCCCACACCCCAGATCCCTGCGCGTGACCCACCTGCACCCCAATACCCTCATGCTCCCCCCCATCACCGTGCGTGATCGTGCACCTTCCCATGCTCCCCTCCACCCCCCCCCGTGCACCCCAATATTCCCCCGCGCGCTCGCGCACCCCCAGAGCCCCCCGCGCGGGCCCGGCAGCAGACGCACGTGGATGGGAGGGGGAAACCGAGGCCCGGGGCGGCGCAGGGGCGGCGTGGGCAGGCCCCCCCGTGCGCGCAGCGTGTCCCCCCGCCCAGGTGGACGCGAGCGGGGTGGTGCTGGAGCTCCCGCAGGGCGGCTGCCCCTGGAAGGAGCACGTCTTCCGCCTGGAGCAGGAGCTGGCGCTGCCTGACCCCCTCCAGCTCGTGCTTTTCCCCGACCGCGGCGGGCAGTGGCGGGTGCAGAGCGTCCCGACGGGGCCACACACCTTCCAGAGCCGGTGAGACGCGTCCCCTCGCCGCGTGTCCCCCCCTGCAGCGTCCCCCACCTCCGCAGCGTCCCCCCCAGGGACACCTTTTCACCCGCTGCCTCCCCCTGCCCCCCGCAGCCTCCCTCTCCCCGAGCCCTGGCGCGGCGTGCGGGACGAGGCGCTGTCCCAGCTCGCCGGCGTCCCCGGCTGCGTCTTCGTCCACGCCAGCGGCTTCATCGGAGGCAACCGCACGCGGGAGGGGGCGTTGGAGATGGCCCGGCGGACGCTGGCGCAGCGGCACGGGGGCGGAACGCAGAGCGGATGAGCCCCCCCCCCGTCACAGTCACCCCCAAAGGGACCCCTTGCCCAGCGTGGGGGGTTCCAGGGACTGCTGCTGGGGGTGGCTGAGACCGGCCCCGCTCGGAACACGTAATGGGATCGCAGCGGGACGCTGTAGTGGAACTGTCTGGCTGTCTGGGGCGTCCATGCTCCCGTGGGGGGTTGTTACTGGTCCCAGTCCCAGTGTTGGACTGGTGCAAACCCACTCAGACCCCAAACCAAGAGACTTTTTGGATCCGTTTCTCTGAAGATTGTCCCCATTCCTGTTACGTATCTGCTGCCGATGGGTTCCCAACACCAGTAAAAACCAGTATGTTCCCAGTGCGTTTGCTGCTCAGGCAATGGGGGCTGGGGGGGGTGTCAGGGTGTCCTTGGGGTGCAGGGGGAGACGGGGCTGGGCGTAGTGCTACGGGGTTGCGAGGGGCTGCGAATCGGGGCGCAGGCGTCACCCCCCTGCATCCCCCCCGTGCTGGGAGACGGGGAGGGGAACCCAGGCGTCCTGCTGCTCCCCCCCCGCCACGAAACCGCGCGTCCGGCAGCACAAGGGGGGGGACGCAGAGCCCCCCCCTCGCTTCCCGCCTCCTGTCGCAGGGCGATGCGGGCAGCCTGCCTGCTCCTGCTGGCGCTGGGGCTGCCCCGCTGCCCGCGGGGCTGCCGCTGCCCTGGGGGGGCCCCCCCGGGGCTGCCCCCCGCCAGCAGCCGCAACGAGACGCTGGGGGGGGGCGCGCGGGCGCGGGTGCCGGATGTGGCCGTGCTGGCGGCCGTGGGCGCGTGGCTCGGCGCCGTCCTCGTCTACGTGGGCCGGTACGTCCGGAGGAGCCGAGCCGAGACCCAGTTGCACCTTGAGTACCTGCGGGCGCTGCCCTGCGAACCACCCAGCCCCGAGGAGGAGGAAGAGGAGGGCGAGGAAGAGACACCATGGGCACAAGCCAGCACCAGCAGCAAACCGGGGAGCCCCGAGGGGGTGAAGCCCCCCCAGACCTGCCCCAGCGCCTGGAGTGGGTTCGTACCCCGTTGTTTTTACCCCGTTTCCTCGTGCCGACCCCGTCCGGGCTCCGCTCCCCGCGCAGCCCCGCTGAGGGGCCGGCTGCTGCTGCCGTCCTTCCCCCCCCCCGGGTGTGATTTTCCCTTCCCCGTGTCAGGGCGTGCCTTTGGGGAGGATTTCGGGGGTCCCGGGGGTGTTTGCAGAGCTGGGGGGGAGCAGGGACCCCACGCTCTCCCCCTCATCTCTGAGCCCCGGGCTTTAGCAGAGCGATTACAGCGTAATCCCTGGGATTAACGACATGTAATCCTGCGGTTTAACTGCGCTGCCCCCCATTAATCCCCGCTCTGGGCAGGGGGGTGGCCCATCTGCTCCCCACGGCCGCTTCGGCGCTGGCCGGGCTCACGCGGGCCGGCACGAGCGCCCGGGGCAGGGCCTCCGGCACCGTTCATCAGCAGCCCCAAATGGACCGAGTTTGGGGTTTTAGGGACCCACAGAGGTTTTGGTTCGCTTTGGGTGGTTCTTTGCACCCTCAAGGCGAAACCCAGAGGCTGCGCCTACGGCCGAGGACCCCTCAGCCCCCACCTTTCCCAAAACAAGCTCTTTAACCCCAAAACAAAGCCCCCAGGGGCTGCAGCCCACCAACATGAATTCAAACAAACAGCTTTAAGGCACAGGGAGTGGATGTTCTCCTCCAGGTTCACCCCGAGCTACTTTTGACGTCAAAAAGCAGCACCGGAGCCCCAGAAGCACACCCAGGCATCAAGAACTTGCCTCCCCCCCAAACTTGCAGCCCCCCAAGGCAAGGAAAGAGCGAGGTGCAGAGACGGCGAGGAGAAAAGAGCCAGCTTTAATCTGTACAGCACCGGCCCTGCGAGCGGCGAGACCCTGAGGGGGTATTAAAGGCACCTGAGGCCACGCCGTGTGTCCCAGGAGGAGGAGGAGGAGGATGGAGGCTGCGGAGGGAGTGTCCCGGCACCGGCTCTTCGGGAAGACACCGCTGAGGACCCAGGGTGTTGTCAGAGCTCCGAGAAGAGGGGCTGCTCCCGCACGCTGGCGCTGGCCATGACGGTGACGGGGCTGCGGCTGGGGCTGGCGCAGGGGACGTGGGCGCTCACGAAGAAGAAGGGGATGTGGCTGATCTTCCCCGTGGACCAGCACTGGAGGGGGAAGAAGACGTGAGGAAGCAAAGAGAGTCCAAGCGTCACCCTCTCCTCCTCCCCGCGATCCCGGCGAGGACACCTTCCCCACCCTCTCCCTGCTCCGGGGGGGTTTCCCACCCCCCTGCTACCCCTGGACTGATCTCCCTCAGGGACAGCGATGGGGAGCCCCAAGAACTGCTGCCGAAACCGGGGACCGCACTCACCACAGTCAGGAGCGCGCCCTTCTTGAAGCAGGGGTGGAAGGCGATGAGCTGGGGCTGCGCACCACGCTCGCCTCGCAGGAATCCACTGCGGGGGGGAAGGAAAAGCCGCGGTTACAGCACTCGGTCGCGCCGGCAAAACGCGGCACTTTCGGCGTAGCTCGCGGTGAAGCGGAGACGTTTGGGCCCTGCTGGGATGCGCCAGGCAAGAGCAACCCGAAGCAAAAGGGTTTTGAAGTGGATAATGGACGATACGGCCAAAACGCAACCAATTCTGGGGTAAAACGGTGACGCTGCCCGAAGCGGGAGCGCAGGGTGGCAGCGTCTCTCCGCCACGGGGGGTTGCTGGCGCTCAACCAACCCAAACCCAACCCAACCCAACCCGCGCCGCGACGCACCATGGCAGGAGCTCAAACACGGGGCTGTTGCGGGTACGGAACACGGCGATGACCGTCTGGCTCCCGGGAGCGTCGGGCTGCCCTGCAGGAGGGAGAGAAGGAGCGGTGAGGCTTATCCTCATCCGAGGGCGCACAGACGGGTCCCTCGGCGCCGGGTTTTTGTGGGGAGCGGCTGGAGGTGGCTGGACACTGCGGGGACCGGGGCAGGCACCCACCGAGGCGGGGGAAAGCTGCCTGCGACCGTGTTTTTCTTCGCACCGAGGCGAGCGAAGACCCTTTCAAAGACCCTTCAGGGATTTAAAGCCGGCTCCGAGGTTTGGCCGAGAAGGGTTTGGGCAAGAGATGAGGCGACTGCTTTGGAAACAGCCCAGCCTGTAAGGCGTGAGGCGGGGGCCCCGTCCCCCCAGCGCGAAGGTTTTCCATCCCATTGCAGTTTCTGCACCCAGATCCTCGCAGGCCCTACCTGGAGGTGCCGAGGACAGGGGGGTGCCAGCTATGGGAGCCCTTGCACCCTCAGGCTCTCCCCCCACCCGCTTTCTTCCCCCCCCAGCTTTAAGCACAGCTAAAATAACCCCAAGGTGCCGAGTTTGGGCCCAGCAGCTCGGGCTGTCTCCCCGCCGGCGGCGTGCAGGGAGGGAGCCCGAGGCAGCAGCATCCCCAGCACCGCGTTTCGGTGCTCCCTCAAAGGTCTGCTTTGTCTCGGAGCGAGGCCCTGGCCCGGCTGCGTCCAGGAGAGCCTGAATGGCTCGATTATCCCAGGTGCTGCTCCTCGAAAAGGAGCCAAGAGGCCCAGTCGGGCTCCAGGCGTAATGTGGGCACTGCGGGAACACGGAGACCTCGCCGGGGGGTTGGGAGAGGTGATTCACCCGCCTGGAAGCGGGGAGGGAACTCAGACGCGTCCCTCTCTGGAGGATACGGAGGAGCGGAGTCGGGGCAGGGAGGGACGGAGGGCGGGTGCTGCCTTCTCGCCCCAACTCCTCACCCCAGCGGGGTTTGTGCCCCTGCTGCAAGGGGGATTTCACAGGATGGTGGGGTGGGAAGGGCCCTCTGGAGCCCACCCAGTCCAACCCCTGCCAGAGCAGGGTCACCCAGCGCAGGCTGCACAGGGCCGCGTCCAGGCGGGTTGGAATCTCTCCAGAGAAGGAGACTCCACACCCTCCCTGGGCAGCCTGTGCCAGGGCTCGGGCACCTCACAGCGAAGACGTTTTTCCTCCTGTTCAGGCGGAACTTCCCATGTTCCAGTTTGTGCCCGTTGCCCCTTGTCCTGGCGCTGGGCACCACTGAGAAGAGTCTGGCCCCGTCCTCTTGACACCCGCCCTCGAGATATTGATAAGCGTTGGTGAGGTCCCCTCTCAGCCTCCTCTTCCTCAGGCTGAACAGCCCCAGCTCCCTCAGCCTTTCCCCATGGAGAGATGCTCCAGGCCCTCAGCATCTCTGTACCCTCCGCTGGGCTCTCCCCAGTAGCTCCTCGTCTCTCTGGAACTGGGGAGCCCAGACCTGGACACAGGACTCCAGATGGGGCCTCACCAGGGCAGAGCAGAGGGGGAGGAGAACCTCCCTCGACCTGCTGGCCACACTCTTCCTCACGCACCCCAGGAAAGGCACGTTGCTGGCTCAGGATGAATTCATCACCCCCCAGGACTCCCAGGTCCTTCTCCGCAGAGCTGCTCTCAGGCAAAGCCGGGCACCGGGGCCGGCAGCGTGGAGGCAGCGCTCACCTCTGATGATCACCGCGAGTCTCTCGCCGGTGGGATCCCACACCATGGAGTGGACTTCTCCTCCGATCCTGAAACGGGCACGAGCAGCGGTGAGATCCCCCGCTCCAGTTAACACCCCCAGAGCCGGGGGGCTGCTGCCGAGGGGGGCACGGACCCCCTCCGCCTCCCAGGCATCGATTAGGGCAACGGGCGCAGCCAGACCCACCTCTCCTCCCCGTAGAGCGTCTCGAAGGTGGTCTCGGACAGATCTGCCACGATAGAAGCTGTTTTCGAGCCTCCCACTTGCCCTTGCATCTCCCCTGAAACAAAGAGCCTGGTCACTTCTCCTCTTTGCCTGCTCTAATTATTACGTGGGTCATCTCACGCCCTAAATCACCCTTTTATTTCCAAAGTGCTACAGAATTTCTCTCTGTTTCTTAGAGAGGCTGTGGAGCAACGCGCTGCCAGCCCCGCTATCATCTGCCTGCATTTGGGATGGAGGACAGGGGAGGTTTCCCCTCAGCAAACACACGAGCTGGCATTTAACCCACCGTAAAAGCTTCCCTGCGAACCGTTTGCGACTGTAAGATCGTGACTGCGAGCAAGAAGCAACGCGAAGGGGGAAAAACTCGACCCCACGGAGGTTCTGTGCTTCGAGAGACCCCCGAGACGCCCTTCCCCGGCTCGGGCAGACTCACCCCGGTACTCCGAGAAGGACAAGGAGTAGATGACGGACTCGCCCAGCACCGTGAAGAGCAGTCGGCTGCCATCAGGGCTCCAGCACCCCGTCTGCGGGACACAGAGCCACGTTAACACCCGCCGCCCAGCCCGGGGAGGCGGCAGCTCGCGAGGGACGTTTTGGAGCCAGCTGGAAACGGGGGAGTTTTAGTAAAACACCGTACGCGCCCCCGAGGGCCTCAGAGGCAACACCTGCCCCGCGCGGGTGGGAAATGCCCCCGTCCTACCTGGCAGCGTCCTTTGATAGTGGGCCACCGCTCGCACGTCCACATCTGAGCCTCCCACACTCTGGAAGAGAGACAGGGCGAAGGGAGCAGGAGAAATTCCTGGGATCTGCCCCAATTTTGCTGCTCCAGAAGGAGCCCGAGATGTCAGACCCGATTACCCCCCCTGCCCGCATCGGCCGCAGCGGGAATGGGAGCAGTCAGGACACAAAGAATCCAGATGTGCTTGGGTTTGGAGCAAACAAAAATGACAATAAAGGGCTGAAAGAAAACGTCGGGCGGGCAGGGAGCTCACCTGAACACCGCGGAGGGAGTGGCTGCCAGGACCTTGCTGCCATCCGGTGACCAAGCCAAGTAGGTGACGCCGCCGCCCCCAAACCACTGCAGCTGGACGCAGTTTTCGGTGGACACGTCCCACACCTGGAGGAGGGGACAAGGAGGAGGATAATGCCACCGGGACCCGGACACTGCCCAGGTAGTTAGCGCAGCTTCAGGGGAGTTTTTGCGTAGATTAGGGAATATAGACTGAGGCTTTCGGGTCTAGTTCAAATTCAGGCGCTGCCTAATCCATCCTCCGAGGAAATTCCGACTGTCCCCAGCAGTCCCGCAGCTGAACCGGCCCTTGGTGTCCCCCGCGGCGGGTTCGCGGTCCCGGTATCCCCGAGGCAGCACCCCGGGAGGTGCAGCCTCTTACTCACCAGCATGGCCGTGTCGACCGGCGACGCCGAGAGCAGCAGCTCCCCGCTGGGAGCCCACGCCAGGCTGGTGACGGGGCCGTGCCCGGGGTAGGACAGCACCTGAGCGCAGCCGGACGAAGGTCTGGAGGGAAAGCGAGAGAAACGGCCGCGGTTGACGCCAGGAAGGGCTGGCCCACGTCCCGCCGAAAGCCAGCGCTGCGTCCCCCGGCAGGACGGGCACCTGCCTGGAATTAACCCAAAGCCAACCCAAAGGGGCTCCCGACAGCCCGGGGCAGGGAGACGCGCGGGGCCGTCACCTCGTGGAGAGGGAGGTGGGATCCAGGTGCCACACCAGGACGCAGCTCTGGCAGGCGACGGCGAGGATGGAGGCGCAGAGCGGCTTCCAGGCCATGGCGGCCACGTTCCTCTGCAGGCGATGCTTCAGCGAGGGGATGGTGGCGCTGCCGGAGAGGAGGGAAAGGTGACAGGAGGAAAAAACAGGGGATTGGAGTCTTCACACCGCCCAGGGAGGGCTGCGGAACGTCTCCCAGTGTCCTCTCTCCAACTCCGACCACAGTGGGGGCCTAAAAGCGTCGAGTGGGAGGGGGGGGATGTGCCCCACCGTGCCCTGCTTCCATGGGGGGGGCCAGAGGGGATCCCAGGCAGCGACACCGGCGCCGTGCAGCGAGCCGGAGCACACCTCGTGCGATTAAACGCCGCGCCCCGTGCTGCCCACGGCCCAGCCCCCGGGCGGGAGATGGCACTTGCTGGCTTGAAATCCCAGCTGGGGGAGAGCGCCTCAGCGGGGATGCGCGGGGCCGGCTGCAGGACCAGCCGGCAGAGTCTTCTCCTGAGGAAGGCTTTGCACGCCCGGGGGGAGCAGGGGGACCTGGAGGAGAAAGGAGACTCAAAAACGCCCAAGAGGCTGCTCTGCCTGTGAGGGCAGCCAGGCCGTGCGCCACCCGGGCTGCGCCCCGGAGCTACAGAGCAGGGAGGGAAAGAAAAAACAACGCTTAAGTAAGGCCAGAGATTTTCGGAGACGTCCTTGCAGCGCTCCTGCTACGCGGCAAGAGGTTCTGGGGACAGCCGGTGCCGGCAAGAGCGAAGCCCAAGCGAGCACCGAGGCAGCGCAGGGCGGAGACACTGCGGGAATCCTCGCTACGTGCTGGAGGGGGACGCGAGAGGGCGAAACGGGGAGCGGGGGGTCCGCGGAGGCAGCCCCCGAGGAGCAGCGTCTCCCGGGACGCAGCCAGCGGTGCCCGGGGAGCAGCCCGGCCCTCGGCCCTCACCTGTTGGAGTTGTAGACCCGAATGGAGTCATCCAGAAGAGCCACGGCAAACTTGCTGGTGTGGGGGTGCCAGGCGAAGGCCCGGACGGTGCAGCCGGCCCTGGAGGGAGGGACGGGGCAGGGTGAGGCCCACCAGCCGCCGCACCGGCGTCTCGGGCTCGAGGCAGCAGCGCTGGGCTCTTGGGCACCAGGCGCGACCACCCAGTAGCCCCCCAAGACCAACAAAGGCAGTTTCCAGTGTCACCGGAGAAATAAAACTGAGCGGGACCGTTTTCTCTGATAAATTCCCCGTTCCTGGCAATTATTCACAGGGCTCTGCCGAGGGGCTGGTTAACGAACCGTCAAGGGTCGGTATTTGAAGGAATTGTCCAAGCCCTGATCTAGTTCAATGCTGTTTCCCCCCACGTGCGGCGCGTCGGGGCGTGCTTTGCCTCTCACCGTCGTACACAAACCGGGGCAGCCGGAGGCGACCGGGAAATATTTGCCCCAACGTCCGTCTAAGGGGGAGGCTGAGCACGCAAAAAATGGGGCGATCCTGTCCTCGTACCCCCACCCGCTTCGCTCGGCTCCACGACCGCCTCTCGCGGGGTTTCGCGGACCCCCACGCGCGGTGCTTTGGCAACACGCGGGACTCACCAGTCCACTGCCTGGGAGAAGGCCGCTATCATGTCTTCGCTGGTTAGCTTCGGGGGAGAAGAGTTAACACTGAGCCGGCCGCGCACGCGAGAGCGAGGAACCCCCCGGTATCCAAACCCCCCCTTCCCTCTCCCCCCACCTTGATTTTGCTCCCTCTCGGAGCGCTTTGCTGTCCTAACGCCTTTCCACCGCCCCTTCTCCTCCGCTTGGCGAAGGAAACCCACTTGGCACCACCAGGAGGAATATTTTGCTGTGTTTTCTGCTGAGAAACACCCCCCCCGCCATCCAAAGCAGCCCCCCAGCACAGGGTCGGCGCCGCAGGACATGCCGCATCGTCCCTGCCTTCCCGAGCGCGAGGGTGAAGCCCCGAAAAGCCTCACCGAGAGGTGGGGGAACAAGGAGCCGTGCAGCGAGGAGAGCCAGTGGCACACGGCCAGCGTGTAGCTCGAGCCCGTCTTCGCCCACTGCAGCCCTGCGGGGAGAAAAGGACCCTCAGCGCTTCCGCGGTCTTCGTCGAGCGGCCCGACGGGCGGAGGAAGCACAGGCAGCCACGACGGGCAGGGCCGGACGCGATGGGAAAGGGGATGAAGGATCCAAGCGAGACCCGGGAGATGTCCGGGTCCTCCGCGAGCAGCCCAGACTCACCCTCCTCCTCGGCGCCGGCGATCTCTTTCAGCACCCCGCACAGCCCCACGTCCCGCCTGCAGCGGAAAGCTCCGTCAGCCGCCCTCGCCCCCCGCCTTGGTCCCCATCCCCTCCAAATCCCCCTCACCTGCTGAGAGCCCCCGGGGCCTCCAAACCAGCTCCTCCCTCAGCTGGGGCCACTTACCCCAGTCACCCGCCACTGCTGGCCCTGCCGCCAGCTGCGCCGAGCTCTCGGCTACATCACGACCCCCCCAAACCCTCCCGGGGAGCTCAGAGCGGGGTCCTGCGCAGCACCGCGAGGGGCTGAGTGCGGGCTGCGTCCTCCCGCCGCTCCTGGGCGGGAGCTGATGGGGCGGCGAGGGCTCTGCCGGGCAAAGAGGCCGTGGGACAGGTGAGGGGAAGGGGGTTTGGGCGCAGGTATTAAGGGACAAGGCGGCTCCCGGCTTGGCCTCCGGCCGGCCCGGCTGTTTTGGGGGGGCCGGCACTCACCAGGCGCTGAGGCATCTCTTCCAGAGGGACTCGCGGTGGTGGATGAAGGCCGGGCGGGTGCTGTGCTCCAGCCGGCTGTGAGCCTTGAGGGTTTCCTTGGGCAGGCTGAGCACGGGCAGGTCTGCCAGCTGCAGGCACGGACGCGTGAGCCGAGCGGCCGGGCTGGGGGGCAGCCGGGGAAGGGCCCCCCCCCCCCGCCCCGTTGCGAGAAAAGGAGGGGCGCGAAGATGGGGTGAAGGGATGAAGGAGCACCCGAGGCATGAGCCCGTCTCCTGCGCGGCTGGAGGGGGGGGCGAGGAGGAGACGCCCCCGCGGAAGGGGCCGGAGCCCCGGGCAGAGCTGGGGGGGGGGGGGGGGGGCTCACCTGGCTCTGGAAGGCGAGCGGGAGCTGCTCGTGGAGGCGGCCGCAGACCAAGGCGTTATTGAACTCGTAGAGGGGAACGTCCCCGGGGGGCGGCGGCGGCGGGAACAGCGCCAGGGAGCACATCGCGCCGCCGGGCCTGGGGGGGGGCACCGCTGCGGGGCTGAGAGGGGCGGCCCCCCCAGCCCCGGGAATCCCTGCCCTGCGGGGGGGTGGGGCCCCATTCACCCGCCCTCCGCCCCCGGGGTGCGTCGGCTCCAGCCCGAGACCCCTCCCCTGTCCCCGCAGCCCCCCCTCAGGCCCCCCCCGCCCGCTGCCGGCCCGGCGCCCCCCGCGGACGCGGCCCCCGGCCCCGCCGCCCCCTCGGGCGCCGCCATGTTGCCGCTCACCCGTTTCCCGCCTCCCGCGGACGGGCCGCGGCGAGGGCCAATCCCCTGCGCGGCCGCCTTCGCGCGCCCCCTGGCGGCGGGGAGGGGGGTGAGGTGGGTGGGGGGTATTAAAGGGGCTGCGGGTCCCGTTCGCGCGGGGGCGGCCCCCCGGGGCGGCCTCCTCCCCTCGTCCCGGCTCTGCCTCTGCGGTCACCGCATGCCTCGTCCTGCCCTCCGCACCGACCCCCCCCTCCGGTGAATCAGGGGCTCCCCCACTGTAATGGCGGCTGATAAATTGGAGGGCCCATCTTTGGGGAGTGTTGCCCCTTTAAGAGCGGCCGTGCGCCCCCCGCGGCGGCGGGGAAGCGGCGCGTGGCGCCGGCGGCTCACGTGGTGCCCGAGCGGGACGGGACACACCCCCCCCCCCGGTGCCCTGCACCCCCGGGGGGTCCCCGGGCCCCCCCTGCCCTTGCACCCTGCCCCCCCCCCAGCACCTGGGGGTGCCCCGGGCACGTCATGCCCCCCCCGTGGGGGGTGCTCACGTCCGTGGGTGCCCCCCTGTGCGCGGGTCCCGTGGGTGCAACCTTTACCCGCCCGCGTGTGAGCTCCGTGGGTGCCCGGGTCCCGGGGGTGCCGGTGTCCCCCCGTCCCGTGGCCGGGTCCCGTGGGTGCCCGCGTCCCCGTCCCCCCCCGTGCCTGGGTCCCGTGGGTGCCCGCATTCCCCACCCTGTGCCTCGGTCCCATGGGTGTCCAGGTCCCGTGGGTGTCCATGTCCCCCCCACCCCATTACCTGTGTCCCGTGGGTGCCTGTGTCCCGTGGGTGTCCATGCCCCCCCACCCCTGGGTCCCGTGGGTGACTGTGTCCCGCTCCCCCCGCCCCATACCTGGGTCCCGTGTGTGCCTGAATCCCGAGGGTGTCCGTGTCGTGTCCCCCCCCCCATTACCTGTGTCCCGTGGGTGTCCATGTCCCCCTCCCCCGTGTCCCGTGGGTGACCAGGTCCCGGGGGTGTCCATGTCCCCCACCCCTGGGTCCCATGGGTGACCAGGTCCCGGGGGTGTCCATGTCCCCCACCCCTGGGTCCCGTGGGTGTCTGGGTCCCGTGGGTGTCCATGTCCCCCGCCCCTGGGTCCTGTGGGTGTCCATGTCCCCTACCCCTGGGTCCCATGGGTGACCAGGTCCCGTGGGTGTCCATGTCCCCCCACCCCTGGGTCCCTTGGGTGTCCATGTCCCCTCCCCCCATTACCTGCATCCCATGGGTGTCCATGTCGCCCACCCCTGGGTCCCATGGGTGCCTGGGTCCCGTGGGTGTCCATGTCCCCCACCCCTGGGTCCCGTGGGTGACCAGGTCCCATGGGTGTCCATGTCCCCCACCCCTGGGTCCCGTGGGTGTCTGGGTCCCGTGGGTGTCCATGTCCCCCCCACCCCTGGGTCCCGTGGGTGTCCATGTCCCCCCCACCCCATTACCTGCGTCCCATGGGTGTCCATGTCACCCATCCCTGGGTCCCATGGGTGCCTGGGTCCCGTGGGTGTCCATGTCCCCCACCCCTGGGTCCCATGGGTGTCCATGTCCCCCGCCCCTGGGTCCCATGGGTGACCAGGTCCCGGGGGTGTCCATGTCCCCCGCCCCTGGGTCCCGTGGGAGTCCATGTCCCCCACCCCTGGGTCCCGTGGGTGTCCATGTCCCCCCCACCCCATTACCTGCATCCCGTGGGTGTCCATGTCGCCCACCCCTGGGTCCCATGGGTGCCTGGGTCCCGTGGGAGTCCATGTCCCCCACCCCTGGGTCCCATGGGTGTCCATGTCCCCCGCCCCCGGGTCCCATGGGTGCCTGGGTCCTGTGGGTGTCCATGTCCCCCGCCCCTGGGTCCCGTGGGTGTCCATGTCCCCCCCACCCCATTACCTGCATCCCGTGGGTGTCCATGTCCCCCACCCCTGGGTCCCGTGGGTGTCCATGTCCCCCGCCCCCGGGTCCCGTGGGTGCCCGCATCCCCCAGGCAGGACAGTGGGTGCCGCGCTCCCCCCCAGCCCGGCCCCCCGCCTTGGATGGCTCCCAGCTCCTCTTTCGGGGCTCTCGGTTTCCCTTCCCCTCCCGTTTTTCGGCTCGCTTTTATTATATTTATCTCTCTGTTTTCCTTAGCGGCCGCAAAAGTTATTTTAATTTTTTCAGGATATTAAATAAAGGCTGCGGCGGGGGGGGCTGCGGCGGGGGGCCCTGCATTCCTCACCCGTTACGGAGCGAGCGGGGTTTGATAGGAGACAACGATTTGGACGGCGCCGACATCAGAGCCACCGCAGGCCTGGCGTGGCCTCGTGGCTTCCCTTCCCTTGGACCCGGCGGCGGGAGCCCAAACCCCCCCCCCCCAAAAAAAAAAATGAGCTCCCTTGGGGGAACGAGGCAGGAAAATCCGGTGCTGGCAAAGGAGGGGTTCCCGTCGGGGGGCTGGGGGGGGGCGTTGGATGGGTTTGGGCTCCGTGGTTTGGGAGGCTCCGGGCGGTCGAGCCCTCGGTGGCCGCCGGGTCGGGGTTTGGCTCGGGGACGGGGCTGGATGCTCGCGTTGGCACCGGCCCACCCACGGCGAGCGGCAGCGGGGCTGGCGGCTTTGGGGTGGGGTGGGGGGGGGAACACCCCAAAAAGAGCAACGTTGGGTCTGGGGGGGGGGAAGGGGGGAGCGGAGTTGGGGGGCTGTCAGGATCGCTGGCGCCCGCCATCCCAAATTCCCCTGGGAGCCGTCCCGGGGACGGCGCCGGCGCCCTCCGTGTCGTGGCGCTGGGCTCCGGCCGCCCCCTTGCCACCAGCACGCCTCCGTGCCTCAGTTTCCCCTCCCTGCGTGGGGGGTGCAGCGTGTCCCCCCCCTTCCTGGGGACACCTGGGTCCCGGGCAGCTCCGCCGAGCCGTGGCCGCGGTGACTCAGCCAGGGCTGGCACACGCGTGGCCGGGGGGGCCACCGTGGCCCTGCCACGCTGGCACGGGGACCCGCTGCCGTCCCCGTCCCCCCACGGGATGGTGGGTGCCGGCAGCCCCCCCCCCCGACCCCCCCTCTTTGTGCTGGCGCAGGAGCCCGTTTCCGCCTCCCTTTGCCTTTTTCCGTGGCTTTTTTTTGGGTTTTTTCTGAAAAAACTCCAGAAAAGCCCCAAACCGGGGCTGGGCGCATCAAAGGGCTGGCGGGAGCCCAGGGCGCCGGGGGGGGGGGGCTGGGGGAGAGGGGGGGTGGGGTCCCCGCCAGCCCGCGGTGCCCAAAATTGGGGTGTCCTCGGTGCCACGTGGCCCCGCCACGTGCCCACGCGCTGCCACGTGGCCCCTGCCCGTGATGTTGGCGTGGGGAAACTGAGGCACGAGGCACAGCTTGGCTGAGCCAGGCTGCGCACACGCGTGTTCCCGTGCACACGCGTGTTCCCGTGCACACGCGTGATCGTGTTCCCGTGCACACGCGTGTTCGCGTTCCCGTGCACGGCTGTCCCTGGGATTGCGGACACGTGGTGGCGGGGGGACACGCGTGTGGCTGGCCGGGGTGGGTGTGCAGGGCTGGGGCACACGCGTGTGCGGGGCGAGGCTGGCGTGATCGTCGCTGCCACGCGCGGGTGGAAAAGTCCCGTCGGGTCCCCGAAAGCGGCTTGGGGTGGCCCCTGAGCCTGGGGACGCAGGGACACAGGGACACAGGGACAGAGGCACATGGGGACACAGGGACAGAGGGACATGGGGACTCAGGGACATGGGGACACAGGGACAGAGGGACACAGGGACATGGGACAAGGGGGACGTGGGGCTGTGGGGTCCTGGGGACATGGGGCCATGGGGACACGGGGACAGGGGGATCTGGGACCGCACGGTCCTGGGGGACATGGGGACACCAGGATATGGTGGCCCGGGGACACAGGGACAGGGGCTACGGGGCCCCGGGGACACGGCTGCGGGGCCGTGGGGCTGTGGCGTCCTGGGAACGAGGAGACACGGGAGACGGGGACGTGGGACCACGGGGACCCGAGGGCTTGGGGCGCTGGGGACACAGGGACATGGGGTAACAGGGTCTTGGGGCCACGGGGACAGGGGGCCACGGGGACAGGGGGCCACGAGGACCCGGCAGCGCGGGGCTACGGGGACACCGGGACGGGGGACAGAGCCAGCTTGACCCCAACCCCACTCAGCTCCCGCCACCCCCCAGAGAGGGGGGACACGGTGACCCCGAGCGGGGCCACGTCCCCTCCGTGCCTCGGTTTCCCCTTGAGCACCGAGAGCTGCGGCGGAGGAGGAGGAGGAGCGCGGGAGGAAGGCAGAGCCCATCCCTGTGCCGAAGCCGCCCGGCCTCAGCCCCGCCGGCGCAGGAGAAGGGGCCACGGCTCCGCTTTCAGGCCTTAGCAATCCCTTTATTGCTTTTTTTTTTGGGGGGGGGGGGGGGGGCAGCCAGCTAAAAAAGGGGGGGGGGGTACATTAGCGCCTAACGAACTGGGCGTGCTAACGAGGCTGGGGGCGGAGGAGAAGGGGCGAACCCTGTCCCTGAGCTCGGTGCGGGGGCGCGAGGCGGCCGGCGAGGTTTTGGGGGTGAGAAGATTTGGGGGGGGGGGGGGGGGGGGGGGGAGAAAAAGGGGGGGATCGCACCTCGCCCCCCCCTCCCAGCGAGCCCCAGAGCGCTCGGAGAGCCCCCCCTATAATTTAAAACATAAATTATAATCGCTAACGGGGAGCTGCTGCCGGCCCCGGGGGGGGGGGGGGATGCGGGGTTTTGGGGAGGGGGGGGGGGCAGCACCCCGTAATAAATATCCCCAGCGGCGCAGAGGAGGATGAGGACGGAGGACGAAGGCTCAAATCTCTAACAAACTGCCGGCTTCGGGGCTACCGGCGTCTTTACCGGGAGAAGCCGGAGGCTGCCGAGGCGAAGCGGGGGGCTGCTCCCCGCCGGTGCCGGGGGGGGGTTTGGGGGGGCCGGCTTCGGCGTGGGTCTTCTGGTGCTTGCTGAGATGGTCGCTGCGGGTGAAGCGCTTGCTGCAGAGGAGGCAGGTGAATTTTTTCTCCCGCGTGTGGGTACGGACGTGTCGCTCCAGCTCGTCGCTCCGGGTGAAGCGTTTGCCGCAGAAGAGCCAGTTGCAGACGAAGGGCCGCTCGCCCGTGTGCCACCGCAGGTGGGCTTTCAGGTGGGACGCTTTCCCGTACACCTTCCCGCAGCCCGGAATGTGGCAGCTATGAACCGGCTTCCGACGGGATCCTCCCGGCCCCCCCAAACGCTCCAACTCTTGGCAATTGGGGCAATCGCAGGCCGGCCGCCCCCCCAACGAACCGCCGCGTGGTCCCTTAGGGGTTTCGCCCGGGTTGGTTTTAGGGGCGGGGGGCGCGGCGGGGTTGCTGGTGTAGGGCGGGGGGTTGAGAGCCCCGAAATCGGAGCCGTAAGCGGGAAGCGGGGGGCTGAGGGTGGGCTGGCCCTGCAGCGAGCCCTGCAGCCCCTCGGCGCCCGCCGGCCCCCCCAGCCAGCCCCCGTTAGGGTGCACGTCCCACCAGGAGGGTGCTGCCGGCCCCGAGCCCCCCGGCAGCCCCCCGCCGATGCCGCCCTTGTACCAGGAGCCGTAGGGATGCGGCATCTCCAGCGAGGGGTAGACGCCGGGCAGGCAGTCGCCCGGTGGGTGCCCCTTGGCCGTCACCACCACGGGGGCACCCAGCACCTCCTGGGCGCCCGTGGGTGCCGGGAAGGGGTGGCCGAAGGGGCCGTAGTCGGGGCCGTAGGGGCCGGGCGACGCCTGGGGGCTGGCGGAGGGCGAGAGCAGCCCCGGGGCGCTGGGGAAGGCGGCCGTGTAGGAGTCACCCATGGCGGCGGCGGGGGGACGGGGGGGAGCACCCCGAGGTGAGGGGGGGCGGCGTCAGCGGGGGCACGGGGCCATGGCGCCCGGCGGCCTGTGGGAAGAGGGAGATGGGTGTTAGGGTGGTGGTGGGGGGCCCTGGTGCGACGGGGTGTCTGGTGCAATGGGGTACCCAGTGCAATGGGGCACCCAGTCCTGGGGGGGGCACCCAGTGCAATGGGGCACCCGGTCCTGGGGGGGTACCCAGTGCTGGGGAGGGTACCCAGTGCAATGGGGTAACCAGTGCTGGGGGGGCACCCAGTGCAATGGGGGGGTACCCAGTGCAATGGGGCACCCGGTCCTGGGGGGTCACCCAGTGCTGGGGAGGGTACCCAGTGCAATGGGGGGGTAACCAGTGCTGGGGGGGCACCCAGTGCAATGGGGGGGTACCCAGTGCAATGGGGCACCCAGTCCTGGGGGGGCACCCAGTGCAATGGGGCACCCGGTTCTGGGGGGAGCACCCAGTGCTGGGGGGCACCCAGTGCAATGGGGCACCCGGTCCTGGGGGGGCACCCAGTGCAATGGGGCACCCAGTCCTGTGGGGGGGGCACCGAGTGCAATGGGGCACCCGGTGCTGGGGGGGCACCCAGTGCTGGGGGGCACCCAGTCCTGGGGGGGGGCACCCAGTGCAATGGGGCACCCGGTCCTGGGGGGAGCACCCAGTGCTGGGGGGCACCCAGTGCAATGGGGCACCCGGTCCTGGGGGGGCACCCAGTCCCTGGGGGGGGGGGGGGGGGTACCCAGTGCAATGGGGTCCCTGGTGCAATGGGGCACCCAGGACTGTGGGGCACCCAGTATCGGGGTGTCAAGCGCCATGGGGCACCCAGTGCAATGGGCATCCCGTGCAGTGGGGCACTGAGCCCCGTGGGGTGCCCAGCGTCACGGGGCGCCCAGCCCCAGGCAGCACCCACCCCCCGGCTACACCCAGCCCCACGGTGACACCCGTCCCCCCCCTCCCCGCCCCGTCGTGCCTCAGTTTCCCCCCCGCGGAGCTGCGAACACCCCGCCTGCGCCCCCAGAGCGGAGCCAGCCCCGCCGGGGCTTCTCCGAGGGCCGGTGGCGGGGTTGGGCCGGTGGCGGGGAGCCCCCTCCCCGCCTCCCCCCGCTCCCAATCCCGGCTCCTTCTGCCTTTATGGCCTTTTAATCGAATTACGCTGCGGCCTCCCCCCTCCCCGGGCGACTTCCTCTGCTTTTATGCCCTCCACGGCTTTCAGCTGCCGCGGGCTGAGACCGGGCGTCACGAGCTGCGCCGCCCCCCCCCCCCCAGTCACCCCCACTTTTTCCCTTTTATTTTTAATTTCTTTAAATTTAATCCCTCCCCTTCACTCACTCCGTGGCTTTTCCAGCTTTTTTTTTTTTTTTTTTGGGGGGGGGGGGTCCCCCTCCCGCCTTTTGCCGTGGTTATTGCGCCTATTTTTAAGCCGGCCCCGGCCGCGGCCGCAGCGTGCTCCCAGTTTTCCAAGGATAACAAGGGCCAGGCCTGTGCCCCGGGAACGCTGCCCTGCCGCGAGAGCCGAGGTAATTAAAACCAGGGCGAGCGTCTAACGGAGGCACGCTTAAAATAGTGTAAACCTCCCATAAATCAGCTCCGCTTGCGCCGGGAAATTAGGAGCAGGGCAGGCGCCCTGGGGAGCCGGGAGCTGCGGGCTGAGAACGGCGCGAGCTCGGTGCACGAGTGGCTGCTACAGGGCGGCTGGGGGCTGGGGGGGGGGGTGACGGCCGGTGGCTTCGTGGCTCTGCGTGGCCTCTGCTGTGTCGGGGACCCCGATCCCTCCCGTGTCCCCCCCACTCCGGGGCAGCCCCCCTGGGTGGGACGGGTCCCACCCCTGCCCTGGGGGTCCCCGGTCCCCAATTCCCTGTCCCTGGTCCCCAGCGCCTGGTTCTTGTTCCACAGTTTCAGGTCCCCAATCCCTGTCCCCTTGTCCCCAGCCCTTGATCTCCAGTCCCTGGGCCCCAAACCCCAGTCCCTGGGCCCCCAAGTCCCCAGTCCCTGGTCCCCAAACCCCATCCCTGGTCCTCTGTCCCCCATCCCCCAATTCCCAGATCCCGGGTCCCCAAACCCCAGCCCAGTCCCTCGTCCCCAACCCCAGACCTTGTCCCCAGCCCCTGGTCCCCAATCCCAGGTCCCCAAACCCCATCCCAGGTCCCCAAACTCCATCCCTTGTCCCCAGTCCCAGGTCCCCAAACCCCATCCCAGGTCCCCAAACTCCATCCCTTGTCCCCAGTCCCAGGTCCCCAAACCCCATCCCAGGTCCCCAAACTCCATCCCTTGTCCCCAGTCCCAGGTCCCCAAACCCCATCCCAGGTCCCCAAACCCCATCCCTTGTCCCCAATCCCTGGTCCCCGTTCCCGATGCTCCACCGTCCCCATCCCTGGCCCCAGCGGGTGCCCCCTCAGCCCCTGCCTCAGTTTCCCCTGCCACCGGCAGCCCCCGTGCTGTGAGCCCAGGCGTCCGGGGACGCCCCGTCACCCGGGGCCCTGGCTCCCCCTGCTCGCACGGTGCAGCCATCCCCACCGAGGGGACAGTTTGGGGTGGAGGTGGCACTTGGCACTGTCCCCATGTCCCTGTCCCCTCCCTGGGGACGGCAGGGTGAGGGTCCTGCTGGGCGGGGGGACACCAGCACGTCCCCTGAGGGCACGGGGACAGCGGGGGGGAGGATCAGGCCCCGCACGGGGATGGGGGACGCCGGGTCCCCAGCTCCCGGTCCCCACGGCTCCCAGGGAGCGCGGTGGCCTCTGGTGCCAGCCCAGGGACCTGCCTGTCCCGCGGTGGCCCTGTGCCAGGGACCGACGTGGCCCCGCCACCGTGGCCTTGGGGACAGATGTGTCCCCAAGGGGTGCCAGACTCCTGGGGATGGACGTGTCCTCACCCCAGGTTCGGGGTGCCATGGCCCTGGGGACCAACGTGTCCCCACCCCAGGTTCGGGGTGCCACGGCCCTGGGGACAGATTTGTCCCCATCCCCAGGTTTGGGGTGCCATGGCCCTGGGGACCGACGCGTCCCCACCCCAGGTTTGGGGTGCCACAGCCCTGGGGACTGACACGTCCCCATCCCCAGGTTCGGGGTGCCGCAGCCCTGGGGACGGATGTGTCCCCACCCCAGGTTTGGGGTGCCACGGCCCTGGGGACCAACATGTCCCCACCCCAGGTTCGGGGTGCCACGGCCCTGGGGACCGACATGTCCCCAACGGCAGGTCTCGGGGCACCGCGGCCCCACCCACCCCCTGCCAGCACCCAGGGCTCAGCACCCCGGGGTGCCCCGGTGCCGCAGGGCCCCAGTGGTCCCCGGGCTGGGTCCTGGTGGCCGTGCGGCGGTGGCAGCGGTGACAGGGTGGGGCTGGGGGGGGGGGACACCCGTCTGGGAACAGCCACAGAGTCCCGGGGCTGAAAATATCACCGGAGCCACCGACCCCCGCGCCCGGATGCTGGGTCCTCGCCAGGCCGAGTCCCACGGCGGGCGGGGGGGGGTCCCCTCCTTCCCGGGGGGGTCCCCTATCTCAGGGGACCCTTCCTGACTCGAGGGGGTCTCCTTTCGGGGGGGGGGGGGGGCAGTCCTGGTCCCAGGGGCATCCCCCGTCCTGGGGGGCCCTGTATCCCCGGGGGGCTCCCCCATCCTGGAGGGGCTCCCAGAGGGTCCCTGTCCCGGGGGGGGTGTCACTCTCCCCAGGGGGTCCCTGTCCTGGAGGGTCCCTGTCCCGGGGGGGTCCCCCGTCCTGCGAGGGTCCCTATCCCGGGGGGCTCCCTCATCCTGGAGGGGTCCCAGAGGGTCCCTGTCCCGGGGGGGGGGTCACTCTCCCCAGGGGGTCCCTGTCCTGGAGGGTTCCTATCCCGGGGGGGTCCCCATCCCGTGGGAGTCCCCATCCCGGGGGGCTCCCCCATCCCACGGGGTCCCGTATCTCGGGGGTCCTTGTCCCGGGGGGGGCTCCCCCATCCCGCGGGGTCCCGTATCTTGGGGATCCTTGTCCCGGGGGCGCTCCCCCATCCCGAGGGTCCCTGTCCTGGAGGGTCCCGTACCCCGAGGGTCTCCCCCATCCCGGAGCGGGTCCCCCACGCCACGAGTCCCGTCCCCCGGGGGTCCCTATCCCGGGGGGGGGAGGGGGGTGTCCCCCATCCCGAAGGGTCCTGTCCCGGGGGGTCCCCCCCCTCCTCCCCCCGAGCTCCCGGGGGTCGGGGCTGTCGCGGGTCCCTCCCCGGGCTCCTCACCGCGCTCCGGGGCTCCGCGGGTCCGGGGATGCCGGGGGTGGGCACCGGGCGCGGGGATGCCGCTGTCGGGGTGCGGGTGTCCCGGGGTGCCGGTGTCCCGGGGTGCCGGTGTCCCGGGGGTGCGGGTGTCCCGGGGGTGCGGGTGTCCCGGGAGGCTGGTGCCGGGGTGCGGGTGTCCCGGGGTGCCGGTGTCCCGGGGGTGCCGGGGTGCGGGTGTCCCGGGGTGCCGGGGTGCGGGTGTCCCGGGGTGCGGGTGTCCCGGGGTGCCGGGGTGCCGGGGCTCGGTGCCGGAGGGAGGGAGGGAGGGAGGGAGCGCCGCGGCGGCCGCCCGCCCCGCTGTGCCGCTGCGGCGGGGCTGGGCCGGGCCGGGACCGGGGCCGGGAGCCCTGCCCCGAACCGCCCCTCGCCGGGGGAGGGGGGGGGCCGGGGGCCGGGGGGGTCGGGGGAAGGGAGGGCAGGGGGAAGGGGAAAGGGAAGTGGGAAAGGGAAAGGGCAGGAGAAGAGGAAGGAAAAGGGAAAAAGAAGGAGAAGAGTGTGAGCGAAAAGAACAAGGAGCTGAAAGAGGGAAAGAAATTGGGGAGAGAGGGAGAAGAGACAAGAGAGGGAGAAGGGAGGAAAGGAAAGGGGAGGAAAGGAGAAAGGAAAAGAAAAGAAGAGGAAAGATATAAGGAAAGAAAAAGAAAAGACAGAGAAAAGAAAAAGAAAAAAAGGAAGTAAAGAAAAAAGTTGCGCAGGGAGGAAGACGGGGAGGCTGAAGGCCGGCGGAGGGAGGCCGGGGCCGGGGGACAGGGACCGGGGGGCAGGAGGAGGGGGGGAGAAGGGGAAGGGGAAAGGAGAGGAGTGGGGAGGGAAGCGCAGGGGGGCTGCTCTGGCAGGAAGGGAAGGGAAGGGGGAAAAGGGAAAGGGAAAGGGGGAGGCCGGGAAGCGTGAAGGGGGGAGAGGAGCCGGGAGGAAAGGGGAAAGGCAGAGGAAGGAGAGGGGGAGAAAGGGCCGGGCAGGGGGAAGGGGATGGGGAAAAGGGGGGAAGGGGATGGGGAAAAGAGGGGGAAGGCGATGGGGAAAAGGGGGGAAGGGGATGGGGAAAAGAGGGGGAAGGCGATGGGAAGGGGAAGGGGTTGAGAAAGGGGAGGGGAAGGGGAAGGAGGGAGTGAATGGGAAAAGTCCTGGACGGGAGGGAAGGAAAAAGGCAAAAGGGGGAAGAGAGGGACGGGAGGGGAAGGGAAGCAAAGGACAAGGGGGGCACCCGAGGGCCTGTCCCCCTGCCCCCCCTCAGCCCGGGGCCTGCAGGGGCGAGATGGGGCACC
>CM020243.1:669239-799073 GCA_009819775.1 Phoenicopterus ruber ruber
GGGGATTGCCTGGGATTCTGATGTCTGGGATACTCAGGGATCCCTTGGGACCCCAAAAAGTGGGTTCGGGGGGGGGAAATCCCCTGGGATCCCTAAAAAAGTGGGTCCTGGGGAGGGGTCGCCTGGGATCCTGATGCTTGGGACACTCAGGGATCCCTTGGGACCCCCAAAAGTGGGTTGTGGTGGGGAATCGCCTGGGAACTAAATGCATGGGATACTCGTGGATCCCTTGGGACCCCAAAAAGTGGGTCCTGGGGGGGGGGGTATCTCCTGGGATCCTGAAAAAAGTGGGTCCTGGGAGGGGGGTCACCTGGGATCCTGATGCTTGGGATACTCGGGGATCCCTTGGGACCCCAAAAAGTGGGTTGTGGTGGGGGATTGCCTGGGATCCTGATGTCTGGGACACTCAGGGATCCCTTGGAATCCCTAAAAGTGGGTCCTGGGGGGGGGATCTCCTGGGATCCTGATGCTTGGGACACTCAGGGGTCCCTTGGGACCCCGAAATGTGGGTTGTGGTAGGAGGATCGCCTGGGATCCTGATGTCTGGGACACTCAGAGATCCCTGGAGACCCTAAAAAAGTGGGTCCTGGTGGGGGATCGCTTGGGACCCCGATGCCTGGGATGCCTGGGGATCCCCTGGGGCCCCAAAAAGTGGGTCCTGGTGAGGGATCACCCCGGCCCTCGATGCCTGGGACACTCGGGGACCCCCTGGCAACCTGCTGCCGGGGTTATGGCCGAGGGACCCCCAGGACCCCGACCCCCGGGCTGTGGCAGCCCTAACCACGGGCTGTGGTCTGCGAGGGGTCTGGGGGGGCCCCAGGCGGGCCCCCCCCTCGCTCAGCCGCTGCCGCCCCCAGGGCAGGGGCCCAGCAAGAAGGCGGCGAAGCACAAAGCAGCGGAGGTGGCCCTGAAGCTGCTCAAAGGGGGGGACATGCTGGAGCCCACCGCCCCCGAGGAGCCCAGGTGAGGGGGGACGGGGTCCCCAGGGTGCTGGGGGATCATGGGGGGGGTCAGGGTGCAGCACAGGGTGGGGTTGGAGGGAGCTGGGGGGGGCCCGGGGGGTGCTGGGTGCGCAGGGGAGGGCATTGAGTGTGTCCAGGAGGTGCTGGGGGGGGAGTTTGGGGTGCGCTGGGGGGGCCAGGTGGTCTGGGGGTGCCCAGGGGTTTGGGAGTACCCCAGGGGTGCTGGGCACCCAGGCCCGGTGGGTTTGGGGGGGTCTGCGGGTGGCTGAGGGCATTCAGTGGAGTTTGGGGGTACCCAGGGTGATTGGGGATGCCGGGGGGCTTGGGTTTCCCAAGGGATTTGGGGGGGGGGGGTGGGGAGCTCAGTTGGGTTTGGGGGTGCCCAGGGGAGGGTTGAGGGGACCCAGGCAGGTCTGGGGGTACCCAGGGTGGGTCGAGGGGTGTGCAGTGGGGGGTGAGGGGTGTCTTAGGGGAGCCAAGAGAAATGGGGATGCCTGGGGGGAGGGGGGCGGGGTGTGTCTGGGGGTCCCGAGGGAGTTGGGGGTGTCTGGCAGGATTTGGGGCACCTGGGGGTGCCCGGGGGGGGCTGGGAGGGAGGTTTGGGGGGGCCGGCTCGGGCGTTAATGTCTCACCTTTTATCCCCAAGCTCTCCTTTCCCCCCAGAGCCCCCGGTTGAGCTCGGCCCCGCGGCCGCCCCCCCAGCACCCGCCGTCCCCCCACCCTCGCCCAGGTAACGGGGTGGGGGGCACCTTTCCCCCCCCCTCAACCCCCCCCCGCTCCCAGCACCCCGTTACGCCTCCTCGCCTCCCCAAGCCGGGGGTCCTGGCATGGGGGGGGCTCAGAGCTGCCCCCCGCCGTGCACCCCTCACGCTGTGCCCCTCTGCCCCACGCAGGGGCACCCCCCTGGAGATGAAGACGCCCGTGTCCCCCCCCCCAGTCGGAGTGTAACCCCGTGGGGGCTCTGCAGGTGGGTGACACCGCGGGCTGGGACAGTGTCCCCCCCGGCTCGGTGGCCGTCCCCATTATGGGGGTGATGAGCCTGTTTTGGGGGTGGCCATCCCTACCCGGGGGGGGGGGGGGGGGGGCGATGCCCCTTTGGGGGTGACCTTACCCATTTTGGGGGGGGCGGTGACCTTTGGGGGGTGCCTCTCTGCAGCTGGGGGGGCTCTTGCCCCTTTTGGGGACAGTTATCCCCATTTTGGGGACGGTTATCCCCGTTTTGGGACAATTATCCCCATTTTGGGGACAGTTATGCCCGTTTTGGGGACAGTTATCCCCATTTTGGGGACAGTTATTCCTGGTTTGGGGATGGTTATCCCTGTTTTAGGGACACTGGACCCATTATGGGGACAGTTATCCCCATTTTGGGGATGATTATTCCCATTTTGGGGACGGTTATCCCTGTTTTGGGGGCAGTGGACCCATTTTAGGGACAGTTATCCCCATTTCAGGGATGGTTATCCCCATTTCGAGGACAGTTATCCCTGTTTTGGGGACAGTTATCCCTGTTTTGGGGACGGTTATCCCTGTTTTGGGGATGGTGGACCCATTTTGGGGACAGTTATCCCCATTTTGGGGACAGTTATCCTTGCTTTGGGGATGGTGAACCCATTTTGGGGACATTTATCCCCATTTCAGGGTCGGTTATCCCCATTTCAGGGTCGGTTATCCCCATTTTGGGGACGATTATTCCCATTTTGGGGACGGTTATCCCTGTTTTGGGGGCAGTGGACCCATTTTAGGGACAGTTATCCCCATTTCAGGGATGGTTATCCTCATTTTGGGAATGATTATCCCCATTTGGGGGACAGTTATCCCTGGTTTTGGGGCAGCAGACCCATTTTAGGGATGGTTATCCTCATTTTGGGGACGATTATCCCCATTTGGAGGACAGTTATCCCCATTTGGGGGACAGTTATCCCTGTTTTGGGGGCAGCAGACCCATTTTAGGGATGGTTATCCCCATTTCAGGGATGGTTATCCCCATTTTGGGGACAGTTATCCCTGTTTTGGGGACAGTTATCCCTGTTTTGGGGATGGTGGACCCATTTTAGGGCCGGTTATCCCCATTTTGGGGCCGGTTATCCCCATTTTGGGGACGGTTATCCTCATTTTGGGGACGATTATCCCCATTTTGGGTACAATTATTCCCATTTTGGGGGCAGCAGACCCATTTTGGGGCTGGCCCTGCCTGTCTGGGGGACGGCAGTGCCCGTTTTGGGGATGGCAGCTCCTTTCTGGGGGCAGCTCTCCCCATTTCGAGGGGGGGCGGCCGTGGCTCTGCCCTCCCAGACCCCCCCATTTGTGTGTGTGTCCCCCCCCCCAGGAGCTGGTGGTGCAGAAGGGC
Organism: Phoenicopterus ruber ruber; assembly: GCA_009819775.1. NCBI lineage: Eukaryota > Metazoa > Chordata > Aves > Phoenicopteriformes > Phoenicopteridae > Phoenicopterus > Phoenicopterus ruber. The sequence goes on from CM020243.1 coordinate 672,549, forward strand.
TGGCGCCTGCCCGAGTACACGGTGACGCAGGAGTCGGGGCCGGCGCATCGCAAGGAGTTCACCATGACGTGCCGCGTGGAGCGCTTCGTGGAGATCGGTACGGGGCCGCGGCCCCCCCCGGGGTGCGTGGGGGGGGACACGACGGGGCGCCAGGCTCACCGCGGTGTCCCCTGTCCCCTCCCCGCAGGCAGCGGCACCTCCAAGAAGCTGGCGAAGCGCAACGCGGCCGCCAAGATGCTGGTGCGGATCCACAACGTGCCCATGGAGCCGCGGGAGGGCAGCGAGGCCGAGGTGGAGGAGGACCAGTTCTCCATGGTACCGGCCAGCGGGGGGCTAACGGGGGACACGGGCACCCCGAGACCACCCCGGGGGGTTAACAGGGGACACGGGCACCCCAGGGTCACCCTGAGGGGTTAATGGGGGACATGGGCACCCTGAGACCACCTCGGGAGGTTAACAGGGGGGACATGGGCACCCCAGGGTCACCCCGAGCAGTTAATGGGGGACACAGGAACCCCAGGGTCACACTGAGGGGTTAATGGGAGACATGGGCACCCCGAGACCACCCCGGGGGGTTAACAGGGGACACGGGCACCCCAGGGTCACCCTGAGGGGTTAATGGGGGACACAAGCACCCCGAGACCACCTTGGGAGGTTAACAGGGGGGACACGGGCACCCTGAGGTCACCCCGGGGGGTTAATGAAGGACATGGGCACCCCAGGGTCACCTTGGGGGATTAACGGGGGACACAGGCACCCCGGGACCACCCTGGGGGGTTAGCGGGGGGAACATGGGCACCCTGAGGTCACCTCGGGGGGTTAACGGGGCACACGGGCACCCCAGGGTCACCCTGAGGGGTTAACGGGGGACACAGGCACCCCGGGATCACCCTGGGGCGTTAATGGGGGACATGGGCACCCTGAGACCACCTCGGGAGGTTAACAGGGGGGGACATGGGCACCCCAGGGTCACCCCGAGCGGTTAATGGGGGACACAGGAACCCCAGGGTCACACTGAGGGGTTAATGGGGGACAAGGGCACCCCGAGACCACCCTGAGGGGTTAACGGGGGGGACATGGGCACCCTGAGGTCACCTCGGGGGGTTAACGGGGGACACGGGCACCCCAGGGTCACCCTGAGGGGTTAACGGGGGACACAGGCACCCCGGGACCACCCTGGGGCATTAACGGGGGACATGGGCACCCCAGGGTCACCCTGAGGGGTTAATGGGGGACATGGGCACCCTGAGACCACCTCGGGAGGTTAACAGGGGGGACATGGGCACCCCAGGGTCACCCCGAGCGGTTAATGGGGGACACAGGAACCCCAGGGTTACACTGAGGGGTTAATGGGGGACACGGGCACCCCGAGACCACCCTGAGGGGTTAACGGGACACACAGGCACCCCAGGGTCACCCTGAGGGGTTAATGGGGGACACAGGAACCCCGAGACCACCCCAGGGAGTTAACGGGGGGAACATGGGCACCTTGAGGTCACCTCAGGGGGTTAATGGGGGACATGGGCACCCCAGGGTCACACTGAGGGGTTAACGGGGGACTCAGGCACCCTGAGACCACCCCGAGGTGTTAATGGGGGACACGGGCACCCCAAGACCACCCAGGGGTGTTAACGGGAGACATAGGCACCCCAAGATCACCCTGGGGGATTAACGGGGGGAACATGGGCACCCTGAGGTCACCCCGAGAGGTTAACGGGGCACACGGGCACCCTGAGACCACCCCAGGGGGTTAACGGGGGACATGGGCACCCCAAGACCATCCCGAGGGGTTGTCAGAGGACACGGGCTCCCCAAGACCACCCAGGGGTGTTAACAGGAGGTATGGGCACCCCGAGATCACCCTGGGGGATTAACGGGGGGAACATGGGCACCCTGAGGTCACCCCGGGAGGTTAATGGGGGACATGAGCACCCCAGGGTTACCCCGAGGGGTTACTGGGGGACACAGGCCCTTGAGGGGGGGGGGGTCCGGGTGGTCCCGGAGCCCCCACATCCCCGTGTGTGTGGGGGGGGAGGGGGGTCCGGGTGGTCCCGGAGCCCCCACATCCCCGTGTGCGTGTGGGGGGGTCTGGGTGGTCCCTGAGCCCCCGTGTCCCTTGGGGGGGGGTGTCCGGGCAGTCCCTGAGCCCCCACATCCCCGGGGGGGGGGGGGTGTCCGGGCGGTCCCTGAGCCCCCGTGTCCCTTGGAGGGGGGTGTCTGGGTGGTCCCTGAGCCCCCACATCCCCGTGTGTGTGTGGGGGGGGGGGGTCCAGGCGGTCCCTGAGCCCCCACATCCCCGTGTGTGTGTGGGGGGGGTCCGGGCGGCCCCGGGGGGGCCGGGCCGGAGCGCAGCGCCCCGTCCCCGCAGGCGGGCCCCCGGCTGGAGGGGCTGCGGGGCCGAGCCCCCGGCTGCACCTGGGACTCCCTGCGCAACTCGGCGGGCGAGAAGATGGTGCAGCTGCGGAGCCGCCCGCTGGCACCCATGGGTGCGGGGGCCTGCGCCCTCCTGCAGGAGCTCTCCGAGGAGCAGAGCTTCGCCATCAGCTACCTCGACATCGGTGAGCACCCCCCCCCGTGCACCCCCCCCGCGCACCCCCCCTCTGCGCACCCCCCTCCTCTGCACCCCCCCCTCTGTGCACCCCCACCCCTCTGCGCACACCCCCTCCTCTGCGCACCCCCCCGCGCACCCCCCCTCCGTGCACCCCCCCTGCACCCCCCCTTCTCTGCACCCCCCCACCCCCCCTCCTCTGCACCCCCCCCGCGCACCCCCCCTCCTCTGTGCACCCCCCCCTCTGCACCCCCCCTCTGCGCACCCCCCTCCTCCACGCACCCCCCCGCGCACCCCCCCTCCTCTGTGCACCCCCCTCCTCTGCTCACCCCCCCCGCGCACCCCCCTCTCCTCTGCACCCCCCCCCGTGCACCCCCCCCCCTGCACCCCCCCCCAGCCCCACGGGAGCCCCAGCCCAGCCTCGGGGGTGCTGTGGGGGGGGGGTTTGTGGGGTGACGGCGTCCCCCCCCCCGCGCCCCCCCGGACGCGCTGAGTCTCGGGGGGGGTGCGGGGTGACGGTGTGTCCCCCCCAGATGCGCTGAGCCTCGAGGGGGGGGGCGGGGTGACGGTGTCCCCCCCCAGACGCGCTGAGCCTCAGCGGGGGGGTGTTGGGTGACGGTGTCCCCCCCGCGCCCCCCCAGACGCGCTGAGCCTTGGGGGGGGGGTGCGGGGTGATGGTGTCCCCCCCCGCGCCCCCCCAGGGGGGGTTTGGGGTGACGGTGTCCCCCCCCCCCCGATGTGCTGAGCCTCAGGGGGGGTGCGGGGTGATGGTGTCCCCCCCCGCGCCCCCCCAGGGGGGGTTTGGGGTGACGGTGTCCCCCCCCCAGACGCGCTGAGCCTCGGGGGGGGTGCGGGGTGATGGTGTCCCCCCCCGCGCCCCCCCAGGGGGGGTTTGGGGTGACGGTGTCCCCCCCCCCAGACGCGCTGAGCCTCAGCGGGCTGCACCAGTGCCTGGTGGAGCTGTCGACGCAGCCGGCCACCGTGTGCCACGGCGCGGCCCCCTCCCGCGACGGCGCCCGCTCCCAGGCCGCCCGCAACGCCCTCCAGTACCTCCGCATCATGGCGGGGGGCAAGTGACCCCCCCCCCCGACACCCGGACGGACACACAGACACTCCCACGGACCCGCAGACGGACCTCGGGACGCGCTGAGCCACGCACGGACCCTCTGGATGGACGCCCGGACCCACCGGTGGACGCGCGGACCCCCCCACGGACACCCGGACGGACACCCAGCCCCACTCACACACGCTGTGGGCACCCGGACCTGCTGACAGACAGACAGACGGACACGCGGCCCCCCCCCGACGGAGCCCGGACAGACCTCAGGGCCCGGGGGCACCCTCCATCCCGGCCCCCCCCCACTCCGGGGGCGAGGAGGGTCTCCGGGCGCCGACCAGCCCCCCGGGAATAAAGCTGGGGGGGTTTGTAAACTCCCCGCGTTGGTGGTTTTTTGGGGGGGCCCTTGGGGGGGCAGTTGGGGGGTGTTGGGGGGCAGAAAGGGGGCAGCCCCCCCCCCCCAACCCCCCAGGGGCAAAACCAGAGCGAGCGTTCAGGGGTGAGCGGCACCAGTTTATTGGGGGACAGACGGACCCACGGACAGACGGACTCGCAGACGGACTCGGGGACGGACTCGGGGACGGACTCACGGAGGGCTGTGCGGACAGACGGCTCCCGGGAGGGCCGGCGGGACAGACGGACGCTCAGCGGCGGCGGCCGAAGCGCTGCGGCGTCGCCATGGTCCAGAACGGGGCGGCCGGAGGGTCCCAACTGCGGGGGCTGAGCCGGGCCCGGGCCCCCCCCGGCGGCCCCCGCCCGAACCTGCCGCGGGGACGGGCAGCGCTGACGGACGGACGGACGGACAGACAGACAGACAGGCAGCGCTGACGCCCGCCGGGACGGACGGACAGACGGACAGGCAGCGCTGACGCCCGCCGGGACGGACAGACAGACAGGCAGCGCTGACGCCCACCAGGATGGATGGACGGACAGACAGGCAGTGCTGACACCCACTGGGACAGACAGACACAGGACAGACAGGCAGGCAGCGCTGACACCCGCCCACTGGGACAGACGGACACAGGACGGACAGATGGACACGGGGATGGACAGACGGACAGGCAGCGCTGACACCCGCCCGCCGGGACAGACGGACACAGGGACACACAGGCAACGGGCAGCATCAACACCCGCCCGCAGGGACAGACGGACACGGGGATGGACAGATGGACAGGCACTGCTGACACCTGCCCATGGGGACAGACGGACACGGGGATGGACAGATGTACAGGCAGCGCTGACACCCGCCCGGCCGGGACGGACGGACAGGCATAGGGATGGACAGATGAACAGGGATGGACGGATGGGGATGGACAGGGACAGATGGGGACAGATGGACAAAGGGGATGGAAGAGGACGGACAAACAGACGGGGACAGGTTCGATGGGGACAGACAGACGGAAGGGGACGGACTCGGTGCCACGGGGATGGGGACAGCGGGACGGACAGGGATGGACAGACATACAGACGGATAGACGGGAATGGACGGACGGACACGGCCAGACGGGGACAGACAGACACGGGACGTTCATGGACAGACGGACACTAACAGGGACACCCACTTGTCCCCTCTGGGTGCCCCCAAACCACCCGGGTCCTTCCCCACCCCCTGGGTCCCCCCGGTGTCCCCAAACACCCGGGTCCCTCCCCGGCCCCCCGGTGTCCCCAGGCCCCCCCAGGCCCTCCCGGTGCCCTCCCCGGCCCCCCTGGTGCCCCCTCGATGCCCCCCAGGCCCTCCCGGTGCCCCCCGCCCCGCGGCCCCCGGTCCCGCTCACCTCTGCGGCCGGCGGAGGGGCCCCGCGCTGCGGCCGGGCCGCTGCAGGGAGCGGAGCAGCGCGCCCAGGGCGGCGGCGGCGGCGGGGGGCGGCCCCGGGGCGGCGGCGGCGGCGGCCTGTGGACGGGTGGGACGAGGGAGTCACGGCAGCCCCGGGCCCGGGGGGCGCCCCCCCACGCACCCCCAACCCCCCGGTCCCCCGCCCCGGGCGCCTCCCGCTCCCCCCCCCACCTCCCGCCCCGACGGCGCGGCGCGGGCCGGGGCTCACCGGGGCCGGGTCGGGGCCGGGGTCGGGGCCGGGGTCCTCGGGGCAGCAGCGGGCGGCGCGCAGGGCCCCCGCCAGCAGCAGCAGCAGCGCCAGCCCCGCCATGGCCCCCGCCGCCCGCCGCCGCCGCCGCCGCCTCTTATAGCCGGGCCGGGCCGGGCCGGGCCGCCGGGGGGGTCCCGGGGGAGCGGGAGATTGCGGGGATCAATCCTGGCCCCGCCGCCGCCGGGCGCCGCTAATGAAACCCATTTACCAGCCGCGACAGCCGCCCCGGGGACGGACGGACGGACGCGGGGGGGGCGGCCCCGCACCCCCGCCCCGCCCGGGACCCTCAACCGGCACCACCGGGGCTGCCCGCGCCGTCGGGGCGAGACCCCCCCCCCCACCCCCGGGACACCCCCCGCCCCGTCCTGGACCGGGACTCCCCGAAACCAGGACCCTCGCCCCGCATCGGACCCCCCCCCGGACCGGGCCCCCCCGAGAGAGGGCCCCCTCCCCTGCACCGGCCCCCCCCGGCCCCCCCCCGCCGCGGCTCGTTGCCGCCACCGCGTGGCCGCGCCGCGCTCCTGCAGCCCCGACGGGGCGGCCCCGGCTCCGCCGCTCCCCGGGCCCCCCCCCCGCGGGTTCCACCCGCTCCCTCCGCCCCCAAACCGGCTGAAATCGCCCCAAACGCTCAGCGCGAGGGTGTCCCGGGTGGGTGCGTGTGTCCCCCCCCCCCCCCCGCAGGCTCACCCATCGCGTCACCCGGGTGGGCGACAGCCACCCCCCATCCCCAGGCCGGTCTGACGGTGTCCCCCGGGTGGGGGGGGGGTGTCACAGCCACCCCCGTCACCCCCCCCCCCCCACGCAGCGACAACCCCGCCGCGTGTCCCCGCCCACCCGTGTGACGGCCACGGGGGTCCCCGGGACAGGTGAGCGCAGGGTTGTCCCCAGCCGCGGCAGCCCGGCCCCCCCCCGGAAGCAGAGGCCGGCAGCCGCCATCTCCTGGGTAATAGTTTAATGTTATATCTGCAGCATAAATAAAAGGCACATTACATGTTTGGTACGACGCGGCCGAGGTGGGGGGGGGCTGGGACGCGTCCCCCCGCGTCCCCCCCGTGGCCCCGGGCCCCCGCGGGGACTGTGAGGACCCGCTCACAGGAGCCCGTGGGGAGGGGGGTCCCTCGGGGCCCGGGGGGGGGCCGCGGGAAGGGGTTACAGCTAGAAAACCATTTCGTTGCGTAAGGAGCTGCGCATCCGTTCAAGAAGTTGATATATGTCTATATAGGCCTGTATATACTCATAGATATGTATTTTTTATAGATACTACACCCTCGTGGTTACGCTTTTCGGGGGGGTTTCCTTTTTCTTGGCTTCTTCTGTCAGTGATCGTCAAAGCTCGCCCTACAAAGCAGCCGGGGGGTGCGGGGGGGGACACCCCGGACCCTCCTCCCGTGTCCCCAGGGCCCGTCGGGTCCCTCTGGCACCTCCCGGGCTCGGGGAGCCCCACTGCGTGTGCACGGAACGGGGGGGAACCAAACAGAAACAGGGCCGCAAGTCCAAAAATGACGAATTTCCTGGCTGAGCCACAGAAATCCAGAACCAAGGAGCCAGTTTGGGGGGGAAAAGGCAGCACAGAACCCCCCAGCCCCCCCATCCCGAGGGATGCGGAGGCCGGCGAGGAGATCTTCATCTCCGCTGGAGGGAGAGGAGGGAGCGCTCCCCTCCGTCCGGAGCCCTCCAGAGCTCAGCGCTGCCCCGGGACGCGTTTTCCAGCCATTTTTGTTTCTATTCGACACTTCAGGGAAGATGGAGCGATACAAACCCCGACGCCCAAGGGCCGATGTCACCCTCCGGGCTCTCCCCGCCTCGGTCGCCGTCTCAACGCGCCCTTTAAACCCCGCACGGCTTTTCCATGCGCCGGCGAGGGGCCCCGGTGTCCCTCTCCCCCCCTCAATGAGGCGGCGGAGGAGGGATGGAGATCCCAGGGGATCTGACGCCGCTGCCGCAGGGACGGGCTTTGGGGGAAGCCACAGGACCGACGGCGGCACGAACCGGGGTCGGGGTTAAAGCACCGCGCCGAGGGCCGAGGGCCGGCAGAGGGGAGCGCGGGTGCCCGGCAAGCTGCCGAGCGGAGCCTCTGAAAAGCAGGAGAAATCATCCCAGAGCAGAAATCGGGGGGTTTTTTTCCCACCCGAAGATGCCCGCGAAGTCTTCAAGCGAGAGTTGAACCCGCGCGGGAAGGAGGAAAAGAAAAAGCCACCTTCACCCTCGCCCGTCCTCAGGGGCCGGGGGGGACCCTGCGTCACCGACCTGCCACAAAAAGTCCTTCTTCCCACCCAAACCCGCCCCCCCGACCACCACCAACCCGCAGCACGTCCTCTGCGGCCACCGCCGCGCTGCCCCATCGAGGAAACCGCTGCCGGGAAGCCAGGAGGAAGGGGGAGGCCACGCGGGGCAGAGACCCCGCAGCCCTTCGGCTCTTCGGAGCGGCTGGAAGGGGCCCAAAGGCTCCCCGGGAGAGGAGACCCCCCCCGGACCCCATCGTTTCAGCAGCCGGCTGTTAATTACCTGGGCAGCCCGACGAATCCACGCGCGGACGCACTGGGGGGGAAAAGCGCTGGTGGAAAACACGCTCTCTACGTACCCTCCTCTCCGAGAGCCTGGAGAGTCCCCTCTTAAAAACCAAACCCGTCCCTCCCGCTGGAAAAGCGACAGCCACCGCGGCCTTGTGACATTCAGCTCCTTCCGAGGTTTAAGACGGGCTCAGCGCCGTCTCTGCCAGGCACCTTTTGTGACCCCAACAAGGGACGAACCTCAGCCACGTGCCCCGAAGCCACATCTGTGGCTTGGGACGTCCATCTATCGCGCCAGGATGGGACCGGAGAGTTCCCCCGTGGCCTGAGGCCGGCCGGGGGGACGCTGGGGGGTGTTTTTGGCTACCTTCATCGCGAGCTCAGCCTGCCCGGGGCGGGAGGATCCCCACGTCGTGCCACCCGTCTGCCTCCCCGCGAGCAGGGCCGCTGTCGGCAAGAGAAACCGGGACCTAAAACCTGCTCCGGGACCTGCTTTCGCAGCGGCGGCGCAGGTATCGAACACCATCGGGGTGAAACACGCCCGACGGGGACACGGGAAAGCTGCAACCCTGTCGATTAAAAAAAATAAACTGTTAAAGTCTGGTCAAACGCTTGTTCCCTGATTATTGCCGCCCAGGTTTGGAGCTTTACAACCGCGTTTTCGGGGGTTTGCAGGTTTTTCAAGGCACTAAGCGCTCGCGGGCGGAGGGGCTGAGAGGGGGAGACGCTGGAGCGGGGCAGCACCGACGGCGTCAGGAGCACGGAGGGACGGGGGAAAAGCCGCGCTCTGCGTCCCCCCGCTCGCACCGGCGAGGTCGGAGCCGCCGCGCGATGCCCGACGGCACCACGAGGTTCCGAAGGTCGGGGCAGGGAGAGCCCGTTCGTGGGCCGCAGGCAGGCCGGGCAATCTCGGCTCTCGGATCACGCAAACCTGGGGCACTTTTAGTCCCTAAAGGTAAAGAGAAGGGGTCGGGGAAGCTGCCGCGTTTGCCGCTAACGCTGCCGCGGCTTTCCGTCCTGGATCTGCTGCTTCTCGCTCCCTCCTTCCAACCCCTCCAGCAAAGCCGCCGGCTGCTCCTCGCCTCTGCCTCATCCTCCAGACCCCGACGCCACGAAGCCAACAAGGAACGAGCGGTGGGATCGGCCCAGAGCTCGGTTCCTCCCGTCTCTCTTCTCCCCTCGACGCTTTTCCTCGACAGACGGGTTTTCCGCAGAGCCGAACGCCGGGCGAGCCTAGGAGGAGCTGGTGAGCTGCTGTCGGCGCTGCCGGCCGCACAACCGCTCGCTCCCATCACGCCGTCCCAGCTCCCGGCTCCGAGCACCGAGGGACGGGGACCCAACGATGAAGCAAATATGTTTACAACACATTTTTGTCATTCCTGCTATTCCCGGATGAAGACAGAGAGGGAGACGCTTGTTTCAAAGCCCCCAGAAACAAACCGAGTGGATTTGAAGACGGGAGCAAATCCTTTCGCTGCAAGACGGGTCATTTTTACGCCTTTTTGGGCCACGCGAAGGAGTGCAGGGTTTTCTGCCGCTCCCCGTCGCAGCTCTACAAGCAGCAGCAGCTCCAAGCGAGGAAGCAGAGCCGGGCTGGGTCTCTACCTCCCGCAAACCCTCTGCCTTAGATCCTGGCCCCCCCAAAAAGGTCCTGATCCCCCGCTGTGCCTCACCCGGCTGAAACCCCTTTTTGCCCAGGTCGCACGGCTTTAAGACGCGCCGAAACCCCCCGCGTGCTCTTCTCCCAGCTCGCCCTCGCTGCCGAAACACGTGCCGCGTCGGGGCAGTAAGAGCCGAGACGTCTGTCTACGCCCAGGCTCTGCCAGAAACAGCTTTACAGAAGCAAAAGGCGGGTCTGGGGGGAAGCTACGCAGGAGCTGAACCAGAAGCGCAAAGTGCCGAGGCCAGAAGCGACCCTGGTCGCGCACAAGACGACTCTCGAGGCGAGCAAGAGAAGCCAGGGGAGCGCGAGAGCAGCACGGCGTCGAGGCAAACCACAGCCAGGAAACGCCGCGGCCGATACGGGCGAGAAGCGGAGGAAAAACCTGAAAAGGAGGGGAGGGGGAGAAGCCGCATCCCATCGATAGAAAAACCAAACCGCCGAACTTCCCCGTCCGTAACGGGATCCGATTCCTTGCTCAGACTTTGCTTTGGGTTTTGCTGTCCCTGGAAACCTTCCAAGTCTGGGTAAGCCAAATGAAATCACTCTGACGAACAAACTTGGCTCAAAAGTGGCGAGTGCAACCTGAGGTGGGCGAGAGCTCAGGTGAGGAGGGACCTCCCGAGGAGGAGAGGAAGACCAAGGGCTGACGCAGCTCCACGCCCTTCGACGCGGTTCCTTCCGAGAGCCCGAACGCACACAGCACCCCTTCCCATTCCCAAACTAGCGACTCCGGTCGCTCGCCCAGGGCCGGCGGCAGCCTCGGGAAGCGCACACAGACACACGCGCATGCTACGCCCGCCCGGCGAGAAAGCGGACCCGGTGCCAAGCGTCTCGCAACGTCGGGGCTGGGTTTTTAACCTGCCCTACGAAACTGGAAGCTCTGGGAATCCTTCGTTTGCTCCGGCTGGGAAGCAACGGATGCTCCATCACCGCGAGCGGAAGATAATCGTGAAGAAGAGGTAAAAGACCGGGCAAATAGAAACACTCCTTCGTGCTCCCTCCCCTTGGAACAGGCAACTAATTCATGATTTAAGGCCACCATTATTAAGGTCATCGAGGTTACGTGTAAAGGAAACGGTCCTTGGGAACGGAGGGATTTCCTTCCTAAGGTGTACAGCGGAGCTGGGAGCCGACGAGGAAGTCTGGGACTCGCGTTATCGCCCGCTGGGCCGGCTTATCCTTTCGTGTACCTCCCAGCGCGCCTCTGCGCCGGTCCCAGCAGCCGCAGCTCAGCACCAGTTTACTGCAAGGAAGACCGAGAGCAGCCTCCGCGCTGCCGGAACACACGGTACCTTTTCTCCAGCAGCCGCAGCGTCCCGTTCCGCGCGCAGCACGCCAACGGCTGCAGCTCCCGGGGCGGCACAAGCGACCAGGACCACGCATGTGTGTCGCCCCGACCCCGCGTCCCCCTCTCCCAACTGTTGGGCACAAACGGATTTACAGCGATTACAATCCCGTCGCGTCCAAAACCTGTCGCCGGCATCTTGGGAGTTAGTGTGTGACGAGACTAACCTCGATCCCTTTAACCTCAGAGCTCAAGGAGGCTTCTTGTGCGAAGGTGCAATGTTTCAGGTAGCTAGAGCAGAGGGGGGAGCAGATGCCTGGAAGCAGCATGCTGTTAAAAATAAAATACATCGACAGCACGACTAAATGTCACAGCCTCCCAAGAGCTACGTTTTCCTTTGCCGAGAGCGGAGGAGGAGGGAGAGGGGGGGACCTGGAAGAGTGAAAGCGCCAAGGGGATCCACCAAGCACGGAGGTTTAGTGTTAACGTAACCGAGACCTGAAAGCGAACCCCTCAAGGTGCTTTCCAAAGCGAGGCCCTGCGTGTTCGGATGACCCTGCGTGTTCGGATGACCCCGCGTGTTCGGATGACCCCGCGTGTTCGGATGACCCTGCGAGTTGACGGATCGTCAACCGAAGGACCGAGGAAAGCGCTCGATCCGCGGCCGTCCTGCGGGGAGGGGCGATGGCAGGGCGGCGGCTGGGGCCGGGATCTGTACAGGCTATGCAGCGTAAGAAGCGCCATAGCTGCCCTTAACTCACTTGGAAAAAAAAAAAAAAAAAGAAATAAAAATCCTTATCTGCCCCCACTCGTCAGGGACTTAGTTACGGTCAGTCTCTCTGGCTGCGAGTTCGCTGTTAGCCCCGTGTCACACGCACAGGCTGTGACATCATCTGCCAGCAGACTGCGACTGTGGAGCCATGATGACGTGTGACGGTATCGGCATGCTCAGTTCTGTCCTTTGGCTCGCCATCTGAGTGAGCACCGAAGTGGCAACCGCTTCCGCCGCCGAGCGGACGCTGAGCCCGTTGGGGGAGGCCGTCACGGAGCTGTGCTGGATGACGGGAGCAGGGGAGCCGGTGGGCTCAGAGCTCTCCTTTGGGCTTTCTGCTTGACCAGAGGAGAAGGGGTGGAAAAAAAAAGAAGAAAAGAAGGTTAGAGAGAGGCCGTGCGCGTTGCTACTGGCGTTAGCAGCGAGGCGATGGGATGGGAGACCGCTCCTGCCTCAGACGGTGTGCAGAAATTAGTCCGGTATTTACTTAACACTCACCTTTCCAGCCAAAGCGGCCTGGAGTAGAGAGGTTGATCCCTCCAGGAATCACAGCTCCCCCCACCAAGCTGGGCCCCCCCTCAAGCAGCTGTTTGGCAAAAGCAAGTGAGGACTGGAAATAAAACTGATTAGAGTTGGGCCGTAACGACCCACCGGGTCCGGCCGGCCCCGTCCCTTGGAGAAACACCACCGCGTCTTAGGGAATTCGCGCCGGGAAGGCATTAAAGCGCAAAGCCTGCACCAAGGATGGCAGACCCAGCGTAACCTTCATCGTAATAAATCTGTTTCCTCATTATAACAAATGAACTTTCCTACACGTTGGTTCCTGGCGTGGTGCTTGGTTCAAGGCCATTTAGCCCAGAGACTGAATAGTTCCTTCCGAGTCCTCACCATCTGTTGGGTGAGCACACAGGAACGCACGCAACAGAAACCCTTCTGCAAGGGCAGGGCTTTTTTGCCGTTTTTTGATATAAATTACCTGGTTTGCTCTTTATTGTTCTCTAGAACATTAAAATCAATTAGAGCCCATTACAAACTGTTTGCTTGCTCGATTTCTTGCGGTAACTTGAAGTGGTATGATTGAAGGGATGGGAGGCAAACAAAGGCAGAGACCTTCTTCCGTGCTCTTTTCCGAGCGACGCAGATTGGTTTCCAAAACTTTGGATTCTCTCCCACAAACAGCCCACTGTGCCCAGGCAGAGCTTCTAACACAGAGGATAATTTGTGACCTATCAAACGCCAAGGCGAGAGCAATCAGACCTCTCTCTTTGGGGGTATACACTCATTATCTACAGATGTCAGGAGGAAATTCCCTCCTGTGCACTTGGCTAGATGAATTACGGGTAAGATGCGGTCACCTTCCTTTTAAAGAGCAAAATAATGGCATGAGCTGGGATACTTCTTCCACGTCAGGAGGGTATAAACCCCATGACACTGGGAGAAAAAAAAAATCAGAGGAGAGGTTTACAACCTTACTGGGCACCAGCAAACGGATTTCAGGGCTCAGTTTTCAACCAGGTGCTGGAATGTTGTACCCCTTCCCCAAACGGGTTTTACCTTCCCTTGTGAAACCTTGGCTCGGCCTTCGCCAGCGTGTTGAAAGATGCGGCTAGCACAGCAGATTTGAAAACTGACTTGGCGGCGAGAGAGAAGGTCGAGCAGAGCAATATAATAGTTTGGCATCCCAAAAAGGAGATTTACAAGGTATTACAAATAAAACAACCCAACTGTACATGAGGCAGCTGTAATTCCATCGAGGGAATCTGGCATTTTTGTTTAAGGACCTGCTTAGTCACAAATCTCAATAATAAAAAAGGCAGCGGGGAGGGGGGGCATGGGGAGGGAGGTGTGAATTTCATTTTTATTATTCAGATGTGTGATGAATTCCTATTATTGGAGTAGACAGACTGCGAGGAATAATAATAGGAACTGTAAACTTTGGAAGTTAACAGGAAAAATCATGTCGCCTCTCTGCATTATACACAGAGCGAACACCTGTCTGCAAGGGCTGGGGGACAGCGAGGATTTTCACGACCACATTACTCAAGCTCCGAGTCACTGTAATGAGGGAAAATAAACGGGCTGTGCCAGGCCCTGCACGGCACGTGTTTGCGCCTCACCGCACAGGAGCGGCGCGTTCCAGAGACCCGGGAGACGGGAATCGGGAGGCAATCGGGAAGGACAGTGCCTGCTCCCTTGGCTTTTGTTCTCTCCCCCTTCTCTTTTCTTCTCTCCATCCGCGCCTGCCTCTCGTCCCGTTAATCTAGGCAACGCTAGGGGACTCCAGCATCCTCCCAAAGCCTCCGCGCAAATACCACAGCGTGGAATTGTTATTGCGGCGATGACATAAGAATCCAGACATAATGTTTAGCTCCCGGGTTGATTATAATGAAATAGGCAGCATTAAAAAAAAATGAAAGAAAGAAAAGAAGATAAAAAGAGGCCTTCTTACTTCCAAACCCGAGCCAATTTGATGTGAATTGCAGAGAATGAGATATAGAGCCCCATGATGTCATTTATAGAGTCTGGCCTTTTCTGACTCTGGCTTCGCTTTCAGAGCAGCAATAGTTTTTAACTTCAAAGAGAATATCAAGTGCTTGGCACGCTGCCTGGGAGCGAGCGGGTGGAGAGATGCTGGCCCGCACTCCAGGGAGAAGCGGAGATACGGATCTCTGTCAAATATTCCACGCTACAGAGACGCGGAGGGAGATGCACCGCCTCTTCCCTCGGGTTGCCCTCTCTGCAAGGTCTTATAAACCGGGTTAAAGTGCCAATTTGCAGGTCCAGCCTGGGTGGATCCTCCTCAATACGGAGGCTGCGGAGGCTGCATCAGCAGAAGACACAGGACCAAGGTCTGCCCTGTCCTGCCAAGCGCAGCAGCTGGAAGGTGATGGAGCAGAGACTAAGATGAAGACCCCCTTCCTTTACATCTTACACAGGTTTCGCCTGCTTAAACCTACTTAAAGGGCAGTAAGGAGCAGCAAAAGTCATCACTCACCGAGATAGCCCTGTGTTTTCTTCTGTAGTGCAGTGACGGGGCAGTCCTTGTGAGCCAGCAGGAGCTGTTTAAGTTGAGCAACTTCGTTCCTCAGTAGCGTAACTTCATTCTGAGATTGAAAAACAAACACGCACGTATGCATCGCTCACGCTCTTGAGGGCGGCCTCTAGCAACGGCAGGACGTTCATTTACGTGCCCTGCAAACTTACAATTTGTTGTCTAATTTGAGATGCCTCTGGCCCAAGAACACCAGACAAAGTTTTTGGGTTTGGGGAATTTAGTGTGCAAGACACGGACTGCAGCATTTCCCTCCAGCAGCCCCCGCCGCTGGCGGGAAAGCCCCTCGCTACGTTAATCGCCTAATCCTGGACATACATTTGCCTGAGCCCTCCTGCTAATGCCAACTGCTTGAGTCAGACGCTCCGGCGTGCTGTTGGCTCCGATGGAAAACTAAACAGAGCGAGAAGCTGAGGGTACAACCAGCTCAGCCCACGCCAGGCCGTGGGGAAGATCAGAGCTCCTCCAAGCTCTCGGCACCTCCGTGAGCTTCTTCTGTAAACCAGGTCTACTCCCCCGAAAACTTTGTGCAGCATATTATTCCTCTATTGAAATGTTCGGAGAAACAGCTGAAACCCAGTCAATTGTATTTCAGAATTGTCCGAGGAAACAGTTTCTATAATTATCTTGGGAAGAGAATAAAAATACCACGATCAGTGCTATTGAAAAAATCCCACCGCATGAGTCACTACCCACCAGCGAAAAGAAAAGCCCAGAACAGACACGAGTTTGGTCTTTGCAGACCCTTCAATCCTTGGCCAGTGCTGAGGGCATTAACAAGGGGGCTAATGGCAATGGAAGCGAAGTCTGTATAGTTTTAGATGTGCTGCACTTCTGCTAGGCACGCTGAGGGTGCTGCCAGAGAGCCAGGGAAACCCAATTCTCCAGAAAAAAATCAGCGTGGCCACGGGGCGCAGCTGCAGAGCCTCCCTGCTCACCCCAGCGCCAGGTCCACCGTGCCGGGAAGGGAACTGGGAGGGCTGCTGCTGACCCCGTGCCAGCAGAGAGCTCTCCCTCGCACAGGGAAGGTTTCCACTCCGCAAATACAGCTGCTTCCTGGGGCCTCCACGCTCCGCTCCTGCGGCTCGCCTTGCTCCTTGAGCTACCGAGGGGGACAGGGAGAGAAACGAGCACTGAAGCGCTCTTCCCCCACGGCCTGCTCGAGGCAGAGCATCAGGATGGAAAGCAAGGAGTGAAATCTAGGCAGAGAGGCAGCAATCCTGCTCCAGAGAGCAGCATCCAAATGCACGTTGTCTCTGCGGCACGGGGAAGACGTTCCCTCCAGAGCGACGGTCCTAACGCTGGCAACGGGCTCAGCCTCCACGGTTACATACTCACGCTCAGCTGGATGTTCTGGGTCGTGAGCTCCTCGGCTTTCTTCTCCAAGGAAGACACCCAGAGCTTGCGTTTCTGACGGCAGCGGGACGCGGCAGCCCGATTCCGCTCCAGGAACCGCTGCCGGCGCTCGTCCGGGTCTTCATCAACCGTGCGTCTCCGTCGCCCGCCGGTGCTGGGGGTGGGCTGGGCAGGGGAAACCTGGAGAGGGGGCGCGCGAAAGAGAGATACTGAAAAGAAGCTCTGGTGCAGGCGGGCAGACACACCGGCGTAACCAGGGTTTGGCAGAGGAGATGCCAGCTCTTGCGGCTGGGGCAAAAAGGGATTTGCTTTTGCAGAGCAGCCAGAAGCGCACGCTGCGGGGATGGACCGAGGGCAGCCCTGGCTGGGACGGGGGAGCTGGGGACAAAGCCCCTTTCACAGGCGTTTCTGGCAGCCCTTCCTCAGCTCAGTCTGAAGTGCCCTGCACACTTAAGGTGTGAATCCGCACGAACTCTCTGAGATCCTGAACCCGGTGAACGTGTGAATGTCAGGGGAATTAGTTAAATCCCAAACTCCTACAGTCAGCTAACGGCACGTAACCGGCAGCAGAAGTTTCCTCCCCTCCGTGCCGAGGAGCTAACGTGGTAAATGACCACGCAACGCAGAGGAAACAGCCTTCCTTTTAATTTCACTTAAGAGACTTTAAAAAGCACTTCACGCTGCAACGACTTAGGAGATTCCCACACGGGCAGTGACCGCGCGTCAGCTGACGGAAGGTAACTTCCAGCTGCAGGGCTGGGAGCGCTCGATCCGCTCTGACACACGTAACCACGCACGGTCAAAGCGCCGTCTCCATTCGGGTTCAGTAACTCACTCGCGGAGCACAAACAAGTTACGCTTTTTGAGTGGGCAATTTGCTTTAAAAATTAATTTGTGTTGAAGTTTCCCTGAATATCTTCAGCTAAACGAGCTCTCAGAGGCAACTGGTACAAAAAGATTTTGTAACGCCGCACATTTCCCGGCTTTATTTTGGGAGAACAAAGGAAAAGTCAGCGAGGGCCAACAGTCCTGCAGACGCAGCCTTGCCGGCGCTTCTGCGAGGGCTCTGTAATTACACCGCCACAATCGGGGAGTGCAGTTACACTTCGGTACTCGCTGTCAGGCAGCATATGGATATTAAACTTTTGGAAGCCTATCTAACTGACGGAGCAGGTGGCGATCCTGATGGAAGGCTGGCATTTGGTTAGCTGGCAGGAGCCAGTGGAGTTGATTGCCTAAGAGGGGAGCGTTTAACCCCAGTAATTGAGCAGGGAGAAGCGAGGAAAATATTCTTTCAAAACTCCAGACCTTGTCAAGCAAATTAACATGTTGCTGAAGTTTTCTGCCTGGTGGTGTTTGAGAGCATTAGTGCTGAAGCGGCACCGAAAAAACACGGTTTTTAACCCATTCCGTAAACCAGGAAGCCGCGTGGTTTTCCTCCTCTTTCCCCGAGGCCCAGCAACCCCCAGCACCTCCAGCCCAGCCTCGCGGGCTAAGCAGCAGCAGACCTGTGGCTGAGCTGGGGAAGGGGCGTCAGGGTGCTGCACCAGTATCTGACTCTGCTCCGGACGTGCGGTCACCATCGTGCTGGCTGAGCCCACCACCAGGTTGCTGCCATTCAGCGAGGAAGATGCCGTCAAGCTGGCCTTCAGCCTCTGTTAGAGGAGAAAAAAGGACATCAGCAGATCTGTTCTCCATGCTGCTAAGGCTTTAACCAGCTCCTCTATCATTCAAGGAGCCAGGCCGCTGGGGAACGGGCTCTTCGGGGACTGCGGCTGATTCAAATCCAACTGAAAGCCATCACCATCTGGCCTACCCAAAGACAGACAGCGGCTTCCAACTTAGGCTCAAGCAGACAGGTGTCCGCATCCCAAAATTGCTACTGCAACTGGCACCGATCCGCTCCCCAGCTGGCAGGCTCTGCAGAAAGACCACGGACCGAACAGGCTGCGGAGCCCAGCGGCCCTTGAGCACCCGCAGAAGGGTCTTTCTGGGATGGAGAAGGACCTACGCGCGATCAAGACCGTGTCTTGCAAGTTCCTCCTCTAGGCAGCCAGACACACGCCAGCGGGGCAGGATGGCTGTTTCACGCCTCAAACAGGGTTTAAGATCTCTCATCCCCACTTGTAGCTCTGGTCTGCGTGACACCTAAATGGGGTGCGACGGGAGCAGTGACAACACACTGGCAACGGTGAGCAGCACCGCTGTAAGAGGTGGGTTTGCAAACACCTCCACCCTGTCTCAGCCAAAAAAAACGGGGCTTTTTGCTGCTCTTTGTTCACAAACTCAGGTTTGCGTCTCCCCTCTGCGCGCACCTAGTCTGAGCCATGAAGAGCCGGTCGAAGAAAATTCTTCCGTAAACTTTTAGTTAAAGAGGTCTACATGAAAATCATTCCCAGGATCCTTGGATTACGGCGCAGCATCTCTTCTCTTGGCTCTGCCTTCCTCAAACCCACCTCCAACCCATCTGTTATCTTGGAACTAGAAGCACCAGCTTTACAAAACAGCCGCGTTTAGGATGGGGCTGAGGTTTGTCTTGACACTAGCGTGCCTGCTCTGCCTGCCAGAGCCGCAGCGCTGATTAGTCTAATATTCCTGGTGGCATTTGTAACACCTGCTCTCGGTGCGGGGAGGCGCGCCGCTGGCTGCGCAGGATGTCGGAGAAGCAGAGGCTCTTCGCGAAGGCTGCAGGGAAAAAGCTTCCAGACGGAATCTTTTCTGGAGGAGCTAGTGAAGACATAGGGACAACACTGTGGATGTGACACCCTCCCCCTGACGTGTATTTGGGCACTTACCATTTTGGCTTCTGAGTGCACTGGAAGTCCTGATGGTGAAATGGACCCGCTGCTGTTGACGGGTGGCCCAGGAATACCGGGAATGTTCGGCACCATGGACATCGGCCGAGCCAGCTATCGGGGAGGAAGCAACACATGGGTTTTGGAAGCTGAGGTGCTTTCGCAAGCGCGCTCCGCAAAGCGGCTCTGTAATAATTCCCCAACCAAGCACATTTATAAATCTTGACAAATGTTCAGCGTTTAACTACTGCCATCAATTACGCCTGCTGTCACTGAGGGCCAGCAGCCACTCCTTTGGTGGCCGCGGTGGCTGTTTCGGAATTGCCCAGCCGTACCAGCCTAGCGCTGAGGACAGGGAGGGCAGCCCCAAAGCCTCCCTCCTTCCCTTCCCTCCCGGAGGGCTCTTCCCCCCCAGCGCAGGAGGGTGGATGGAGAGGGAGGGTACGAGACCCGCTCTGGTTCTCTGCCCAGCTCTATTGCAAAGCTGCCGCAACACCAAGGGTAAGTCACAGCGTCCTCCCGCTAAACACGGAGAGTTTTCTCCCTCACCAAAGGGGAAAAACCAGAGTTTGCGCTTGCTTTTATAAGCCGCTCGGGTACACTGTTGCAAAGCACTACAAATCCACGTTGTGTTTCAAACGATCAGGAAGGTGTGAAGACGTTTCCGTGCCCACAAGCGATGCCGAGCTGCCTGCGCGTCTGCCTACTTTGACGTCAACATTCCTGTTACCTGAGGCAGAAGGTTTTGGCCATTACTCACCCAAAACCCCAAAGACATGCCCAGCAGGACAGACGGGATTCACCAGGCTGCTTGGTCGGGAGCTGAAGCGCTCGGAAAACGTACAAGCCACCCACCAGGCAAATCTGCTCGCGAGTTCTGCACCACGGAAAATTCTCCGTATGCAAAAAGCACAACCCGCGAGGCTGATATTCAAACAGCTCTTTAGCACGCTGGCGAGGTTAGGGTGGCTTTCCTGGCCTGCAAAGACCAACATGTTCTCTGCAAGCTCGAATGGTTTCAATTGAGGCACGCTGTTCCAAATGGAAGCAGCTAATCAGGGATCCTACAGTTCCCAGCTCTGGATCAATGGCGTGAGCCATCTGTCCAGGCAAGGCTTTGTTTTTTTCCACACTTATTGCCCTCTAGTGTGATCGACATGTTATTACTACCTTGCCAGAGCTGGCCCCCCTCCTCCTCCTCCTCTTCCAGTCTTATCTTGCACAGAGGGGGAGATATATTTTAATTTTTACAAAATGGAAGTGTCTGCATATATTTGGCAGGGGAAAAACGCTGTCCCCTCCTCTGCCGCGCAGAGCTGTGTCGGAAGTTTCTCTTACCGATATAACAGAAGGCATCTGTACGGGAGGGCCTGGGAGCACGGGCATGGTCTGTCCGTTTGCAAGCTGCACGACAAGTGGAAGGGAACCTGTGGGAGACCTGGAGAAACAACAATTCAAGTTCTCGTGGATTATTTCAAGTTTATGCCGTCCCGGCAGCCCCAGGAGCTCGAGGGCAGAAGCACGAATTAATTCTGGTTAGTGGATTTGGGCTCATTTTCCCATTTCTGAACGGCACATTCTGAACGGGTGGGGGCAAAGCCTGGCTGAGCACGTGTGAAGGTAACTCAGCCTCCCGCGCGCTCGCTGCATGGCAGCCAGCACGTGCCAGCGTCACGCCGAGGTGACCCAGGCTGCCGTTCCTCGCCCGGGGCTGGCAGCGACGCCGATGGCCAGCGGTACGACGCGCCCTGGTTAACTCCTGGGCGTACGCCGGCCAGCCAAAACGCCAGGGCTGCCAAAGCCCCGAGACACGATGCCCACCTGAACAGATAGAAAAGCACATCCAGGGGCTGCTGCAACTCCGCCTCGGGGAGATTAAAAGTGCCCTCCCGGGCTGAGCCTGGCACGGGGCAGACGGGGGATCTGGGCAGCTGCTCCTGCCTGCCAGTAACTTCTCGGCCTGTGAGCCACGTCTGCTGAGCTCCCACGAGAGGGTTTGCGAGGATTTAGCTTTCCATTAACAAGCGCTTCAGACTCTGACTCCAGAAAAAACCTCCTAAATATGGAGTCGGTGCAGGGTTGGCTTGCGTCTGCCCAGACAATGGCTCCGAGAGACGAGAACGGCCCCCCAGGCTAGGGGAGGAGGCGATCGCGCCGGGGCCTAATTGTGACAAATTAAAAATACCAAGAACTTTTTCCATTGCAGATCACTTTGCAGCGAAAGGCGGCGTTTCTGCATGTGGTGACAAACAGGCACACACACCCCCCTGCCTCCATTTCGGAGCGTCACAAACCCCATCGTGCTCTGGCTCTGACCCTCCGGACTCAGCCTTTCTAGGAGAGCGAAGGAAAAGCCGGAGTTGATCTTCTCCAGCCGATGAGGAGAGGAAGGAAACCGTCCCTGCCAGCAAGGGCTGATCTCCCGCTCCTCCTCAGTTCATGACAGCGCAGCAGGGAGCCGAATGGAGGCAGAGACGAGCCAGGAAGAGAAGAGTAGAGCTGCTGGGAGCCTGACTTTGGGGGAGGGAATAAAAAAAATTTGCTGCTGCCTCCTCTGCCGAGCCCAGGGAAGGGGACGGAGGAGGCTGGGCTGCCTGGGATCCTCGGGGGAAGCCGTGCTGGCATGGAGTAACGGCAGGGTGGGGAGAAGCAGGGGACGTGGGTCAGAGCAGGGAGTTCATCGTGCCAGTAACTCAGGCTGGAATTTTTAAGGCTGCCTTGGGAACGCGAACGCTCGACTCTCATTCATTTCTATTGGGCATCCCAAATCCTCCAGGCTGCTTTGAAAATCCCAGCCTAACAAGGCGAGTTACAGGGAGGTCACAGCCTCCCCTCCATCTCTGTCACGCTGACAACCCCACCACGTCCGCAGTGGCCCTAACACAGGGACCCTCGTTAAAAGCTGCAGCCCGGCCTCTCCGTAAGAGCGTGTTCGACTCTTACGCCCTAGGAGGGATCTACCCCCGTGGGCTGCGAAGGGCACGTAAAATCCTATTAAAGTCTAGCTTCCTCCAGTTCTGATTTTTTCCTGCCTCCAAGCGCAAGGGGACTCGGTTCCAAACAGCCCCGCGAGTCTCTGCCTGTGTGGGGTTACAGAAGGAATATAATGCCCTTTCAAAACCCCAGGACAATCACTTAACCCCTTAATGCCTCAAGACAGAATTTAAAACTTTCCGTCAGGAAGTCTGGATTGATGATGCCAGAGGGTCAAAGCAAAAACACACACAAAAATATGAAATGACAGCCGAAAAAAATGGCCTGGTTAATGTAAGGAGCCGGCCTCAAACAAGGGTAATTAGAAAGAGGCCAGGACCACAGCAAAAAAGAAGCATCCTGACACCAAAGAATAGAAATGGGGGTACATATGTGTCTCCTGAGGGCTCATTGTAATGTGTTTCCTGCATCCTTCAGGCTCCTTCCTTTTATGTGCAGGGCCAGAGCTACCTAACAGCGTGGCAGGCTCATAACCGCCACAGCGAGTGCTCTGGAGCCTCCGATCCAGATTGTTAAAGGGGTAAAAAGGAGCAGGTCATTAGATCTGCTGAAACAAACAGCTCCCGAGGCAGAGGCTGACCATGAAGGAGGGCAGCAGGTTGCAGAAGAGGTTACACTTCAGAGGCAACAGCTGCCTGAGAAAATCCCAACGCCATTAAAGATCCAGACAATTTCCTACTGCCGGTTCAGCTGAGCTCTCTCCACCGCATCAGGCTGCAAAAGCAACTTGGGAGTCCCCAGTCAGGCCACGCTCCCATCATAGACAGTGAGCGTCATGTCAACGTGTTTGGGGATTGGGTTTAATTTCTCCCCGCGGTGAGTTTTGCCTCGTTTCGTTACACTACGACAATTAGTTCCCGCTTTCTGCACTTACACCCATTCTGCTTTTGTAGACAGTGTTGCAACGAGGCCCTTATGCCCAAGCAGCCGCAGCGGGAATCACGGCACCTCAGTTGTTCTGACAATCAAGGAACTTATTTAGGTACCTAATTACTGCCCAGGAAGCCTGACGGTGCGGGAGAAAAGCCTCGGCGCACGTGTCCCTCCTCCGTACTTACCCAAGCTGTCTGTTGGAAGGGGGAGCCTGGGTGATGACAGAGGTTGGGGAAGGCAGCGTAGGGTGGAGCGGGTCGTAACCCAAGTGTAGTGGCAGCGAGCCTGGACGCACGATGGTTGGAGTAGGCGTAGAAATGATTACAGGCTTGGAGGTGATCTCCTGGAGAGGATCAACACACAAAAGGAGACACGCTGTTACTTAGTAGTTTAATCATCACCTGGCTGTCTCCTCCTTCTTACGGCTTAAAAGCAATTTAGGGAAAATTAAGGCACTCGCCACAGAAACTGAGGCACGGAGGGGAGCGACTTATCCAAAACCACACTGATTTTATGTCAGTGCAGGGAACAGTGCACAGAAATTCAGATTCCTGCTGCCTGCAGCAGCCACTGGGAAATAATCCCCCTCTCTGAATTACCGCTCCAGCCCTGGCAAACGTCTCTAGTTATTCCGATGGAGACTGTGTCACCTGGACTAATCTGCTCTGAATCACCAGCCAGCCCCACCAGGACACAGGGAGCCGCTCTCGGAGAAGACGCGTTACTTGTTCGGCTCTTTCGCCCTGCCAGGAAAGCGTTCCCAGGGCGAACAGCAAGGCTTTCTGCGTTAGCCAAATCCACGTGGAGACTTAAGGGCAGCAAATGCGTATTTTAGCGAACAAGCTTTTCTCTTTCTTTCTAAAAGGAGGGGAACCTCACAGGCCCAAATCAGGCCTTGGCACCCAAGGGAAGAAAAAGTTTGTTTTCATCCAGAGAAGGAGACGCCAACATCTCCGCAGGGCATGGTCGGGGAGACCTACCTTCTCCTTGTTCTGTGGCGACTGCGGGTTAGACGCAGGGCTGTCCGGCGGGGAAGAGTCCACCTCCACCGGCTCCTCCTCCTTTATCTTGATGTCCAGGGTGGAGGGCAGAGACATGTCCAGGGCTCCGGCGCTCTACAGGAAAACCAGCCACGGATTGAAAGGACAATTAGCTCATATTGTTTGTGAAACATTCGGCTGCTCCCAGAGGAAGAGCTACAGCTCTGAGCTCTTGCCAAATTATTATTATTTATTTGTACTGAAGTAGCATCTGGGTGCCCGAGGCGGAGAGCGGTGCCGCGCCACGCCGGCCCCATCCAAACAGAGACGGAGGCCTAGGAAAGATGGTCTCTGCCCCAGATGGCACCATTTTGTGGTTTCTCAGTAACACACACACAATTCTTTCCATGGGTTGGTGGTGGTGGGTTTTTTTTTTTTCATAAAAGGGCTCTGCTAAGGAGAACAGGTAACAAAGCCAAATGCCTGCAAGTTACAGAAGGCACTTTCATTCACAGAAGAGCTGTAAAGCATTGTATAAATCAGCCTGAATTATTTTATTACCCGATTATCAAAAGCAAACAAAGAGCCATGCAAGTTATTAAATATCTATGAGCGCCCCATTAAAATAAAACCCAACCATATGCCTGAACCTGGCAACTTGCCACCACCCTGGGTTCCAGCAGTGCCACGTGCCCCATTTTAACCAGTTAATGACTTGCTGGGGATGGGAAAAGGGCAGGGTGACAACAAGGGTGGGGGGGACTAAACTGAGCCGCCACCTCTCCGCAGATCTAGAGGAAGAGGAGACCTGGGAGAAGATGGCGTACGGGAGCACCGGAGGAGCACGCAACGGAGCGAGACTCCGACTGCAGGATGCTGCATTCAGTTGGGCTCCAACAGACCTCGCAAATCACCCGCTCCCTCCCTCCGTCCGGGGCAGGAGAAACTCTCCCTAAATCAGACCTGACGGCTGTTTGTCCAGCCCGCTCTCCCTCCCTCCACAATCAATCCCAGCGCTTTCCTTCACTCGCCCGACCGCTAACAGTTCGTCCTAGCGTCTAACCCAAACCTCCCTCCTGCGCTGCATTTTAAGTCCTCTCAAGGGAGGGAAAATTGCGGCAAGAGGGTAAATCCGGGCATCTACGGATGCGCTCGCTGCTCTCGAGTGGGGTGCGGCTCCAGCGCCTCTGCTCTGCGCTGATTTACGCAGGGGCTTTGCTTGCGGTAAGTGCAGTAACCATTTACCTGCCCTCTTAAGCAGAGATGTTGCACTGGGAATCACAAAGGAGAAGGGATTAACATGCAGGAAAGTTTCAAACCACTTAAAGTGCCTCCAGGGAAGCCCCTGCTGCGCCTATGTTTTTAATTAACATGCTGGTGTCGAGACCACCCTTGGAACTGGAGGACAAAACACAACAGCAGCAGCAACTGGGCTCGATGCGGCCAAATGTTGAAAGCATCTCAGAAATGCAGCAGGCAGCTCCAGCCAGGTTCCGTGAGTGACAAGCCATCTGGGCCAGGGACCTCGCCTGTGCAGAGATTTTCTAGGGGGGATAATGCTTTCCCTAACGCCTGAAACCACCCCGAGCTTCACGCCGCCCTCTTCGCCTGGCTGCCGGCGGAAATATTTAGACTGCAGCCATCCTAAAGCAAAAAAGGAAAACATGGAACAGCCTAAGGATCTTAGCCGCAGCTATTAGGTAGCACAGCCCAGGAGATGGGTGGTCTTACATATAAAACGACTGGCTAGACTGTGGGCTGCTCAACCATTTATATGTGAAACCACAAACGAAAAGCTACCTTCTCCCAGCGCTCGGGCTCCGGGCTGCAGAGAACAAAAGGCAGGGAATTCAGAGCATAAAATGCCACGCAGCCCCGACAAGGCCCTGCAGCATACCAATGAGAGAGATCAATTTATGCTTTAAAGAGCCCTGTTATTAGGAGAGCGGGTGAAAGACAGTTTTCAGTTTTAATTCTGAATTCCTCCGTTCCCCATCTCGCTGAAGATTTACGCGGCTGTGCTCCTGCAGTTTATTTCCGAGCAGCGCCACTGACTGCGAGCGTATGTACATACATATATCAATTTAGTAAATGTATGTGCCAGTCTAAGAGCCCAATACGCATCTGCTGCTCCTCGAATCCTGGGAAGGGGGGGGGAAATGTCCTTAATTAGCTGCTATCTGACGAGATCCCGTTGTCCTTCAGACCTGTGCGCTCCCGAGGTTGGCAGGGGCAGCCTGAATCGATAGCGCTTGCATATGAGGGAGCTCTTTGTTAGAAAAAGCCTCGCTCCTCCATGGAGCCCCTCTCTCTATTTGCATGTACCGTGACACCGTCCAAACGCTCAAGGCACACGGCTGAGCTCGTCCCTTCCCTGCCCATTGCACCTTAAAGGCATCGTCGTTAAGGATCCTGATCCCCAAGGAGGCTCTGAGTGAATTTTTTCCCAGATCCTGAGCACTTAACGGAGTCCGGCTCTTTTCCTGCATCTCCTTCCCAAGGTGCGAGGTATTTTGGGTACTGCCTTTTTTTTTTTTTGCTTTTTTGAAGTGAAAAGCCAAAGGAATAATAAACCATTAAAATCCGCTCTCACCACGCCTCGGATTGCAGGACAGCCAGCCAAAGTCACCCGAGTTAAAAAAATAAAGTCCCATGTAAGCCAGCATATTAAATCCGAGACCACACTTAGTTCCCCTACAACATGTGCCTTTCATCAGAACAGCACCGTCCCCCCTCCAGCCCCCACAATATGCGCCCGGCTCAGTTTTACGGCAACGGTGGCCTTTGCCTCTTGCCTTTTTCTCGTCATCCTCCGCGGCTTTCTTGAACTCGTGCTCAAAGGAGCTGGCCAGTTCATTGAAGAGTCCCACTTCTTCGCAGTTCTTCAAGAACCGAGTTGGGGTCGGAGTCTGATCTGTTTGGGTTGTAACACCAACCATCGGTCAAAGAGAGGCCGGAAAATTCATTTTAAGCACCTTAGTCCTCTCCGGGGACCCCTAGCAAATGTGGCCTCTGTTTTGGGAAAGTCTGGGTGCTTTTCCGCTAAGGTGCGTGTCGTGTTTGCAAAGCAAGTGACAATTCAGAAAGGGGAAAATAATTTCTTGTTGATTTTGTTTCCTGGTAAATGCTGTTGAAAGAAATAATCATTGCAGCGAGAGGCGTGCAGTGCTTTCTGTGAAATTCCCGCCTTTGGGTCATGTCCTGTCCCTCCCACCCCGGGGTTTTGCTTGTCCTCATCTGAATCGCTGCTGCAAGGAAGGAAAATAGCGGGGTTTGATCTCCCTGAAACAGCAGATCTTAAAAATATGGAGTGATGAGAGGGGAAACGGCTGAGCGGAGCAGCTCGATGTGGAATAGAGCCGGGCAGAGTCGCTCCCCTCCCTGTGCCGGCTCCGTACATTAATGCGCATCCTAGGACAGACGGCTACGTGGGAGTGCTAATAATTACCACCACTGTCCAAAGCAATCCCTCTGGGGCCAGTTTTCCACCATATTAACACGTTGAGTCATGATCTCTCTGGCCATCACCCAGGCTATAAAGCAGAAAGAAATCTCCCTGCTTCCAGCGAGCCTCGTTTTTCTGCGTGACGTTAGGTCAGGAGTCCAGGTACTAGTGGGAGCCCAGCACCAGCACGTTACACCGAAAGAATCCATCTGGCAGAAAACTACATAGATTTTGAAGCACAAAGGGGATCCCTGGGATAGTTTAGCCTGACCTCCTGCATAAAACATCGGCTGTTTGGCACGGATGCTCCCTGTTTGAGCGCAGTAGCTGTGCTTGAGCTGAAGCGTCTACGGAAAACATCCCATTTGATTTTAAACCAGACAGCGGTAGAGACTCCCACAGCCTTCGGGAAGTGACTCCGGCGATTACTTCGCCTTGCTGTCACAGAACTACACTTTATTTCCAGCCTGACTTCAAACCCTACCTATTGGTTTTGTTAATAAAGCAGAGGCCTCCTCTGAGCACACTTCGGTTCCCCCCAAATCTCTCTTCATTAAACCAAGAAACTTTGTCAACTAAAGATCTCAGCAGGAGGCTGTTTTTCCAGTGCTTTAACGACTCTCGGGGCTCTTTTCGGACCGTTCCCCATTTAGCAATGTCCTTCGGAGCCGTGCACGCCAGCCCGGGGCCCAAATCTCCAGCAGAAGTTTTCACAATGCTACAAAGCAAAGCCGTATAACCTCTCTCGTCCTACCCTTCCCCAGTCTGTACCTCCAGGAATTGCAGCAGCTCTTCCGCCCACAGCATCACCCCAGAAGTGCACGTTCCCATTTAAATAAGTCTCTCTGCTGCCAGCTATAACCGGCAGAGAGAGAACAATTCTTTACGACTCTCTTTAGCTTAACCGTGGAGTTACGGCGAGAGATGCACGCTGAATCCTCCTGCTCATTAACACACGGGCTGCTGCCCTGGACTCAGCACAAAGCAAGAGGGAGGGAGAGAACAAGAAAACCCAGAGACAAAATGGTGGCTTAAAAGGAAAAAAAAGACATTAGGAATGTAGGGCAATAACGCCCTAGATCTCCCTGCTCAAAGCCAGCATGCTTTATAGCCCTCGCAAACCCCCCGGCAGCTCTATCTGCCGTCAAGATCTCAGCCAGGGAAAGCCTGTGTTAAACAGGCTGGTCTCGCACTGACCACAGCTAAATAAGTTCGGGGTTTTTTTTTTTGCTTTGTGGTTTACCCCAAAGCAACCCACTGAGCATCAGCCCGGAGGAGCTGGGAGAGGGGGCTAGACCTTGTTCCTCGTGCTAAAACTGAAGCGTTTCATCCCACCCACAGTTTTACCTGCGAGAGCTTGGGCACAGGAGGAATATACAGCTCTGGGAGCTGCAAAGATGAGGGCGTTTAACGCTGCACCCCTGTTAGAGCAGGTGGGACTTCGGCTGGAGGTGGGACCGTACCCCGTTTCTGCTCCCCCATCCCCGCCTGGCCAATCTACACCTTGGGTTTACCAAGCAAAAGCTAACCCTCCCTGTGCGCCCTGTTTAGAAAGGGGGTGAACTGGAGCAAAAACGACCTTTAGGAATCGAGGTTTCTTTCAGCCCCTGCCCCAAATTCTTCACCATCAACTCCCGTTAGCCTGATCCCATTTGCAATGAATTCTCCGCCTGGGAGCACTCCCCTGGGAGAAGCTCCCTGCCCTTCCAGCAAAGGCTGCGTGAGCTCTCTTGCGATCCTACCCACAGCTACAATTAACTTGAAGGCTTTAAGAAACCACCTGAATTGCTATTTCCTCCTTCAACACCGAATTTGGGCTGGAGATGAACCTGGGAAAAGGGTGCCAGGCTCTTGCAGCAGCCGCTTCGTTTCCCCTTACGAACTCTCAAGATTTCAGAAAGCATTTCCTCCTCTCTCGTTCTCAGCAGCAGCCTTTTCATCCAGCGGTAACACAAACCTCACGCCCTTTTAAGAAGCCCAAACGAAAGGGGACTGACAAGGAAGGAGAGTATCTGTAATCGGCAATGATCTGCTGCCAGACAACAATATACGTGGGGTTTTTTTTTCCCCCCAATCTTATAAAGGCTGCATTGACCGTGTGCTGCCAGAACGCCTCATTTGGGCTCTGCAAATGCACTCTCGGCAGTAGCCAGCGCGCTCGATGGCGTTTTAATTTATTAACTGCTAGCCTAAAAGCTCAAGAAAATTGACACCTGGGCTGAGGAGAGGAAGCTGGGTTTGTCAGATTTTGTTCATCGTCCTCAAAGCACACGCAGAAACGTGAAAGACCTTTTGTCCATAAATCTTCCAGTCTTAATAAAAAGGGTGAGAGCTAAAAAAAAAAACTAACCAAAAAAAAAAAAAAGCCCAAACCCCCACAAAACCTGATACTACCATAAAAAAAGAAAAAAAATAGAAACTTGGAAGCCTCTGGCTTTCCTTTCCTCCTGATTAAATGCAGATCACAAGAGCTTTTTATGGGAGGTAGAGACGTTTTTCAGTGCATCTGGTCCCTGGTATTAATCTTGCAGTCATGCTATATTAATGTGCACCATTTTCAGAGCTGGCCTGGATTGAACGCCACATACCTGCTATGATGACTGAGTCAGTTCGAGCAGGGCCGAATTTCAATGTCATCTCATGCTTGTGTTTATGAACCGCCAGGTGGTCCTCGTTTGTAAACCTCTGAAATGAAACAATTTAGAAAATCGTGAATAAATGCATTTTGTGTTTTACGGGTACATCCTGCAGCAGGGTGGGGGAGAGAGCCGCCCGGAGAGCAACTGTAACACAATCGCTGCCGAGCGTTAAGCAAAACCAGAGCGGGACAGATTGTTTGAGAAGCGGTGTGTGAACACATTGCTCAAAATGAAAAAGCCATTACAGGGGGCTTCTGGGGAACGGGGGACAAATATTTTTAATAATTCCTTTTTTTAAGCGGCGGGGCCACGCAGCGGCTGCAACCGATCTAGGAAATGCAAATCTGCCCTGCTCCGTGAGATGCGCCGCTTTAGTGCCGGCTAATGGAGGGATGAATTAAGCGCTATTAGGGGTCAGGCAACTTTTTTCGGATGGCGTGCGACAGAGCTGGCACCCGCCCGGCAATTCAGGCCGTGGCTTTATGGAGCAGGACGGAGGCGGCTGCCCGACGTCCCTGCCCGCGGCTCTCTGCGACGGCACGGAGCGGCCCCGAAGCACGGCCGCCGTCGGACCGGGAGGGGACGCGTTTCGCGTGCCGTAAAGACGCCGTCTGAAATTCCACCTGCGGGAGAATTGCAGGATAAAAACCCACCCGTGATGGCTTTAGGGATGTGCTGGGTGGGGGGCTCGCATCCCCCCCTGCGAGAGCACGGAGGGCTGGGTGCGTGGGGCCATCGCCGACACCCAGACAAAGGGCAGCACCGGGCTGCTGCGAACGGCTGCACCAGCCCCGAGCAGCGAGACTGAGGAAAGCGGGGGGAGAGGCAGGGACAGGGTTAAAGCAAATAATCATAAAGACCCGAGGATGGATTGCGCCTCTCCTAATAGACTGCGACAAACCGGGAGGCTGAGGGCACCGCACGGGCCGTACTGCAGGATTTTTATGCATCCAGGAGCCGCACAGCATCGGGCTTGTTGTTTCTAGAAAGAGCTGCTGCTGCAGCAAAGGATTTCTGCCCTTTTCCCCTTCCTTTTTCTCTCTCTCTTTAAACCAACCAACAAACCAACCCACCCAAAGCCACCTGTTTCTGCGAATTAGCTCAAGCGTGACACCCCGGCTTCGCTCGCTCTTTCCGATGCTTATTTACGACCCTATTTTTTTTTTTTTTTATTGAGCAAAGCTGCATTTTCCAGGCTGGAAGCTGCCGCGGCGCCTTCCCGGGAGCCGTAGGGCAGGGGGGGGACGTTAGCGGAGGCAAGGGACGGCACTGCCGAGACAACGGGCGCATCCGCACACGTCCCATCCATCTTCCCCTTCGGTGCAATAACAAGTGTATTATGCAAAGCGTCCTTCAAAGACGTTGTGTCAGAAGGTGCTTTTGATGGTGACTCGTAACTGGGGCTCAAATGAAAAGAAATTAGAGGTGGTGGGTCTTAACACACTCGCAGGGAGAAAATCAAAGAGATTTTTGCCTGCTTAACCCCAGGCACACACGCGCCAGCTTTCCCAGCCACCGCTCCCCGATCGGGTCCATAACTAAACCTTAAATAACATTTCTCGACGGTTTTGCTAAAGATACACATGTTCTGGGTTTCTTTCCTCCCCGCAGCTTTCGAAACCCTCAGCTCTGCTCCAGCCCAAACGTGACTCATTTCCAAACAGCGTTACAAATCTCGGCGATGCCAAAACGCAACCGAACAAAGGAGAAGCGAGCAAACGGCCGCCGTTTTCCGAGGGAGACGCAATTCACAGCATCATTTTTGCATCGCCCCATAAAGCGCTCGTGGAAGAGGGGACCGGGGAGAAAGGGTGGGCGCCGACACTTTGTCATGTTTCTGGCCCAAAAAAACGCCCTGACTTTTAACGTACTCGGCTGCCAACCCCGCTCGCCCTTCGCGACGCGGTGACGAGCTGTTAGCGGAGGAAAATAGGTGGGTTACGGTAAGCGGAGAAAAATAAATCAGGATTTTTGTGCGGATAGAGGAGCAGCCGGTTTCAGATGAATATTTAGCAGGCAGGCGGCCGCTGCTCCAGCGGCGTCTCGAAATACTAAACACGCAGACACAGGGGAAAAAAAGGAAAAGGCAGAAAATTCCCAATTCTCCGACTCCGTTTTGTCGAAGAGATTTTTAGGTCAACGAGGGAAGCAGCAAGAGGACAAGGTGGGGAATGGGGTCACATTTCTCTCCCCCCATGCCCTCCCCGCCAGCCCCAGCTCCACGAGGGGCACGTTTCAGCCCAGCCTCGGTACCTCTGAATTTATTTTAATCTTTCATTTTGCTCCATTGCAGGATTTTTTTTTTTTTACTTTTTTTTTTTTTTCTAGGGCACTTTTCCTGCTTTCGGTGTGCGTTACAGCTCTATTTAACATCTTTATGTGGTCTCACTAGCTTGGGAGCTCTCTCTTTCTCTGCACAGAAATGCTCACAGACACAATATATCTTTCTACATACATTTCCAAACGCCGAAACCTAGAGGCTGAGTCTGGCACTTCAGTTCTAAATCATGTCATTTTACACAGAGAAGAAAGCAGGGGGGGAGAGAGGGGGAAGAGTACGGAAAAAAAAAAAATCGAATGAGTTAAAGCCACAGCACTGGCTTTAATATTTAATCTCCTTCCATCAGCAGCTGACATATAGCAGTGTTATTTCAGCCTGCTATTTTGCGGGTGTCTGAATTAAAAAGAAGATGTAGACTGTAAACTCTTTGGGGCGAGGGACAGGCGCTGGGATAACGCCGCTGCCTCCGCGCCGCAAAGCGGCGGCGACCCTTCACGCTGCTGTGGCGAAGGGCTGCGTAAAATAAGAGTTTAAACGCCGCAGGCAGCCCCGATTTCTGCTTTTCTCTCCCCTCACCGTGGCCCTGGGGCTGCCTTTGGTGCAGGGGACGGAGCAGGCGATGGCATTTGGGGTCTGGGTAAACTCGGGGCTGGGTTTATTTACCCCAGAGACGGTAAGAGCTTTTTGGAGAAAACAGATTTGAGGCAGACTAAGGCTGGCCAGCCTGCATTCTTTACTCAACAGGCTGTGACAGCTCGATGAATAAATGTGCTCATTTAAAAATCTTTATTTAATAGGACACAATACTTCCAGCTGGACCAACGCGCCATCTCCATTAGAGCAAGAGCCAGAGAATAAATGCAGCAGGCTGAAGCCTGGATCTTTAGTCAGAAGATTTTTCCATCGGATTAATAAGCACAACATGAAAAACAAGGGGTTGGCTCAGGGTTTTTCCTTGCTTTTGTAAAGCCTACAACTGCATTCGATGCAAAAGGAGGGTCGGCGAGTGCCGAACCCGCTGCATCCAACCCTCCGGCCGCGCAGGAGCCCAGGCGCTCGCTGGCTCTCCCGGCAGCTCCAGCGCACAAGCTGCACGGCTATTTTTTAACCTTGACAGTAATTTTCAGAGAACATAAACACCGGCTGCGCACCGAGCCAGTCGCCTGGCCAAAATTCAGTTTTAATATAGACTGGGTGTAGGCTGCGACAGCACAAACTGTTCCACAGGCACACGCTTGTAAAAAGGAGACTCTACCTTGCTGAAAGCACAAGCCCTGATAGTCTCACCAGACCTGAAAGGGGTGAGGAGCCAAACCTGTCTCCATCAACCTCATCACGCAACTGAATTAATGAACTGTCATTAATACAGAGAAGCTGAAACGCTGCTCCAACCTTAACTCCGGCACAGCGGTGTGTTATTCTGCCCATGGACCCCACGGTACTGCCGGGGCACGGTTGAAACACCTGCAGACCAGGGGAAACAAAAGAAAACAGCACGTGTCTCGCGACCGCAGTGCTGGAGGTAAATGACTGCACTAAGTGCTCCAGTGTGGATAAGCTGAGCTCAAAGTCACCGACTTTAAAAGGAGCCACAACAGGTTTCACTTCCAAAGTCTGTCCGGTTGCTGTGATGCCCTACAGCGAGCGATCGCGGGGCGATCGGCCCGGGGCGAGGGGGCTGGGGGATGTCCTGGGGTCTGCCGTGCTCTCCTGGCACCACCTCGTGCGAGGGGCACCCACCTCCTTCATTTGGGGACCTCCCGGCGCGCAGGACACCCACGCGAGCCAGGAGACAGTGGCGTGCGGAGGGCAAGGCCGACGCCACAGGGAGCTGCTGGACCTCCTGCGCGCATCCCACCCACCCAGCGTCCGACGCAGCACGTCCTCCCTGCGCTTCCCGGCTGCGGCAGACCCGCTGCCTACGCCTCCATCCATACATCTCGCCGTGACAGGGCTCAGATGGATTTCTAGCCGCGTGGCAGGCTGGATAGATATTCCCCGTTCACTCGGCACAACCGCAGAGGTAACTAATGCAGGGTCACGGATGCCCCCAAGGGCTGGGTGCCCAAAGGTTAGCTGTTACGGCTGTGAGTGATGTGACCCCCCAGTTCTTGCGCAGATCTGGGCTCCATCTCACCCATTTCCCATCTGAGCAATGACAACGATAATTCCCTCCCTCGCAGAGAGGCTGTAAGGATTAATTCGCTAATGTGCATAAAGTGCCCCGATACTGGAGTGATTCATAGATTTTAAAGGCCGGGGGGACCATTACAATTATCTGCCCGGGACCACGTGAATCCCCAGATGGGCCCATTTCCATAGGAAAGGAGGTGTCACGAGAGGACGAGGAGGTAACGCCGCAAAGACTTGTTGGTTTGAAAGAATGCAACAATAGTACGGCCAAGTTGTCTTATTTTTACACTTACAAGAGACGACACGCAAAGATTTCGGACCCCTTTCCTCTTGGAGGGTTCCCCGTAAGGCAGCGCTCACCGGGCCAGGTTTCAGAAGAGCTCGGAGCCCAGTTGCTCCCACTGGAAAGCTGGTGGGTACGTTTTCGAAAGCGGCCAAGGCACCGAGTCCGTGCAGCTCGGCGGTGGCCGCAGCAGCTACGGTTACCGAGCGCTTCTGGAAAGCTGGTTTCAGTGGCAGCATCCTTCCGCTAGAGGAGGGAAGAGACAGCACCTCCGCGAGCCTGAGCGAGGATAAATGAGAAGAAAGTGAAGGTTTACGAGCGATCGGCTCAAGAACAAAAAAAACCCAGATCATGTATTGCACGTATACCTATTTAGAGAGCTCTGCTGCTCCTGCCTGAGCACAAAGCCTTTTGCAGGAGGGGGAGCGGCTGCTCG
This sequence comes from Phoenicopterus ruber ruber, assembly GCA_009819775.1. Classification (NCBI taxonomy): domain Eukaryota; kingdom Metazoa; phylum Chordata; class Aves; order Phoenicopteriformes; family Phoenicopteridae; genus Phoenicopterus; species Phoenicopterus ruber. The sequence continues at coordinate 707,735 of CM020243.1, forward strand.
GCGGGCTGCAAGCGCAGCGCCGGCTTCATACCGAGAACGCCCCTGAGCCAAGGTCATTTCACCCCAGCCCGCACAGGGGAGAAAGGAAAACCTGAAAGAGGGGCGAGAGGTAATCTCCACGGCCCCATCAGCTGGGGGATGTCAGCTCAGCGTCCGCCTCAGGGCTTTGCTTTGTCGCTGCCGCAGCGGGGCCGTTTCTTGCACTGCAGCAGGATGCTCGTCTGCAAAACGTTCGGGCATTAAGTGCCCGGTGCCCTTCCCAAGACACAGGCAGCAGGAAAAGCTTATTTCTGCTCACGCAGGTCCTGTGAAAACCAGAAAGGCCACAGCCGGCTCAAGCACCTCGGAAAGGAGCGGGCTTGGATGCAGTTTGTGCAATGCCCCCCTGTAGCTTCCTCCCCCCATTAAAACTGCATCAAGAGTAAACCTCAAAACGTTATTTTTGGCTCAGGCAACTCCAGGGACCCATGTGGCTATGCCTTTTACTTTAAAAATCTGCTTACATCCTGCCCTGTGATTAATTCATGTTCCTTTCCCTGTTTAAAAAAAAAAAGAATAAGAATCAGAAGCTTCAGCCTGTTCGCAGGCAGCACTGGGTGCTGGTGTTAGGAAGCCACGGCCAAACAGCCCAAAAGCCCTTTAACAAACACTTTGTTTGGGATGAACATTGTGCAAACCACAAAAATTTGGCTTTTTTTCTTTTTTTTTTTTTTGCTTAGAGAGAACTATCTGCCTTCAGTTTTTGTTTTTCTGGGGGATTGTGTGCTTTGTTTTTAAGGTAGTTATCACAGATCCGTGCTGCACAGCAGCATCTTCTCTGTGTCACATCATCTGCCCTCCGAACGCAGACGGCTCCACGTCGGGCTTCTCCCATCTCCAGCGAGCAGAGGGAGAGGAGCAGCAAGGTTAAGATGCCAACGCGTGACACAGGACGCTTCGCTTTCCCTGAGATCAGCACCTGGGAGGTGACAGACGAGCTACGTTTTTTATAAGGCAGCAAGGACCAGGCCGGAGGGAGCGGATTTTTATGGGCAGTTCAGGATTCGGCTCCTACCAAATCGCTGGCAATTAGTGCCGAGATACTCAGTTGCTCCACAGACTTCCCTGCAGTTTAAACAAAGAGTTAACCAGGTTCTGGAGCCAGTCCCATCCCGTTCCTCCTTCCTCCTTGGCCAGAAGGGCAGAGCATTTAACTCGGAGTAGGTAAATAATTTAATTTACATTTCTATAGCTTCACTTATCCCAGAGGGCTTCTCATACACATGCCCCTCCACTGAAATGCAGGTGTTTCAGCAGGGGGGAAGGCAGCAGCCATCTGGCCTACAGCACACCATGTAGCGGTGAGGAGGGAAGCATTCGGCCAAGGACATGCGGGGCAAACTCTTTAATAAACTCTGTATTCAACTTTTTTTTTTTTTTTAATTTTAATAAAGGCTCATACGGCAGACACAGCCTCTTCTTCATCTCCAGCGCACCTAAGCTGAGCATCAGCACATCTGGGTGCAGACAAGACCAACTGCCGACCCTCCGGAGCAGCCAGGAGCCAACCTGCTCGGCCAGGAAGGCATTTATCCCAGTGGATTTAACCCGGGGCGGACACCGGGCGCTTCAGCTATCAAACCCAAGCCTCCAGCTACCGAGGAATTTCTCTGCAGCACACCGAAGGACTGTGAACCAACCTTCTCTCCTTTTTAAAAAGGGGCATATGTAAAAATAGCAGATGGTTGAGGCTTATGGAGCACCTGGGAGGAAAGCAGCCCCTTGTTTTGCCCAAAGCACACCCAGCCCCGCAGACGAGAAGCCCTCGGTGCCTCATAGGCACAGCTCCTCCGGGACAGCCGCTGGAATTACAGCCCAAACCCCGGGACGCAAACCTAAGCTGGGAAGATCAGGCTCCTAAATCTCCAACGGGTCTACACTACGTGAGAGCAGGCAGGATTTTCTAAGACACCGACACTCTCCTCCCCTGCTCGAGCGATGCTCAAGGGGGACGGACACCTCGAGGAGTCACAGTCCGCTCCTCCCGAGCTCTCTGCCCGCAGCCATCGGCTGCTCCATCCCGTCGGCAGCAGATCTCTGCAGCCAGACGCAGCCGAGCGACGCGGGGACCTGCCCGCAGTCGCACAAAGCCTGCGGCGCTCGGCTAGAACCTGGCAATGCAATAATTATTTACTTCCACACGGTGGAGCATTTTTAGCCTTGTTTCGATAAAAGTGAAGGTTATTAAAATACATGTATTAATTACTGCTGCCACATAACTTAAGAGGAGAGGCACAGCGGTAATTAACGGAGGTGAGCGAGGGGGTGGAGTTGCAGAGCGTCAGCGACTCCACAGCTTGTGCCTATGGATACGCGCCTGCCCCATGGGAACCCCCAGATAGCTCCAGTGTGGATGTGAATCATTATTACGTCCCCGACTCGAATCCCAGCAGCACCACAGGTTTTCAGTGTGACCTTGGGCAAGCCATCAATTCTTCCCCTACCTACCAGACAGAGCAAATAAAAAGGGAAAAGGCACCATACTTCACGAGGGCGTTAGGAGAGGAAGCCGACCGCGCATGCAAGTACCAGGAGCCATGTGAGAAGCACTGCAGAAAAAAAAAAAAGATATTAACAAAGGCAATTACAGCTGTGTTTCCCGAACCGTATTTCAAGCGCGGGCGCTGGGTGATTCATTAAGGAGCTCAGCATCTCTTCCCGTCAAAAGAGCTGGGGAATAGAGAGAGCAAGGAAAACGGGCAGAGGCACGGCGGAGGGCAGGGAGTTCGGGCTGAGTGAAATTCCTGCCCTGCCCTACCGCAGAGAGCTGCTCGGGCTGAGCAGTTTAGGAAGTTATGTGGCATTGAGGGAGGAATAGGGCGAATTACGCAGCCGCGCTGTTGTGTTATTCGTGGGGCCCTGCCCTCTTGCAATGCGGAGAAAGAATCGTGAGCCCCTGGTGCTGGTGGTAGAGAAGAAAGGGTAAAAAAAGAGGGGGGCGGGGGAAATCCCCCCCAAAGACTTCAGATCTACCACAGAAACCCAATCTGGGCTCCTGCCTTCCCCTGCAAGCCTCTGCTGTTTACCAAATGAGTCACCCTTCCTGCCTTGAACGCTCGACAGCTCCTGAATGAATAATCTGGGAGCAAAGCCTCTTTCTCAGCAAACAAACAGCATCGGCAGCAAGCCCTGCGCGACGCATGCATGCGAGAGATAATTTATAGAGTGAAAAGAAAAGAATAACAGGAAACTCCTTCTCCGCATACCCCGAGAAACAAGAATGTATGTGTAAAAATAATTAAATCTGAACTGGAGTCGATTAATTTGTCTACAGGGCTGAGGATTTGTGCTTTGGGAGGCTGCACGGGGATCTTAAAAAGTCTCTGGACGGTGGCCAAGTCTGTCAATACCGCACGGGCGAGGAGAGGCTTTGGCAGCAGGTGCCGGAGCACATGCGGCTCCGGCAGCGCCGCGGTACGAGCCGCTCCGGCTTCCCTGCTCCCTGCCAAGCCATACATCGCAGCCGAGTGCTCGGCCTCGGTGGAAACGCAGCCCTTAAGCTCGGGGTGACAACGGGGCGTCTTGCAGCCTGCACGTCCCCCACACCTGGCGGGGACGCTGCGATGCTCCCCCAGCAAGGCAGTGCTCTTGGCACCGGGGAGGTGAGCTTAAAATGGAGGTAAAGGGAAAGCCAGTGGCTTGAGCCAGCAGAACTGAGCCAAACCCAGGACTCGGACGTTTCCCTGGGACCTTGAGATACCCAACAGACAGATGTTGGAGCGAGGGTCTGCGGTCGGGTCCCCGAGCAGCAGGACAGCGCTGCGGGGAGCTGCCGTGCCCACGCGCGGGACGGTGATTCCCCCTTTCTGTACTTACCCCGGGAAGAGCGCAAGAGAAAGCTGTGCTGGGAAAGCGGGACTCCAGCAGCGGACTCTGCTCCGGACAGCTGGTCCCTCAACTCCAATCCAACCCCCTCAGGGTCATTTCCAAAGCAAATTCTCAAGGGCCGAGGGAGAGGTGGTTAAATTTGGTCTCATCCGAGAGGTTTGGTGGTTGTCCTCTCGGAAGATGCCTTGCACCAGGCTAATGCGATTCCCTCTGCTGCACTATTGTTTCAGGGCTACAAGAAAGCTGATCCTAAAAAAAAAGTTAGCTCCAATGGAAAAAAGCACTCATTGTGCCAGTATGCCGCAGCTTGAAAAAGTCGACGTGACTCAGCCTTGACCTTTGAACAACACTACAATTAGAAAAAGGATGCCATGGTCCCCATTCAGGTTTTTAATGCACTGGAAGGTTGATTTCCTTCAATTCATTTGCGATATTGGGTACGTGCCCACCCATTCACGGTGTGCGAGCCTCTCCTTACAGGCTTTACTGCCTGAAAAAAAGGTGGTTTTTTTGCGGACCTGAGCTAGGACCTCTCACGGGGAAGCTCCAACAGCAAGAGTTTGGAGAGGGCATCATGTTAAACAAAGACAGAATTCAAGTGGCTTAGAGGCTCAGGGTTTTTCCCCCTTTAACGCTGGCATTTGCTAGGTAGAGGGAACAAGCTATAACGAAGCGTAGACCCACAGAACTGGAGGTGCACGGGCACGACTTAAATACACTCACGCAGCCTAAAAATCGGGAGGGTAATTACTGAGGGTGGTAGATGGGGTATCATCAAGTGGAGAGGGACAGAATACAGGAAGCAAATTGAGATTTACGGATCTTCGGCCACCTTGAGAAGCGACTGGGGCATTTTGGAAACGAGCCGTAGAAATAAGAGGGGTCTGGCCCCCTTTGTCTACGCCGAGAGGTACGAGCGCTCTGCGGAAGCTCAGTGGAGATCGCTTCGGCCAGCGCCGATTTCCACGGACGTCCCAGTGTAAGACGTGAAACGAGAGCGAGGAATTCACCAAAGCCCTGCAGCGACACCCGTCAGGCCAGAGCCAGTCCTGCCCTCGCATCCCTTCCACCCATCCGTCCTTACGGAGCTCCCAGATCTTATCCGAGGGCGTGATTTCCCCCCGCGACTAACCCATTCCGTAGCTCCCTTCATCTCCTTTATTCCAAGGAGCCCTTAAAGCACAAACAGCAGCTTTCCAGCACCAATCTCACCAGCACCGCGCCTGGAAACGCGTCCTTTCTTTGTGCCTCTCCACACCTTTCTCCCAGAGGTTCTGGGCGACCTGCAGAGCCCCTTTGCTCTTTTTCTGCCCCTGCTTTCCAGACACAGACGCAAAACTAAGTCCTGCATTTTATACATACCACGATTGCCCGTGATAAGTTGTCAGATGTCAGCACACCGCGGTAATTAAGCTTTTAAAAGGAGATAGGCAGCAGCGGAAAAAAAAAAAATCCGGGCGTTTGACTATTTTTGCCTCTTGGAAGAGCCACCTGTTTTATCGTAACAGGTAGATTTATGGGCATATTAACGCGGCGCTGCTGCTCCCACCCTGATGAGGTTCTCAGTGACCCTCTTCTCTCCCGAGATTTATGATTTCTCAGAGCAGACGACTGCAGAGGGGTCTAACTCCAAGCTCTTTGCCTGACTCCATCCTGCACCCAGAGATCTCCCGCACCAAGGATCTGGATCCTTTTTTTCTTTCCCCAATTCATCTGCAATCATTATGCAACTGCACCCTCTTTCAAAAGGCGCCAAGTTTTCCCCGGCAAGTCAGGTCAGGTTCACGGGGAAGCGAGTCTCCTTGCTCTTCTCACGTTCGTTTCCAAACGCCTCGCGACGCCTGCCATTACAGGAGCTCACGACGGGGAGGTTTCAGCTGTCTACACAACAGGATTACGTTCGAGGAGCGCATTAACGCGCTCCCAGCTCTCCGGTGCTTGTCTGTGTACTTAGTGACCCGACAAAATCCCCAGCAAAAGCCTTTCTGCGTCTGAAGCGGACTCCCCAGCTGCAATTCGCACCAGCCCAGGGCTCTCGCTTGCTTCTAATTGCCTCCTTAGCCACTCCTGGCTAATGGTAAACCCTTTTAACATTACTTTCCACCTGCAGCCCTTAATAAAAATTAAGTGGATAAGCTCTTAAGTGCAAGAAAAATCAGACGAGATAGAGCCAAGCATAACGCAAGCAGCTTTCCCATAAGCTCTTCCCCGCGCTGTTTGATCTACAGCCCTCCTCCCCAGCCCCGTCTGTGCTCCCAGCCTCGCAAGCAGAGATTACCCCCGCTGAGGTGCCAACTGGGTGATGATTCAGCGATGGAGAAATATACAGCTGAGGTCACCAAAATCGCTTTACTCGCATCCTTAGGGTCTTAACAATTTTGCCGCCTACGTTATATGGGCTGCAGATAATAAAATTTCACACGCAGTCAAAGCAAAAGGCATTTAAATTTTCTTCTAAAGCTTACAAATGTTTGAGGTTTATAGCAAACATCACACAAGCCTCTTAAAAGGGAGACAAGCTAACACAGCAATCACAAATTGTTTTTAATACCTAAAACGTGTGCAGGAAACACCTCCCCCAGCCACAGAAACAAAAGCTTGGATTAATACCCCAGCGAGTAGGTGAATGAGCAGATTTTACAAGTGCAGAAGCCAGAACTAAGATGTCGACAGCGATGCTGTGCAACGAGGAGCTCGCACCTGTACCTTCAGCACCGCGAGTACCTGGTAGTGACCCTGCGGACGTCAGGGGTAGCAGAAGCAGTGGGGAAGGCAGGAGTCTCGCAACCAAAAAGCAAAGAAAAGAGCCAGCAAGGCACACACGAGCAAGACATCAGTGGAATGATCTGCTCCTTACTTTTAAGTCTAGCTTGGATTGCTTAAAATCCGGTCCTTTGAATATTTATCCTAAATAAATGAGCTTTTTTGAGACCGAACCGCTCGCCTCCCTGTCTGAAGCTCACGTTAAGGGGGTTTATCTGCTTAAACATGACGGGTGATGCTCTGAATTCCTGTCAATTATTCCAGTGACCATAAAACCCTCCCCGTCTATCCCCCCAAAATAAACCCCGCTTCTCTGCCTAAAAGCAGCGACTGACACAGCGACAAAGACATTTACCATTTATAAATAACCTGAAGAAGTTAAGAAGCCGAAAATCTTTAACTGCCCCAAAGACAGACTGATTCAACATTTTGCAAGAACTTCATTTTATGAAATGGTTTCATTTAGCAGGCTTTACTGCTGAGATTAATTTATAGCTTGTTTTGCACTGCTGCAAAACTCTCCCACCCCATCCCCTATACACACACAATTCTTTATTGTCTAGATGTTTACTCTCAGGGGGAATTTTAGGACTTTAATGTTTTTATTGTTTTAATCCGGCATATAAAAAAATTATTTGAGCAAAACAGCTGGTACAAGTGCTTGGAAAGTGGTGGTGCAGTTTCTCAGCTTGCATCATTAAGCAGGTGTTAAATAAACACGATGCCACGCTCCTCCCGAGATTTACCACGGCAGGAGATTTGCAGGGGATCTTTTAAGAACGGCAGGGACGTTACCGAGCTGAGAGCTGGGTCTCTCCTGCACCGACCTTTGCTTTTCTGCCAACACACCCAGGACCTGCTTTAGCCTAAATTCCTCCAGCCAGTACCACTAACCCAGGGAAGGGGTGAACCGTGGCAAAGAAAAAAATCCCCGCTTGCTGCCTTCGGTACACAAAGGGGATTTCTGCAGACGGGCCACGTGCCCTCTTCTTTGCGCACAGAGAAGAAAAAGCCCAAAAGGTACTTTTTTTTTTCTTTGCGACACACACACACCAGTCCTTTGTGCGGCTACAGCATCGCGACCCCCCAGCGGCAGGATAACGCAGTGTTTGCCCAGCGAATCCATCAGTCCTTTACAAATCTCACGTTTCCTCCCGCGCCAAAAGAGCTACTAGAAATAAACGTATTTATTGTCGGCTTTTACACCTCAGCCCAAGACCTGACTCTTTAAAGGAAGGTTCTCATGCAAAGCAGCAACTACCGAGGGGAGAGAAGTGTTAGCCAAAAAATCCCCTAAAGCTTAAAAAAAGCACGACTAGAAATCACTTCTATGAATAGCTCCGCTTTCATTCTCAGATCTCACGTGAAATCTCTAGAAAGGACCTGAGATATTATGGCTTAAAGGGTTTTTTTCCACCCTGCTCTCTAGCAATGAGATCCTCGGGGCTTTTTCTCCCCATCAAGGATGTAAGGACACAGCATCTCCTGCTCCGGCATCACCGCTCCTGCCGCCGCCACGGCCGGGGCGAGCCGCATCGATCGCCCGACGCGCTGCTCTGCACCAGCGGCCGCGCCGGCCCGGCTGCCGCAGAGGGGCGGAGCGGCCTCCGCCATCCAACAATGCCGGCTCCGGCCCGGCGAGCATCCTTGGGAGAAAAAGAAGAGGATTTTAGCTGCCTTTCCGATTACCAAGAGCCGTCTCTAGCTGCCTCCTCGTGTCTTTGCAAAGCTCAGTTGTGTCTTTCTGGGATTAGAGAACTGAACAGGGGAAGCGGGCTCATGAAAAAAAAAAAAAAATCCCCAAGTTATTTAGATTTTGAAATAAAACCAGGTCACGGGCTTGTTGGTTACTAATAACTCCGTGCAGGGTGTAAGGAGGCGAAGGAAAACATGCCTGTGTTTCTCCTTGCGACCCAAAGCAGCCTCTCAGCACCGTTTTTGCCGGGGAAGGAGATGGAAGTCCCAGGCAGAGTCCCCCCTGCTTGTTTTTTTTGTCCTTAAGCGACAACTTGGCTGGATTTAATGCAAGAAGTTTACAGAGAATCCTGCAAACTCATGCACCTTTTTGAAAATTAAATGTATCCGTGATGGGATGATAACGAGGCCTTTGTCAAAGCTACGTGCTGCATCCGCACTTGGGGAATAAGTTATCTGTTCATGCAGTAAAACACAAAGCATTCATAATTTTCTCAGAGATTAGCAGACAGGTAGCAAGGGAGGCTTTGAACAATAACAAAAAAAACCCCACAAAACCAAACAGCCTTGTCTTCAAAAGACTGTTTTTAACATAAGGAAATATTTTACTGGCCAAGAAAAAGCCCAGAGCTCAAAAGAGGCAGGAAAAATTCAATACTGAGCGTAAGGCAGGCTTTGATTGCACCTTAAGATCTCTCTCTCATTTCCTAACCAACCCTCCTCCTGCTAAAACCTCCAGACCCAGTGCCCTATTTCTCATTTGCTTTACGAGGGACTGCGGCTGCCACACAGCACGGATGAAAAACAGGTTTTGCAGTTCTCGAGATAAGATCACACGAGGTTAAACTCACAAGCCACGGTCAACATGGCAACACTCGCAGGTTCGCATTCGGCTGCAAGAGCATGCAGCCACCGGCAGCTTTCTGCTCCTATTAAGCTCGAGACCACAAGCAAGCTTTTACATCAGTCTAATTTCAAGTTAATAAAAGAGCCTGGCTCAATTTATGGCTTCGTGCTAGCAGTACACGCAGTTTGCATTTTTGATATAGAGCAAGAGCTTTAGGTAAGGACTGGGCTGAGATTAGTTCATTCAAAGCATGGCGGTGAAACTCCCTTAAATCAAAAAGAGAAGAAACCATTCCCTGCAAGCACACGGCCATGTTCCTTTGTGGGTATTTTTGCAGCCCTGATCATGTTCCCAAGAAAGGGGAAACCCTCCCTCCTCGTTCCCCCCCGCTGCAGAAAGTGGAAACCGTCCCATAATCTGGCAACGGCGAGGATACGGCTCGGTTAAAAACAAAACAGAAATTTAAATCATTAGAAACCTGGCAGCGACTGAGAAACTCCAGACCCGGTTCGATGGGCTTCGCTGGCCTGCGAGCGGCACGACCCACGGGTGCTGCAGGCGCGAGAGCGCACGGGGGCTCTCGCCTGCTCGGCCAGAACGGCAATACCCTCTCAGAAACAGGGAGCCCCGAGTAAAGCGCACCCATCAACGGACACCCTGGAAAACCGGCATCCCCTGGCGCCGTGCAGGGGCCGCTTTTCAAGGGGGGGACACTCTCCTACATCGATGTCCAGAGTAACGACTGCTGCTGACTCTCCTTCCCGCTGCCCTCAAGTACGTGGCAGCAAACAGCCCCAATAAAGGGGGACCTGTAGCCAAGATATGTTCATATTCATATAAATAGATATGTAGCTATATAATACATATATCTGTAGACTGTTTACATAAGAACACATCCTGGTGTGCGCGCTCTCTCTATATATATTCATAGCTGCTGAGTCTGCAAGTCACCCATCGAAAAGCAGATGGCTTAACAGTCCAGCTTTCCCTGGAAATAAGGCTTGACGCCCCGCGGCGCTACTCGGCGCCCTTCCTCTGAAACGACGAAGGTTAAACGAAGTTTTAAGCGGCTCCGAAGAAAACGGCGCCGCTGCCTTCAAGCTCTCAACCCCCGGCTCGCTGGCAGGAGGGGCTCCCTTTGCACGGGAGACCAGAAACGCACCTTCCCCAGTGCCGCAGCTCGGTGGTAGGTGCATTTCTGATGTGATTTGTGACCGGTTGGAGAATCCTTTGGGACTAGAGGTGCTCCAAAAGGGCAATTAGATCCATTACCGGCTATTCTATTGCCACATGAAATAGGTTTACTGGTTGTGTGCCGCCTCATATACTCCATTTTTATGCCAAAATGAACAAGTATGCTAATGAAGCGATTGGAGAGCGTGCCTGCTACGGCGGCGGCGGCCGGCGAGCCGCCGCTTTGCAGTACAGCTCACCCTCCGATAGCGTTTCCTTTGACAGGACCTGCATTAAAGCCGGCTTCTGCATATTTTAAGGCGTTATTAGGTATTCTGCAGCCTCGGCACGGCATCTCTAAGACGATAGAGGGGAAAACCATGCAGCTATTTCTTCAAATCCAGAGGTGCTATTTCTTCACTTTAATTGCCGCAGCAGCCAATATGGGTAAGAAATCCTAACGAGGGCTTATTCTACAACAGGCATTCACCGGAGCAGAAATGTAAAAGCTATTGCCAAACCTCCCTGCATCTCCAGAGCAAGAAGCCAATGTCACAGCCCAGACATTTCTGAGAAAATCCAAACTAGAAAGGAACTAAATGAGTTGAAGTTACTTATCTCCTCTACGTACACGTTAAACCAATTTGTGCCAGTAAGCAATTACTTCACAAAAAAAACCCCCACAGGTATATTTCATCACCCAGACCTGGGAGGTTTCTAGTGAAATAGGCAGCACAGCCTTATCAAACACATCCACTGCAGCTTCCAGAGACCTTTTGCCAGTCAAATTCTAGCGCTGCACGCACAGTACAGACAGGAGGAGGACACTGCGACAGCCGAAATCTCATCTAACAACAGCTTCCGCATAAATTTTGCTGCAACGCCTGCCCTGTAAAACAGCTCCCTCCCAGAATGGCCTTAGGGGTGGATGTCCCAGGTTGTGGCTGTCTCTGCGTAGGAGGGAAAAGCTGCTCTTACACACCCAGCCCTTCACACGTGGCTGCAGAAGGGAGAGCAACTCCTGGGGCTCCCATGAGGAAGGAGAAGGAGGGCGAGCAACAGCATGCGCATGTACAAGTGTGCTTGTAGCATCACCGAGTTTCACCTACAAACGTTCCCAATTTCTAGGCTACGTTGCTTTCTACCTAGTGTCGTCTTCCGATAAAGACTTTAAAAAAAAAAACCCTACACAAAACACATCACCCTGACAGATTAAGGTGAAGATCTCACGAGCCTCTGCCTCCTGTTATCAGCATCCCCGATAACAAAGGCTGTCCTGAGAAGGTATTTGGCAGCAGGGCTGAAGCCAGGAAGCTTATTCACCTGCAAAAGAGCAGCAGAGAGCAAGAAAGCCGGCAGGAAAACGGAGAGGACACCATGCGGTAACTGTGACTCTCCCACTGCCAGTTCCACTTTCAAGCCGGCCGTACGGCAGCACAGGAACCGAGTGTTGCGACAAGCCCTGCATCTGCGGCACTGCCGCAACCATCCAGGGGTTATTTTTAAAGAGCAGCATTTCACGGGGCTGGGGAAGGGGTGGGGGGAAGAAAGGCAGCAAAATAGAGGAATTGGCAAGTCCAAGAAAGGGGGCAGGGATGAAAACCAAGCTGGGTGGGCTGTGACAGCTGCCCAGCACCGTCCTGCCCCGTGGCACGAGGCCATTGCCCGGCACCAGCGCTAATAAAAAGGGCATCGGGGAGGACCGCAGCCCGGAGCTGCGACAGCAAGCGCACCCCTCCGCAGCGAGGAGCGGCCCGCGCAAAGCCCTTGCAGAAGAAAAGCCTTTTCTTCCTCCCGCAAGGACGGCTTTCCGAGCCGCCGCTCTGCAGCGCGAGGGGCTTCCAGATTCATCGCGGCCAGACCGGCTGCTCGGTCCACGGCTTTCCAAAGGGCCCTGAAAGGCTGTCAGCACGTGCCGAGAACACCAAAGCAGCCATCACGCTAAAAGCGCAACTCCTAATTAATACCTAATCAGCCAGAGGGGATGCAAACATGTTTTCCTGCGAAGAATGAACCACCGGCGTTTCAAGTTATTAAAAGTTGAGTCTTTGGCAGAGGCTTTCGCGGCAGTTTCTTCCCGGAGCCGCAGGATTCGTGCGGAGGTCCAGCACGTCCTTTGGCATCCAGGCTCTTATTTAGAAAAGGGGAATTTGGAAAGCTGTCCAGCCCCATTTCCATTTGACAGACAAGTGTCTGTGTCGGTTCAGCACTGCACACGTGCTTCCAATGCAAAGCAGAGCTGGCATTCTCAGAACTGGCAATGAATCCCAGCCATAGGAATGATAAAGATTTCAACTTACAGGAAATGCTGCTATTAAATAATATTTAAGTCTTAATTATATTTTAAAACAGCCATTTTGTAAAAAAAGAAGTTCTATTATAGTGCTTTTGTAGTTAAAGGTCTGTCAACATTTCCATTTTAAACCTTCATTTCTAGGGGGTTTATAATTTGGTCATAAAAATTCATTCTAGGCTGGAACTTGGCATACAGGGGCTCAGCCTAGGAGCAATATTTTTTATTATCCAATTTGGTTTAAATTGGTTTGGCCGTTTTTAAGTTATAGGAGTGTAAAAAATAAACGTTTACTGGTTTCAGATGCCTTCTCAAGCTTATTATTATTCAAAATTAGCTTTCCCCTCCCCACCTCCAAAAATACCTTCGGCAAGAGGTGGGAGATATCATTTTACTCTGCTGACAATACATGAGTTACAATTCAAATTAATTCACTTCTTTTGATGCTAACAACCTCAAGAGTTACTATAACCAACCACTACTTTTACGCAGACCTATTACATACTGTAAACGCCCGGAGATTTGCGTAGCATCTGCCATTTTGTGCTGGATGTACAGGTACCGCAGCTGTAAAGGCCTTAATTTGAAATAAATAATTAACTCTGGAAACCTGCATTCCTGTAAAATAATAGAAGACCTTTAACCAAGATGTTTCTCTGTAGAATTTTATTTCAGCTGTGGCAGCTTCAAATAAAAAGCTGCAGATGTGAAGCAAGCAGGCGTATACAGCTAGGAATTCCTCGCCACAGAGCTTCAGACGTTTCCTTCAATTTAGAAAACAGAAAAGAAACTCTAGTTTATGGCTCAGCTCTTCAAATCACTTGGGTGCAGTAGGGACACAACACATACGTGACTTTGCATGCTAACTACAGACAAGGGGTATCTGTGCCCAAGCATAACAAAAAGCTCCGAGAAGGATTTTTTTCTCGCTCCATCATTAACATCCAACAATTTTTCATTTTAATATTTGACTGGTAGAGGGGGGCGTCAGCCGCAGCTCGACCCCAACGGGGAGCGACCCTTTTGGGCACGCAGGGGAAGTCTTTGTGCCACCTGGGGCCACCCACGAGGGCCTGCAGGCGGGAGGGAACTGCCTCCCGTGTGAGCCAGCCCTTTGCGCGGGTCCCCCGGAGCCGAGACCTGATGTCAGTCGTGCCACGTAACCCTGGAAGGGGCAGTCGCAAGGCCCGCTCGCGGCTTGCCACGCTCACCAGCCCCGTCCAGCTTTGGTGACCGACATCATCCGCCCCGCTCCACAGAAGCCATTCTCCTGATTAATAAGGCTCGGATTTGCAAAGACATACCGGCTCCTACCTCATTAAATCAGTGGGTGTCAGGAGCCTGAATTCTTTAGGAAAAAAACACCCTGCGCCCGTGTCCAAGTCCAGTCCCACTCAGTTCCCGTGCCAGGACAGTAACAATTTCTACTGGAGGACAGGGTGTCATAACTCTGCTTAATAACCATTTAAATTGCTGTTTGCTCTAACAGCAGGTAGCCAATTGGGCTGAAGTTTCTCAAAGATTCGATTTTAACTCTCTGAATTTCTGATGCAGTTTGTCTGGCTTCCCTTCATAAGCTTCAGGAACAAAGTCTCAAGAGGCAGACTCTAAGGAGGCTGTTAAATCAACGCACAAGTATTTCTTTCTGTACATGCTCATACTCAAAGCGAACACGTTCGTGCCCTGCGCACGCGTGGTCCTGGCCGGGCTGGCAGCAAGCTCCAGCGGGGCTGAGACATCCCTTTGGGTTTTCTCATGCGAGTTAAGGTGGCTCCTGGCAGCAAAGACAGGGAATATTCTCTGACTTTTTGCTTTACGCCGTAACTGGAAGGAGAGAAGGACGGTAACAAAACAAACCTTGGAAATTATAGCAAAAGAAAGATGTTTTGTGTAAAGTCAATGGGCATGGGCACTTGCTTCCTCTCACCTCTGGGCTGCTCTACACCCCCACCTACTTGCTTCACTATATTATTCTGCCTCTTTTAATCACAAGAGCTCGTCTTGAACCGTCTGCTTCCACGGAGGACGTTCAGCCACTGACAGACCTGCAGAGACAGGGACAAGACTCATTCCTCGGACTGCTGGAGCTGGTCCCTACCTGAAACTGGGATGGAGATACCCGGGTGCAAATCCGAGCTCGGGCTGCCGACAGCGATCGCTCCACGGCTGGAAATCCCAGGGCAAACCTCCGAGCAGCCAACGCACTCTGCACGTCCCAGGCCACTTGAAAGTTTGAATCGTGACAAGGAGAGCTCACCGCTCGGAAGCTTCGTGGAGAGAGGAGAGGGCCGTTTTTTCCTCCCTACACCAGGACTCATATAAAAGGAATAATCTATATTCGTTTGGATTATACAAGCTACAAAACACACCTTAGCTTCAGTTCCACATTTAACCAATCGCAGAAGCCATTTGTTGCCTCGTATATTACAAAGCAATAGAGATTTAAGGGATAATGGTCATAGCGGCAGAGTATACAAAGCAATAAACTGCTTTTGAGGTTGGTTAAATGCCAAGTGATGCTGAGGCCTCAATGCCATAAACATTATTTCTATTATATGACAAGATAAGAGGATACAATAAACCACAAAGAAGAAAAATCATTTTCTGGCCTCGTGAAAGTTCTGGGCTTCGCGTTTCTCGGACACTGCACGAGCATCACCTCAGTGCCATGGGTTTAAGGGGAATAAATTGTTAAATTAAGGGTGGGTTTAAAAAGCAAACGATTGTTTGAGGAAATGGCCTGTATAACTGTAGCGCTGGAATTAGGACCTGAGTGATGATTTGTGTCACTTATAAAAAGTGAAATGGCCTGTAGTGGGGAGGCAGGGGCTAGGGAAAGTCTTGCTCCCAGTAGAATATATTCAATATTATAGCCCCCGCATTAGTTTGGGCAACAGGAGTGGACAAAACAGTTTTATCAATAAAGATGTTCCTCCGTTATGACACTTCATAAAGCCTCGAGCACCCAGCGCTCCCGAAGCCTTCAGGAGAGGAGCAGAAGAGGCACGACTGCTGGAGAGGCACGTCTATCCACCACCCCGCACTACGCTGCCAGCCCGAATCGCCCATCGGGCACCCGAGAAGGGCTTAACGCAGGTTTGGAAGGCAGGAGACAGCGCCAGACATTAAGGTGCTTCCCTCTGCCGCCGCTCGCTCGTGGTAATGAAGCGGCACCAGGGCATCCGAAGCCCCTGACTTCCTTCCAGACCTTTGTTCTTGATGCCTCAGACAGGACGGCCGAAGTTTTAATTACCTTGTGTTAATGAGTCAGAGCTGTCTCATTATGCGGACTTAGTTAATACCTTTCAACTTTAATGGCAACGCCGAAGTTTACAGCTAACACTCGGTTGCGCTAAGGCTGCCTTTCATCACTCACTACGTTTTAAATGGGATTAGAAGATTTTAATAACGATGAGCGGTGCACACCACCCCCAGATTAGTTTCACTAACAGATTCAATGAAAGCCTTACTCGAGGCATAGCTCTACGTCCCCTGCAGACATTTCGGAGGCAGGGGCCTGCCTCCACCTCCCTCCTCGGCTTCAGACAGCGGCACGGGGGGGGGCCACGTCCCTCCTGAAGAATCGCTCTTCTCCCTCTACGCAGAGAGGGCCGGGGGGAAGGGGGTCAGGGAAAAATGTGTCACCTGTCCTCCAAGAGAAGAAACCAGATCAATGACCTTGAGAAGAATCTTTTTTAAAAGTAGTATATGCGGCACATTCAGAAGTCAGCTGTGGCACAGCAGACTCACTGTTGGGAAGTGATCGCGTACAGAATCCAAAAATAACCACCGTTAAAGACCTAGCAACCAAAACATGTTTACATACCCACCGAAAGCCCACTAGCTGTGATGATACGGGGGGTACAGCAAGATCTGCTCATCTATTTTCGGTGGCCATTCCCTCTTCCCCCTCCGCGCTTCCCTGACAAGTTAGCTTTACAGCCTTTTTCTACATAGAGACAGCGAAGGAAAAGGAGGATAAAAAGGGCATACAGCATAAGAGACAGGGCTGGTACCAGCTACAGAGGGAAAGAAGCAGATAATGGTTCAAAGAAATTACACCGGGAAGCGAAAGAATTTTTTTTCCTTTAAACTAAAGGGGGAAAATCACCACTGGCTTCGCAGTAATCGTCTCCAGTCTCCCGTTCAAATTACTTTGGCTCCGCTCTCCCTTCTTCTCCCGTGATCTCCCGTGCTACTGCACGTCCCAACGCAGCGTTTGCGAGAGGCAGATCACTAATTTTAGCGAGCGGAAAAAGCCTGGGTGATTTGTCCCCACGCCCGCTGCCCCAGCGGACAGGGAAATCCAGAGGCCCATCTCAATTTACTCAGGACCAAAGCAGCCCGTTCCCGTGCAGCGGGAGCAGCCCACCGAACCAGAGCGCACCCCTCAAACAGAGGAATACCCAAAAGAGCAGGAATCCGCAGGGATAAAAACACGCCAATGGATTGGGCATGGGATCAACGGTTTAGAAATGAGAGAAAGGAACAGAGGCGCTGGAGCCACGGCGGTGAAAGGACGCGGTGAGCCAGGCGTTATCCCAAAATGTTGACCCTGATAACCCAAGAGGCTCAACAGCCACCGACATCCTCCCATTCAAATAGATTTTTCCTCAGCAAAATGCACCCAAAGGCCTTAAAAGAATCAGAAAAAAAAAAAGGCTGAATCCTGCAAGGAAGTCTCCCTCTCCAGCGCCAGCCACGGTCTGGCTTGGTTTTGAGCTGGGAAAAAGCTTCCTGTGCTGTAAGCAAGAACACAGCGCCGCTTGGGCGTGCGTTTGCGTGCCTGGGTGAACAAACTCCAATTACCTTCCAGAAAGCTCAAACCTCTGCATCGTGCAGACTCTCACGGGAGCCAGAGGCACCCAGCACCCATGGAAAGGTCAGGATGTTTCCGTAGCAGATCACACCGATCCGACTGCCCCTTTTTGTCCCCTGCGTCTGAAGACAAGGGTCTCGATCTTTAGGAACGAGGGAACAAACCGAGATAGGTGCAGCCACCTCTGACCCTTATTAAGGCTTCACTTTAACGCGAGCCCACACAAAGAAGCCATTTCTGATGGGATGATCCACGGTGGCTTGTCAAGGGTCAGGGTTTAGTGCCAAAAGGCAGCACAAGCTGCTGGGGAAACAATGCCGCACGTGCTTCAGAGGTCGAGCCCTGCAGACAGCTGCCGGCCACCATCAGCCCCCCAACTTCAAATTCAGTTTTATTTTTAATAGTCAAAGCTACCAATCGTGCTACCCTGTCCAGCTCATGGCAACGATCCCATTTTACTCCACTTGCCCCAGAAAGCACAGCTCACTGAGCATTAATTTTAGCTGATGATCCTTCCACGACGGTCTGTACGGCTCTCGGGTACCACTGCGCTTCCACAGCGGTACTGCTGCGCGTTAGCGGTGAGCAGGATTTGCAAAGGCTCTTAAAAACCTTCACGGGAAGCTGATGTGCAGAACAGAGGACAAAAAAAAAAATGCACGTAAGACACTAGGACTTACAGGGAGAGGCTCGGGGCTCCACGTATTTAGTTAATCCGGAGAACTGTTAAGGGGTGACTTGGTCGGTCAGCAAACACCTACAGACATCAGAAATTTGATAGGAAGGATCTTCTGTCTGACAAACAAAAATTAACAAGATCCACAGCCTGGAAGCCGCAGCTGAACAGGTTTAGACTGGAAATAAGGCATAATTTTTCCTTACCAGCGAGAGCAATTAACTATTAGAACAACTTAACCAAGGGCTGTGGTGAATTTTCCATCACTGGAAATATTTTAAATCAAGCTTGGATCATCATTATTTAATACATGCTCTGGTTTGAGCAGGTATTGAAGGACGTTCTAGGAAACTGTGCACGAGGTCAGGTTAGATCACAATGAATCATAGCGGTATGAATTACCCGGATTCTAACATTTCAATATTAACATGAAGAATTGTCAGAATTACCCATAAGCAGCAGTCTGGAACAGCGAAAGGAGGAAGCAACCACCTTTATATGTCATTTGTGGGAGATTGTGGGAGATTAAATTTAAATACATTGTTGTTTGCCTTAATTGCTTGTTTGAATCCGATTTTAAGGTTGTATGATTGAAGTGCTCACATCATTAAGTGCTCAAATACAGCTAATACATTTTATAAATGACTTGCACAATTTCACAGGCAAAGAAGTTCAAGATAAAAAGCAGCTTACAAAAAAAAAAAAAAGAAAAAAAAAAGAAAAAAAGAGGAAGATCACCTGCAAGTGGATAGAAAATGCTTCAGATGAGACTAGTGCTAGAATGACCAAAAAGCTGAGAAGCTCTAACTGTGCATTTTTAACGAGCCCCAGTCCCCAAGAGTTACCAGATGAGATTTTTGACCCATTTCTGCACTATAAAAATGAATGCGTCACAGAATTCACATGCAGTCTCAGAGGACATGCCCTGGGGACACAGAATTATCTTTAATTTCAATTGAGAGACCCACAAGAGGCATTAAGATATTAAATACACTGAAGAATTGCGGGGGCGGACAGGGGGAGTACCCTGGGATCGCTTAGAGCTCCCAAACGCGTCACAGCCGTAATAGTTTGGCAACCCGACATCCAACGGTTGCAGCCAGGAAAACAAAGTGTGTGTGCATCACTTAATGTCTAATTAAAAGCCACAATTCTGCCCCCCCACCCCTTCCCCTGCAAAAGGCATCGCAGCATTTTGAGGTTCAAATGCTTCAGAACAGACAAACCCAATTCTCCCTGGACCCCGCACAGGCAGAAGCTCCAGTCTCTAACAGCTCCCATTAAAACAGCCCCAGCAGTAATTGCGCAATCCCCCCGTTCCTCCCATAAATACGGCGCGTGAGCCGCCGAGCGCCGGAGAGACCCTAAGCTCGGCTTTGGGAGAGCGCTAGCTTCATCGCAAAATGAAACAGAAAGGTTCCTTCCCAGGCAGGCGAGCCTACGAGAAAGGTCTTTGCCTGAAAAGGGGACGCGACTCATTCAACGCAATAATCGTTTGCCCTAGGAAAGCGAGCAAAAGTTTTGCAAGGCCGTAGCCGACTCCAGCGTGTGTCCGTGGAGGAAAAACTCACAATGGGTCTGTCTTTCTTTTTTTTTTTGGAAGCCCAAAATAGACGACGGCAGTTTGGGGTTCGCGTAACACAAACCATCAACTGTCACATTCTCAGCTGCTTTACAGAATATGCTATAGCAGCTAACTCATCCCGACAGAGAACAAATACCTGTCCTTTGGTTAAAGAGCCTTGAAAGAAGATGAGCAATGTTATCAGAAAACATTAACAGGAGATCAGCATGTTTTCTCTGGGCTGTGTGGGTCTCATGGAAAACACCAGCAGAATAACAATATGCCGCAAAGCAAGGCAGATTTCATTACTTTGGAGTGCCTGCACTTGCTCATAACCTGGATTTACACACTGCAAATCCTCTGATCTGATTACCTCCAGTGATCACGTAAAACACCGGCTTTAAACTCTTTGCCTCAGTGATAAAACAGCCACTTTGATTCACAACGACACATTCACAATAAAGTATACTGTAAACGTACCTGTCCACAGCCGGGGGCATTGCACACAAACGGCCTGTCGTCTCCCATATTTCATGCAGCTGAGCTAAGCTGAGGAGAAAGGAGAGAAGAGGAAATTGTTAAATAAGCTAAAAAAATTTAAAATATCAAGAGCAGAAGCTGCTCTTTGCAGGGCTGTAATTAATCAACGCCGCGCTCCCAGGGAAGGAGGATCTCTCTGTGCCCTAGACACAATCAGGGAAGAGAAATTAATCTGACCCAAGTTTAAATAAGATTTCGGAGGGCCCAGTCGATGTTGCACGTACGAAGAGAAAGCGCTGCATCGCGGCTAGAAGGGCTCATTGGGAACCGTGACAGGGAGATGGCGCGGGCCAACGGGTGGGAAAGGAGCAGGAGTTTGCCGCGCCTGGGCTCCCACCAAGGCCCACCACCAGTTCTCCGAAGGGCCAAGCAACTTTCTGCGTCTCGGTGTCACCACCGGCAAAGACAACGCTCATCTCTTGCAAAGCACCGCCCGGCGCAGCAAAGACCTACGAAACATCCCCCAGACCGAGGGTGTCGAGGAAGGGCACAGCCTGCTTCATCCTCCCTTCGTATTTACAGTAGAAGGCACAGACAACATAAGCAAAGACAGTGACAATCTACAGGAAAAAAAAAAAAGTGTGAGCAAGAAGCGATCAAATAAATCCAAGTCCTCTCTACGTACAAGTTATATTTTCAATGGGAGAGAACTAAAATTTGTCATTTAATTAATTAAGGGATTATAGGAGTGGTGCTCCGTTTTACAAGGCAATAATCTGGCTCCCTAGTGGGTAAACTACAAGGCTGATGGCAGGGGTAGTTTATCACAGATTATAGCCAAGGATAACAAAACACTCAGTCCTATTATGCTACAAGTGAAGCTATTCTTATTAATAAAAAATAAGAGTAAATAAAGTAACCCCCACCACCTCAAATTCAAGAAATAATGGTTCCCTCCACCCACTGATATTTTTATAGCAGGATTTTAAAAAGCTATAATAAAGCAAATGCTATCTCTTCAGGGGGTTTACTGTGCGAACATGTTCTGGCTGTTCGTGTTGCTTCCAGCATCTCTCACTCCGAGTTCGGCACTTGGCTTCAGCGACGCATGTCAGCTTGCTAGAGCCAAGGGCAGAACTGAAACCAGAACGCGGCCAAAACGCGCTCGCGAAGACACAGGCTCTTTGAGTGAGCTTTTTGCATTTCTAACCCTTAATACACACACGCGCACTGAGCAGCAACGAGAGGGTGGGGAGACTTGTTATTTTTAGGAGCTACATGAGAAAGTGCTCCAAGAATGCGACTTAGCGGCAGAGGGTGAATGCATTGGCTGCAGGAAACGGTCTCCTTTTGCTTTTATTGAAAAGACACAGAAATCAATTATTAATATGAAAAAAAAGGATTATTTTTCTATTACCATGTGCTAGGGCAGCATGCACCCAAAATGAGTGGCTACAAGAGGTGGAATTCCCCTCCCCGAGCGCTGGCTCGGCCGCAGCACACAAAGGCAAAACCCAAAAGCTATGAGAAAGTAGCTGCCAGTTCTTCTCCCACAAAAAGGGGAGAGACGTCCACAACACTAGACTATGTTTGGATTTATTAAGCAAAACTCCAGGGCCTATGCAAACACGGACTAACAAAGGATAAATAGCCCTCTCACAAATGGAACGGGCGAGCAGCCAAAATGCTCCCTAGCATAGGAGAAGCGTAGTAATAAAGGCAGTAAAGATGGCCAGGAACATCCACGCACCACAGCAGCCCCCCAGGAAAGCCCCCAGAGGTGGAACAGGGCTTGCGGAACTGGAGGGTGGCACGGCAGGAGACGACAGCAGCTCTGTATCGGAGGATTAAATCCTGGCGACGGCTAGCCGTGGGGTGGCACGGGTGCAGATGACAGCAAGGTGAGTCTGAGCGAGGACACATCAAAAAGATAGGATTCTTCATACCATCCTTCCGAACTTCCACCGAAGCTCCGAACTGGGAACTCGAGAAACCAAAATACTGAACCGTGGCTCCCGCCTGCTAAACAAACAGGGATCTCGCCTCCATCCACAACCAGCTGATCCTCCTGCAAGAGGAATCTCATTCAGGCCCTGAAGCAGCTGACTTACGTGCATCTGCTGCATCCTAACAGCGGACATACGAGCCGCTGTCACGACCTGCTCCGAAGGCACAGAGAAGCCCAGGCTTCCTCAGGAAGTTTTAACATGCAAAACCAGCCTCTAGCAAGGAGGGACGAAGAAGTCAAACCTTCTTGTAATACCAAACCACCGCTCAGATCCACTCCCTGACACTGCAAAGAAGGGAAGCACAAAACCAATTAAACACTTTATCACCTGCACTCGAGGTCCAAAAATACTGCACCTAAACCTTCCCGGTAGCTGCACAAAAAGCTACAGCTCCGAATGAGTCAAGAGACAGTGCTTAGTCCTTCATCACCCACTCCTAGCAGAGGGCAGCCCAACTACTACTCTTTCTGTAAGAAAATAACAGGAGAAATCAGACCAGACACAAAGGACACATCAACTCGGTGGCTGCTGGAGTTATTTTACCATCGCCTTTGCAGCATGGCAGCTGGTAGGACTATGGTATCAGGATACAGGCCGAATAAAGGTCAGCAATTGCTGTCTTAAACAACCTGGACCTTGGATTTTTCCCCTCCCAACAGCCTGTGACTAGTCTTACTTTGTGCTTGCCTTCCCTGCCCATAAGAGACGAGGACCTGTCCCACAGCTCTCAGCATGGCCAAAGCTCCCAGGAGCTGCAGTCAGTCTCTATCGAGCCGAAAGTAGAAGCAAGAACCGTTAGTTCTAGATTTCTTAATCCCTATTAGTCAGTGATTTGCGCAGACTCTGACCAGTTGGTTACCTGCTGCAAAGTGAGGGGCGTAACTTTGCGTTCGTGGGGGCTCACGGGGTTGTGTCTGAAGAGCACTTTCACGATGTAAATAGCAGCTGATAAGCGAAGCACGTGGCAATATTGAGCCTGAAAGTTCCTCTCAGAGTCCTCACAGCCAGGGACGCTGGTGAACTGGTCTACAAAGGGAGCCTAGGCCATCAGCGTTTAAAGCCTGTTCTCAAATTAACCACAAACCCCAAAAGTCCTCTGCCAGTCCAGCGCCGCATTCGGCAATTATCAGCGATCAAGCAGCTCCAAGTGAAGAGCTACGGTACTGAGACAGCAGCAAAGTCACAAAGCTTTAAAGGACAGTCGTAACGCCCCTCGCTGTCAAAGTCAGCCTGGTGCTGGAAGTCTTTGAAGACTCTTTCAATCACCCTCCTACATTTGAACTCGGTTGCGTGGGATGAAGTTGGGGATGTGTTTATTTCATCAACAAACAAATCTTATTGTTAAACATGCAGCCTAATCATTATGGAAGGAGACTGCACAAGGCAGCCAACCCTATGCTTTTTTAATTAACACCGGTCAGAGATCTGTCCTTACCGCTGTCACTTAAGCTGCCTGCTGCCTTCGCCAATATGAAGAACTTCAGGGCCCCTCTACCTCGTATTTATGCTTCCGATGCATATAAAAGCTATTTGAGAAATTAAAGAAATGGATCAGCTGTCACTCCCGGGGCTTTGATAACACTAACTGAAATGGAGAGCAGGAAAAGAAAACAAAAACCCAATGGCATTTCAGGCTGCCTGCCAGCTACTTCTGATAGCATAACAAGCAGCTCTATTAAAAAAATCGGGACCAACACACTGCAAAAACCTCAGTTTACTTGATCTTGCAAAGCGTCAGGAGGATTCACTCATTCTTTAAAGAAAGATTTAGCTGCTCGTTCACTACAGAATATGACTGGTATGTACATACATGTGCTCAGATTTATATCACATTTAGTCAGGATAAATTGCTTCAATAAATTCTATTCTTAAGAACAGGCAGAATAAGCAGATGATTGGATACTGGGAACACATTCTCATTCCTCTTCCTGCAGCCGCGGGACAGTATTTCACTGTTTTGATGATTTTTAGCATGTTGGAAACAGCAAGGGGAAGCGAAGAAATGCAGACAGATTACTGAAGCGTGCTTCAAAGTTCTGTCAGCACAGACCTGACAAGCAGCTGCTGTCTCACGGAAAACAGAAAAGACATTTTCAACCAAAATAGACTGTGCTCCCCAAGTCTGTATGTGTTCTTCTCTCTCTCTTGCCTTATTAACTCATG
The DNA here is from genome assembly GCA_009819775.1 of Phoenicopterus ruber ruber. Taxonomy (NCBI): domain Eukaryota; kingdom Metazoa; phylum Chordata; class Aves; order Phoenicopteriformes; family Phoenicopteridae; genus Phoenicopterus; species Phoenicopterus ruber. The sequence goes on from CM020243.1 coordinate 732,084, forward strand.
CAAATAACCTATAGGCTGTCTGTACAAAGAAGTAAACCCAAAGCCACGCTTCGCAGCAGTCTCGAGCGTGTGTTGCGCTGATAATCAGGCACCCCTCGGAGTCTGCACGGGGTATTTAAGAGTACAAATTTTCTGAAGACTAGCTTGTATAGAGCAGCGCTCTGAACGGGAGCGACTCCTCCGGAGCACGCACAGCATGCGGAAAAACAGAATAAACATGAGCTTTGCATCCAAGAGCGTATCTGCTCTGTAGTGGATCTCATGCCCACCTTCAACCACAACTTTAACTCCTGACCGAAGCAACTGCAGCGCGGCAAGGGGATGTTTGCAAAGGCGGACAGCAGCCAGGACAACGGCCACGCTTCACCCTTTCTCCAGCACCGCTTATCCAAGGGTGTCAGCGCTGACAGAGCAATGACGACTTTTTCCTCAAGTTAATCTCGTTCTCTGTTTGTCGGGGACATCGCCTCCTCCTACTTCTAGCATGGAGATAAATGAGAAATATTATAAGAAGCGGTTCAGCGCACGCCAGGATGCTGGGCTGCCATCAAGCTGACACAGGAGGCAGCGTTTCGACAGCATCCGAGAGACGAGGGGCTCTTCTGCAAACGAGACGAGGCAGAGCCCCGGAGCAACGTTCACCCAAGTCCTATTCCCAGCTCCGTCACTGCCTTGTGCCGTGATCTTGGGCAACCCGCTTACGATTGCTCTGCAGCTCGAGAAAACGAACCCTCTAGAGATTAAATGCACACCCACGTCGGCTCCACTTACTGAACTGCTGCGTGAGTTGTATTTCGAGGGTAGGAAGATATTTAAAGTTTTGATTCCACAAGGAACTCGTGCACAAAGCCTTTTGTTAATTCAGGTCCTTAGCTGGGAGGGATCGCATGCATTTTTAAAGGAAAAAGTAATCAAGTCACAGCTGATGTGTAATAAAGTTAAGTATTTTGCTGTGTGTGCTATGAGGCAGCATGCTTTAAATGTCCATTAACCAGAGCGCGTTTTGGGCAGCCTGAGGCCTTACTGATAGCAGAGGGCTTCTGTTAAGCTCAGAAGAACAACAAGACATTGTTTTGGAGATGGTTATTGGTGTGATGAAGAAAGAATTGGAGACAATCTACTTTACTTTGAGGCTTTGGAAAATCTGAGTCAAGAGTGTGAACATGGTGGTGCAGAGGCCACATCAATTTTGTGTGCAATACACCAAGCACGCTGCAGATTGCGTAATAAATAATTCAGTCAGCAGACCCACCTGAAACTTGCTGGAAGAATTCCCTTGTGAAGAGTCAAGAGAATTAAAAAAGAAAACCCTCAAACAAATCAAAATAACAAATTAGAACCTGCAGAACTCCAACCATACAAAATCCCATTAGAACCACGGAGGCTCGTAAATGGAAAATCTATCACTGGCTGAACCTGGGCACGAGAACTTGCTCCCAGCTATGAAGAAGGCGGCAAATCGCCCTTATGACGGACATTAGGAGACCTACAGCCTTTGATACAGCTGCACTGAGGAGGAGACTACTTACCACTTTTGAACTGTTTTGTCCTCTCAAAGTTTAAACCCAACAGAAGGTCGTTCTCATGTTTCAGAATATATACCTATTCCCTTAAATCACATCTATTTAGAGCTTTAACTAACCTGTTTGCAATGCCTAGTGTAGACAGGATCAACTGGTAGCCGCGAGGATCCCTAACCTAGGCAAGCCCCTGCAAAGGGAAGGCAGACAGATGGAAGCGAAGAGTTCTGCCCGCAGCACCAGCGCAGGAAGAAATGGCACGCCGCAATGTTCGCTGTGCCTCCTTCTACACAGCGGAAAGGATCATAGAATGGTTTGGGTTGGAAGGGACCTTTAAAGGCCATCTAGTCCAAACCCCTGACATGAGCAGGGACATCCTCAACTAGATCAGGGTGCCCAGAGCCCCGTCCAGCCTGACCTGGAATGTTTCCAGGCACGGGGCATCTCCCACCTCTCTGGGCAACCTGTGCCAGGGCCTCACCACCCTCACTGTGAAAAACTTCTTCCTTATGTCTAGCCCATATCTCCCCTCCCTTAGTTTAAAACCATCCCCCCTTGTCCTGTCACAGCAGGCCCTGCTAAAAAGTTTTCCCCCGTCTTTCCTATAAGCCCCCTTTAAGTACTGAAAGGCTGCAGTAAGGTCTCCCTGGAGCCTTCTCTTCTCCAGGCTGAACAACCCCAACTCTCTCAGCCTGTCTCCATAGCAGAGGGGCTCCAGCCCTCGGATCATCTCCGTGGCCTCCTCTGGCCCCGCTCCAGCAGGTCCATGTCCTTCTTGTGCTGAGGCCCCAGCGCTGGACGCAGCCCTGCAGGGGGGTCTCCCCAGAGCGGAGCAGAGGGGCAGAATCCCCCCCCTCGCCCTGCTGCCCACGCTGCTGGGGATGCAGCCCAGGGCACGGGTGGCTTTCTGGGCTGCGAGCGCACAGTGCCGGCTCATGTCCAGCTTGTCATCCCCCAGCACCCCCACGTCCTTCTCGGCAGGGCTGCTCTCGATCCCTACATCCCCCAGGCTGTGTCGATACCGGGGGTTGCTCCGACCCAGGTGCAGGACCTTGCACTTGGCCTTGTTGAACCTCATGAGAGGTTCCTTCAAGAGAACCTCATGAGAGGGAACCTTCAAGAGAAGAGAAGGGTCTTCCCAAAGGGCCATGGAGGCCACAGTCGGAGCTGGACAAGCCTTTGCCAATTTGATGATGACAAAGTATATCGTAATTTGGAGGAGATGCACAAACCTCCCACTGACACCGTTTTAGGGACGTCAAACTCCACATACTTTTCAAATGGGTGCTTTGGAAGTTGCTTTGCTATTATTCTTCCCTAAGACTTTTCACAGAAGTCCGCCAGGAAACAAAAGAGTGCAAATACGTTGCCGGGATTGGGAAGGAAGAAGGCAGCCCAGTCCAGGACCTTCTACTTGAGAGTCTTTTTAGTAGACAGCTCATTTCCCCAGCGCAGGCCCTCCTTCTCTTGCGCACAGTTCTCCGGGGTCTAACAGGAGAGTTCTGCCTTTTCCCACCGTGACTGCTGAATTTCTCAGTCATCCCTTTTCCCCACCACCATCCATGCACGCACACACCCTAGTCATCCCGGTCCCCTCCCGCCTTCCTGGATAAGGGCATTAGCTGGCAGGGACGTTAAACACTAACAAAAGGTATAATTTTAAACTTGGCAATGAACCACAATCTAAGCGTGAAGTTCTACAGAGGTTAGAAGTGATGCCCAGGTTCACACAGACGGGATGATGTTGTCATCTTTAAAATGAAAATAGGTATTTTACCCATCTAAACAGGCTCTTGGTACTTGCAAGAGCTGGAGGGGAAAAGCTGCAGGTATCCAATGAAAGCCAAAGCCTCCCCTTCCCGTCCAAATGAACTGGACTGCCCATCAGATCCTCCGTTTGTGATGAGAAACTTGAGTGGGACACTGGTCTGGGGGTAAGCTGGTTTTGCTTACCTCAATAATCAAACATTTCCACTTATTTAGAAGTTTAATTCTTCCTGCAGATATTAAAGTCAGCCCATATGCTACTTTCCCCCTGGTATATCAGTCCATAAACCGAAGTGGTCCCAAAGCATGTTAACTAACCCATTAAGAAAAAACTAAGCCCGTTATCCTAGTCTAGACAGACACCTAGGGGTAGTATTTTAACTCCCTTAAAAGGAATTAGACATATTACATGCATCAACAACAGCAATGAAAGACCAGCCTTCCTGAAAAAGATTTCCCCCAGGACGCGTGTTGGCACCTCCTGGAACCCATTTCAAAAACTTCAATTTGGAAACAGTTTCGGAAGAGACACAAGAAGCAGGATACACGTTTTCAGAAGCACATTTGGCATGTGTGGATCCTTTCATCCAAGATGCTCTATAGCCCTTCAAACGCACTATTTTAGCTTTACGGAGGAAAAGAGATTCTGAGGTACGCCCGTAGCCACAGGACAAGTCATGGTTTTGGTTGGCAGCATTAGCCCGATGCCACAGAAAGGGCCACAGTCAGCCTCTCAATTGTCTTTAGTATTGTTACTCACAACCACGCTTTCAGAAGTGCGTGTTACTACAAATACCCTACACCCCAGTGGGAAGTACACTCGACCGCCCTAACCCGCGTCTGGATCCAGGTACGAGCGGCGTGGGTTTTTGTGTTTGTGAAGCTTTTACGGACCCGTTCCAGCTGAACTACTGACAAGGAGCCGAGGTCTGGAAGCGGTCTCGAGCCAAGATTTGTAAATCTGAGTCATGCCTCTTCTGGTTTGCGAAAGTCGTGAGCAACCATGCCACCGGAGACGAGGAGAGCTGATGGCCCCTCATCCCCTCCTAGGACGTGGCTGGGTCTCTCACCCCCTCACGTCCAGCTGACATCTCCTGTGCCCAACACTGGGACCCTTTGAGCTCCCGCCAACTGGAAAGCACTTTTTTCCTGGATCACCTCAAATCCCCATCAAAAAAAAAAAAAACCCTTTTCCTTAAACCTCAGTGTTAAGATGGAAGAAACTCCCAGGTCATTAACTCTGCTGAATGTTGGGGGATAGAGTTGGTATGAAAAATGCTCTAAAAATAAGGCTCTATTGTTGTACTTGCATGTGACTATTGTTATTGCAGGAATGCTTGTGCCCAACGCTCTTGCATCTGTGCCTTGCAAGACGAGCTGAAATACTTCGGATCCCAATGAATGCTCGGGTGTACGCAAAAATTGTTCTGCTTCGAGTTTGCCAGCGCAGCTCCCCTCTCCGGCACGACTGCGCTTACTAGTATAGCAGAACAAGCACATCTATGGTTTATTCCCATAAATCATAAGGATAAACTTTACATTAATATGACCACAAAATTAAAGCTCGAGGTTGCACCAACTATGAAACAAAACCAAAAGAGCTGCAGAGCAACCTCCTAAAAATAGGCTTAAAGTAGAACAGAAAACAAAAGCAAACTGCACGCTCTGCTGACAGAAGTCTCTCTCTGCTAAGATTTACTCGCCTAGGAAGACCCGAGTGAAGAATGAGCTGCAAAATGAGTTAGAAGAGGGAAAATTGCTAGAGATAGGGACACCAAGAGAAAGGACGTACCTAGGGAACCGACTGTAAGCGAAGACTGTCAGTGAAAGGTGCGGTGCAGAAACAAAAGGGCTGTTAGTTTCCAACAGATGAACAGATGCCTGCAGGTACGATCGGGCCTCTCTCGCTCTATATTCTGTCTGTGCGTGAGTTTATCTACACTTATTTTTCAGATCCTAGTAAAAGGCTTCAGTCTCCTATCGCGCTCTCTTACCCCTCACATTTGCAGCCTCCAAAAAACCAAACTTGCTTGAGCGCTGCACTGCAAAAAGGGACGATTTAGGGAATTTCCACATCAGTTTTGAAAGTCTGCCAAGAGTTACGGCAACGATGGAAGGAGAGGTGGCGAGGAAAAGCAGACAAATCACACAGGGGGTGCCTCAGTGTCCGGATCATTGCCGACACCGCCGTGACTGGGGCGCCCAGCGCCCCAAAAAGGCTCTTACCAGGGGCTCTAGGACGAGGGGGTTCAGCCGGGATGGGCCATGCTATCTGCAAGCAAAAAGAGGGTACCCAGATGGCTCAGCGCAACCGCCCCGTATCACCGCAGGACACGGACTGGCACGGAGATTGTAACTGTTTTACTCTCCAAAGTGTAAAAGCACCCTTCACCGTCAGAGGTAAAACCCACCTCAGGCGTGCAGGAACAAGTCCAAGCAAAGGTGCAGCTAAAGGTAAGATGTCTTTCTACCAACAGGCAACACAGAAAACCTGTTTGCAATTGTCCCGGGCTATTAAATAGGGCAAAGAGTTTTCAAGAAGGGTGGAGGATCCAGGGAGGGCTGCGGTTTTTGTAGGAAAATTACAGTACTTGGCTGACAGCAGGAGCAAAGGCACAACTGGATCAGAAACGGTGTTCTTAGAACAATCCCCACACTTAGCAAAAAAAGAGAAGGAAGTCTTCCCACAGGCGGCTTCGTCACCTGGGATTACTGCGAGGTGCAACCTGGGTACTACTACACCTACGGCAGGCGAAGCTTCTTTTCTCCTCGATCGAGTCACTACGATCCTCGCCGCTCTTCCACTTTTGGCACGCCAGTTTAACGCAAAAGGTAAAACAGAGCTAGGAGTTAACTTTTTATGAGACTGAGCTACACGGGATTAATTCTCAGAGACTAATGAGTCGCAAGGCCATCCCAGCTCAATTTGGGTAACTTTGTTGAGACCTGGGAGCCATGCCAAGAGCATTAACAACCAGAGCCGCGATACAAACAAGCCTATTCAAACACAAATGGGGCTCAAGACACTAGACCAAGCCCCAAGGACAGGCAGTACACCGCTACTGGGAAGAAGAGATAAAACCACAATAAACGAGATTATTATAGATGGCTGCACAGAATCTGTGCTGTAGCATACATCTTATTACAGGAGAATATACAAGGCAGATTCGAGACGGAATCCGTAATTGCCACTGGGAGCTGGAACTGGAAGAGGGGTTTGTTGCAAGCAAAACCCAAACTGCTTTGTGGTAAGTACGAGGGAAAGAAAGTCAGACTAAGACGGACATTTCTATTCCGCTCGTCAAAAGAGAAGGAAGTATAAAGCACTGCCCCAAGCCCTCAAAAATAGTAAGACATTTCCCACTAAAATGCAAGGAAGGAAACATGTTGCTTTGAGACCGTTCCAGGAAAGGCTCTTTATTATTTTTCTAAGTGCAGTCATTAACAGCTCTCTGCCTCGAGCTTCCTGGCCATCAAAATGAATATTCAGCACACAGTGCTCTGAATAGGTTGGGATCAGGAGGGCCACAGAGGCAGCAGCACCCAGAAAACGCACGGAGGGGGGCCCAGTCCTTCCACAGCACTTGGCCGGGGTTTAGTGTCGGCATTCCCCACGCTACCCTGGGTTAACGCACAACACCGCGGTCACGACTTGGAGCACCGTACTGCATCGTGGGGATACTCCAAGTGGGGTAAAAACAAATAGGTCATGTTATTCCTTAAAAAAAAAACCAAGAAAACAAGCCGCTTCAACATCTCGGCTTTCTTGCTGCAGGGTTAGCTCTACAAGACAGAGGGCTAGGTGCCCAACCTGCTTTTAGCTGCTTTGTAAAGTCAATTTGGCACCTAATTTTCACCGGTGAATGACTGCTGACTCTCAAACGAAATTAGGTGCCTGCAGGGACTAGGAACAGAGCTTGTTCTGCACCTTTGGGTGCCCACATCTCTGTTTGACTATTTATCGCCAGCTATTATACACCCAAAGACATTGCGAAAGATTTTAAGTTTTACAGGGAGAGGCCACCACGGAGCTTAGTGAAAACGCGCAGGCTGCTGCGAGTCCTAGGCTTCGACTTTAAAGTTATTTTGGGGTGTGAGGGAAGGAGTGAGAATGTTTGCTTTGTAACCAAAAAGCTACAAGAGAGCTTAAAATTGCCATCTGGGAAAGAAGGCCAAAAGCCGATGCTATAAAATCTGCTTTAGAGGCATAACGCCCTTATGCTTTATAAGCTTGATAAAGCAAACCCAACTGTATAAACTGGAATATTGGCAAGGAATTCGCTTGAAGTCAGTCTCCAAGAGACATACAGTATTTAACAAGTCATTACGAGTTAACCTACAGCGCAGGGTGAAAGCGAAGTCCAACCACTCACCGCCTGACTGTACCTTTCTGGGTGTTCAGCACTGCTCTCAAGCTCGTAGAGGATCCCCTATCCACAAGGGCATCCCTAAATAGTCAGGATACTATCGCCTCGATAACCTCAACGGTGCACTACACCCTCACTTCTCGTTTGCAAGCGCCTTAAAACAGCCCTGGAGCTTCACCACCCCAGCGAGCTGCAGTTGCTGCTATCAGACAAATGACGTTTCCCACCAGGCATGATGTTTGGCCCTAAAGCGACTTAAAAAGGAGCTCTCCTCAGCTCACACAGGAGCAAATCAACAGCTCGGCTCCAAAGAGTGCTTCCATGTGCTTCGGGAAAAGGGTCAAACCTCACGTGAAGCAACAGCCACCACCAAGAGTCGCTCTCCTCCTCTCAGCGCATAAGCGGTGGGATAGGGAGGCATTGTCAGCGTCCTGTCAAACGTAAAACAAACTCCGGTGAAAGGAATAACACGGGCCCCAAACCAGCGCACCAGCCGTGAGAGACTTCGCTGAGACCAGAAAAGCTTCTCCCTTGCAGTTAGAGCAACAAAGCCCCTCGGCTGAGAGCTCCAGCCAGCCAGAAGGCTTTTCCCAGCACCGTCCTCCCAACGACACAACTTACGCTGTTTATTACCCTCTTATAAACAGTAACGAGTTTACCGTTACCATAACAAAAAAGTGTAATTTGTTAACGTTGCCTCCACATGAGGGTCTGACAGGATAAAAACCATTATAGAAGCTCCATTGTCCAAGAGCCTCCTCACGCTGGCCGGCCTCCAGATCAGATCTGGCCTGGCCTCCAACTTCAGAGCAAGGTGTTAGAGAAAGTCTCGTGTCATCTCGGCACGGCCGGGCCCCAGCCGAGCCGTGGGGCTGCCCGCGCATCACAGGCAGCACAAAGGGAAGGATACTGGGGGTTTTTTTTAAATCTATGCAGAACACCGTGACAAAAAAAGCAAGGGAGACCAATCGCAAGAAGCTCGAGTGATCTGGAATCGTGTTCATGAGGTCCTTCTGCTCTCTAACATGGAGCTGAGGACAGCGGGGTGCAGACGCCTTGCGAGCACCTCTCGGGTTCGGCGTTTCCGAGGAGGTCAGATTTCATCGTGCTACCAGCACATGTCCTCCTGCTCCTCCTTTCATGGTCAGATTCCTCAGAGAGAAGTAGCTGCTGCTCTTCAAATACCTACTTTAACTAATCCTTGCCAAACATCACCGAAGCAGCTGTAGCTTGGCAAAACATGCTTTAACACAGACAAGGTTTCTCTAGTTAGGTGCCAAGTATCAGATTTCTAATACGAAAAGGCAACTGTCCAAAGAGTTTTGAAGCCTTTGATGAACAAGAGACAAAATCCAACATAAACCAGCAAGTCAGCAACTTCCCCAGGCAAGAAGATGGAGAAAGACCATCTCTAAATCATCATCCAATTACTCACATGCCAAAGTTGTGCTTCCACTCCCAATTTCTGGAGGAAAGATGGACTCCACAGGATGTCCCTAAGGTATTTACACAAAGGCACAAGGGAGAGATCAAACTGCAAGACCCCGAGAGCACACAGAGCAGGACTCGCTGGCAGTGCCTTGACAGAGCATGTGAATCATAGAATCGTTTAGGTTGGAAGAGACCTTTAAGATCATCGAGTCCAACCGTGAAGGGGGCACCTAGCCAGCTCTCATCAAATGCAGCATCCAGCCTCAACGCTGCAACGAGCAGCAAGGCCCCGGGCCTGGTTTAGCATCAACTGCTTGCTCCAGGACCTGCTCCAAAAGAGGAGGAAGCACATGGACATCCCCGAGCCTCTCCACTGAGGTCAGACAAGCCTCCGCTTCTAATGCCCACCGCTGCTGTCGCCTCCGAGACCAGAGCAGACCCCGCGTCTTTGGCTAGACCCAGAGGTCCATCTGCCACCAGGAGCCAGGTAACACCTAAGCGTGAACCCAGAGTGACAACAGACCAGAGCACACCCGTATCCAACCCTAGCCAAAGCGACGCGGCACAAACCTTCCCCACAATCTCAAGCAAAAAGCTTTTCCTTCCTCCTTCAAACCACAACCCACTGAACCCTTGCAGCCCGCAGGAAAAAAAAAAAAAAAAGAGGCTCTAAGCAGAGATCACCAGGTAGGAAACGTTTCTGGCGTTGCTTCCAGGAGGTTCGAATTTGCAGCAGGACGGCACACTGAGTAAACAGACACTCTAAAAGGCAGGCTCCAAGACGCACGCAGGCAGCCTCCGGATCTTGGCACTACAGCTCTCGGGTCGCCTTGCGCTTCTTCGTTAGCGGCGATACATCTTCAGCTATATACTTCTTCACAGCAGGGACAACATATTGCAAGAGATCTACTACAGGAGAGAGAAATAATTCAAGTTTAAGAAAGGAAGGAAAAACCTAAGAGACCCACTGTTTCTTACTGAGTAGAGATAATTATAAGAAAGCCATGACAAGCCTTAGAGAATGCATTATTTTACCTAGGAAATGCCTAAGTGACCTAGAAACCGGAGTCCCATTTCCTGAAATTATTTAGCCGCTTAAGAGCCCTTGTTTCAATGAAAGTGAAAAAAAAAGCTGCTGAAAATGGGACATAAGAGCCCAAGTCAAGCTCGAACATATTTTCCCCACAATGGTGTGTGAATAGTTTTAAAGAAAGATCAAAGTCAAGGCTGCACGGAGTTAAGAACAGGAGAGCCTCTTATGTAAGCGACTACCTACGGATAAAACTCTTGTCAATGAATTAAAATAACTGAAATAGCACCAGCGGGACAGGGGACAGAAAGGCACGACGCTCTTGTATGTACGCGCGGTCATAAAGTAAAAATATTTTGTCCCACCTGTTATTATTTACATCACATGTGGGCATTTTTATTTATTTAGCATTCAAAGGCACGCACATTTTATTGCGTCATTATTTGATATGCGAGCCCTAAAATCAGAGGGGAGCAAGAAATATTCCAAATATAAGCAATGTCTAGAAATCTGGTACATTATTGTGAGTTGTTTAACTAGAACTGCATTCTGCCTTCGGAATGATTGCGTTTGAGCGGTGAACAAAGCAATGATTTCCTATATATAGTTCACATAATTCAAAACGTGAAATCTTACATAGATGACGGATACAGCACCCTAAATGTGGATCACACGAACGGGCGCTCCGTATGCATTAAAAATAGAGCGCTTTCAAAAAAACAAAGGAAAAGAAAGCAACGGGGGGTAGAAAGATGAAAGACATCCCCACGAAGAAGAGCGAGCATCCCTCAGGAAGCTTCTCACCACCTCCACCAGAAAACATACTTGCCACTAAAACGCTGCCAAGACACTCACGATTACGTTAAAAAAAAAACACACGAACTAATCGCGTTTCGTCATGTTCGCTTTGCACGTGGCTTGGTCTGAGCGAGGATCTGGACGATGAGCAATGCTCGCTCTTATATAAACTCCCCAGGTTTGTAACAGCACGCTCCGCCATATAAAGCCTTCTAATCCGATTAAGGTTGTAGATAAACTTCCTCAGCCCTGTTTTCACACAGTAAATCCACCCCACGCTGCGGGAAGCTCAGCTAAGTCTCCATTTTCACATTTTTGGGACCCAATGATGAATTCCAGGAGACCTGGCACCCAGCTGCGTCACCCCTGGTGACAATCTGCCTTCAGATCTCGTCTCCCTCTGCTCCTCATCCGGCTCTTTTACCGACTCTCAAAAAAATAAGGGAATATTCCTACCGCAGGAACAGTGGAAGAATGGCCCATGAACGGCTGCCAAGCCTACCTTCAGATCCCACTGCAATGAGAACAGCGCAAAGGAGAAGAAAACTTTATATTTCGCTGCAAAAAGAATAATTGGCAAAGCTTTCCCTGCCCACACGCAACCTACTTCAACTTCACCAGCAGCAGTTCAACCTCACTTCCAAAACTTCTAAGGATTTCCAGCATCTTCAGCCGTGGACACGACCAGCTGTACCTCTAGAAACAAGTCTATTTTAAACGCCGGCTATTTTAAATAACCGCAAGCATCATCTGCTTAGCGATTTGAAGATTTGTTCCCTTCATCTCAGCAGACTCAGCACCAACAAGAGCTTTTTGGCAGAAAACCCAAAAGCCGTGTTCTGCTCCAAGTCTGGTTTACTCACTTTGGAAACAGTTAAAGGGTGTAACAGAGCTCGGTACGGTTAGTTACGCAGGTAGAAATACACTCGTTCGGGTATTGCTTATTCCCTAGCGCTGCCAAGTCCACGTCTAGCCAAGTCCTTAATACACTGAGGTCTGTGAAAGACTGCTTTTTTATTATTATTATTTTAAATAGTAACAATGGTATTCAGAACGAGGTCTCTGCCAGCCAGGGCTGAAAACATTCTCCATAAGCAAAAAAACCAACCCCAGAGCTGTGCTAACAGCAGCACCGCAAGCGTGGCAGCGCATCCCCGAAAGGCAGGGAAGCGGTGAACTTTGCAGCGTTACACACTTTTGAACTCCAGGCACAACCTGTGTTTCGTACTAAAGGAGTTCCAACATCTTTTTTTCAGAAGGGGAGGAAAATCTCGTCGTACAGCTTCTCTTTTAGGATTTATTTGGTAGCCGTGCCTCACAAAGAGAGCTCAGAAGCGAGGCTAGCTCTGCAGAGCACGCACAGAGCAATACCCCCAGTGGGCAGCACGGCCCGTAGCTGGCAGAGCGGCTTTGTTTATTCATGAACCAGCTTGCAACGGCTGGCACTGCATCTCCACCGCCGCTTTATTCTCTCGCGCAAGGGTGGGACAGCAGAGCGGCATTCCAGACCGCTGCAGGCTCTCGGCGGGCTGGCTCGCTCCCGCGACGAGAGCGGCAGTGCCGTTTGCAATCCCCGCGCTGCTCCCCGTGAGCCAAATACGTTGCTTTCGTCGGGAAACTTCAATAAACGGCTGCCGTCGCCTCGGAGCTCAGCTCTGCGCTTGTCCCGACGCAGGACGGCAGCCCCTGCTTATGTACAGCAGCAAAAGGGAGATGTGGAGGTAGGAAAATTCACCCTGGCCAGCTTGGCCTCTCACCGCCACCCCAGCAAAGCGTGCAAAGAGCTTAGAGGAAAGAGGCGCAATCCAAAAAAACCCTGCTCCACTAAATAATTAGCCGGCATTAAAATTAGGTTTAGGCTCGGTGAAACCACACTGTGTTGGAGTTGGTTAAGGCGCGGTGAATTTATCGCGTGTCAAAAACAAACGGGAAACTTCGGCGCGCATTAAAATACAGCGCGCGCTGTGCGACGGCTACTGCACGGCTGACTTCTGCATCAGCACGCGCCCCACCAGGTGTGTCGGGGAGGTGGGGAAAAAAAAAAGGCAAGAAGCCTCTTGGAAGATTATGAAATTGAACTTCAGAGAAGCAATGAAGCCAAACTCCCACGAGCCAAGACTAATTGCAGCAAAACACACTGTAAATATCAGCTCTAAAGAGGGAGAACAAACCCGAGCGCAGGAAGATCAACCAGCAGGTTGGAGAGGAACCCCTGCGGACAGCAGCACCTCCACGGGCTGCACCTCAGGAAACCCCGGTGCCCTCCAACGTGCGTGTTCTCCGTGGCCCCATCTCGCAGCCCGCCCACGTGCGCGTCGCTCGGGCTGAGGCCGCAGACCTGCTTCGAGATACAGCTCGGCCAGCCCCAAGCTCCTGCTCCCGCTGCTTCTGCCGGCAAACACTACGATGTGAAGGCTGAACATTATGCAGCTGATTAAAACCTCGGGTTTATATTCAAAAAGAAGTTTTGCTTTTGTTTTATTCTCTATAGGCAGCTTCCTACACACCTCTACACCAAACAGAAACCATTTCTAGCTCCCCAGGGAGACCCAGTCCCCTCGCGTACATCTCTGCTCTGCCTACACTACTCAGCATTCACCCACTGTACTACAAGTTCCTCGAAACTAAACCCTAGAAACAGGATTACTTTAAAAGGGGAAAAAAAAATAAATACATGAAGTTACAGGAAGCAACAGGTCCCCAATTCTGAAGGTCTGTGAAAAAATATTTTCTCCCAGCACCGGAAAGCCCTCTCAAAAGGCATCGTAGCTGGGTGCTAAGCGACGGGGGGAAGAGCGGTTTCGGAAATCTGGCCTCAATTCTTGGTGCTAGGAACGTGAAATAAAAAAAACAAAAAAAAAAAGGCCCCAAGAAAGTCAGAAGGATAAATAAACCCAAACAGAACACGAAAAAGCATCACATGTGATGCAGCAGAAAATGAGTCCAAAACAAAATCCAACCCAGAGATCCCCTCCTAACACATGCTGCAAAAAACAACACATGCACCACGAGGCCTGCCAGAAGCTGAGCGCATTTTACTAAGCCATTTTAAAAATATTTCCACCACAAAGAGGCAGCGACCGGCTCCAGGCGAGGATGTGTCCTCGTTGCCCCGATCCCTGCTGCACACCCTCGGAAAGGCTCCGGTTCCTCCCGGCTGCCTCAACACACGGAGCGGGCGGACCGCGCAAGCAGGCTCCTGCGTGTTCACGGAGGATGGAAGGAGGCTTCGGTTTCTTCCCCGCAACCATCCTCTCACACCCATCCACTTGCGCTTCCTCTCTCAAACTTCCCCATCTTTCGAAACGGGCGAGGGAAATTTCCTGCCTGCCCCACGCCACGTCCACAAACCCCCTTTCCGCCATCCTGAGAACGTCCTCCACACTCAGCGTCTCCTCCCGTCGGGCTCCGAGAGGTTTCGGAAGAGATGGGAATAAAGACATTAATAAGAAGTTTGATTTTTTTTTTTTAAGCCACATCCTTTTATTTTTGCCATCTTCCTACACGGCGTAACTATGCAATCACCACCACAGTCGTGCCACACGGATTGTACAGCACCTCCAAGTTAACTCAGACTAGCAACAGTCCCGTCAACCAGCTTAAGAAGAGTAATAACACTTGCAACGTACCACGGTGGGCTGAGCGTGTAACAGCGGGACTGAGCGAGGCTCAACAGCAAGTTCATTTTCACCTGACATCTTTGTAAATCACACGGAGAAAAAAAAATCAGAGCACTAAATACACACAGTGGGAAATGCTGGAGAAGACTGGAAAATAAGGAACCTTGAGAAAATAGAAATACGAGCACGAACAAGCAGAAATCAATGTTAGAAACACCCTTCAACGGGGGAAAGTTAAGTTAGAGTGAAAGACAAACTGCAAGTGGATGGTTTAACGTATTCACAAAGTTGGTGTAAAGCTTTTCCTTCTTATAATCTGAGCAGACAGAGAGCAAGGAGGGAAAGTCCCGATCTCCAGCACTGATGCAAACCACGTTCAACTCCCAGCTATTCGGTATCAGAAGGATATTGGCAAATTGGAAGGCATTCAGGAAAATAGAGTTAAGCAGCTGGAGGGATTGATTTACAAGGAAAGATTAAAATAACTAGACGCCTAGTTTGCCTAAGCGGGAAGGCGGACATGATAATTTTTTTAGAGTTAGTTGACAGGCAAGTGCCGAAAGAGAGAGGAAGTGTTTAGCACGGTGCAATTAGGTATAGCCAAAGGACTGGCACGCAATTAAGGAAATTCATGGCTGCATCAAAAAAGTTCTCAAAGCAGTGAGGTCTATCGGATACTAAAACAGTCTCCCACTTCTCAATTCCCAACCAACTTCTAGGATCAGAAGTAGGACGATCTTCTGACAGAAGACCGTCCCGGCCGCAGGTAATCCCTACAAACCTCGCAGGTCGCATGCCGACTAGCTGCTTCCACCAGCCGAACCCACTCCTTTTTTGTTTGTTTGTTTTTAACACGAAGAGCAAACAAGCACTCCGGCACTCTCCAGCCCGCAAAGCAATTACAGTTGGCAACAGTAATTACCCCGCTCATGTCACAGAAGGTGAGTAGGAGCTCTCACTTGAAGGAAACAAGGAGCGAGGATGTTAACCCTACTCGTTTTCCAAACAGGAATCTGGCTGTTGAATCCACCTCCCACAAACTTCTCCTCCACATTCAAACAGTGAAGTTATTCTTAGCCTCCGCTGAGAAAACCCCAGTCCAAAAAAACTGTTCAGCAAAGCCAGTGGTTCAGAACTGCTGCCGAATTCCTCTCTAGAAATGACTGCATTTTAGTGACAACTATTTTTAAAGCAGTTTGCGAAGCACTAGACAACCCCTTTGGACCATGCCTGGCGGAAGAAAGTCCCTGCCCAACGAGCACTGCAGCGAGGCAAAATAAATTGGGAAGCCCACGGAAGCGTCAGCGACACTTTTACGTTGTGCTCCTGGATGTTAAATTGAAATGTTGTCTTTAGAGGGACCTGAGCAGGGAAAGGAGTGGTACCTTCATAAAGAAAGATAACGGTGGCACTCAGTGAAGAAGAGGCGACAAAGAAAGAGGCAGAAAGAGCAAAACGGGGAAAGCTGAGCAGAACAAGGAGTTTTTGTTGTCACACACATTTCGTCTCACACCTGAGCCAGCCGATCGCTTTTCCTTAGTAAGTTTGAGGGACTCCATACCAACGCTTCTGGCAGGAGGAACAAACCAGCTTTGAGACGTGACCCAGGTTGTGCTCGCAAAGTCGGAGCTACTGAGAGGCAACAGATTTCACAGCACCGGCGGCAGACGAAACCTCACCGCTTCAACAAGCTCTCAGAACTTTGAGCTCTCAAAGTGCCCCAGTGAGAATTAACCGCTGTTTCAGACTTGGGAAGAAACTGCTTAATTCTCTAATTCCTGCTGTTTGCATGTTTTCCTTTACTCAGTGCTGGGGGAATCACTGATCCCCCTGGGACTGCATGGGGTGGGACGGGGCTGAGAGCCCCCCATCTCCCGACACCCTGCAGACCCACAGCCATACCCCAGCCTACGCCCCCATCCCCACGGGCACCTACAACCTCTCCACATCCTTCCTCCATCTGTGTGCCACTGGGAACCCCCCACGTAGGCCTGGATCCCCCTCAGCTGCCCCAAAAGAGCCACGAGCCACCACGCCGAGACTAGTCCCTCTTCTTACTGGCTTCTACTGTCCAAGCGGACCCAGTCAAAGGGGCTCCCCCAGCACCTGCACCTCAGCAGGTCCCCCCCAGGATCCCCTCTAACCCCCGAGGTCCCCATATCTGCCATCCCCCAGGACGCCCCATATCTCTTTAGGGTCCCCCAGGACCTGCGTGCCAAAGGGTCTCCCATATCTACAATCTCCAAAGACACCCCCCCCACACAATTCTCTCTCCTCTTCCAAAGCTCCCCCACCTCTCAAGCCCCCCGTCCACAGTCCCTCAAGACTCCCCAACACCTCTCCAGGGTTCACCCTCCAGGATCCCACTGCCAGAGCCCTCTCCCTTTAAAGCCCCCCGTATTTGCAAACCCCCAAGACCCCCTCAGACACCCACCCCTCAATGCCCCCCCTATCTACAATCCCTCAAGCCCCCTCATATTCCCCAGGACCCCCCCAAGGTTCCCACTCCAGAGGTGCCCCCCAGGCCCCCACTCCTCGTGCCCCCCCCTACTCCTGACGTCCCGTATCCCGCTGACCTCCCCACACCTCCAGCCCTAGCCCCCCAAGCTCCCCCATTTCCCCGGGTTTCCCCCGCCCCGGGGCCCCCCTGGCCTCCGGGCTCCCCCCCTCAGGCACCGCCCGGGCCCCTCGCTGCCTCCAGCAGCCCCGCCCACTTGGGGAGGGGCTTGCCCCATCGCGGCGCCCCCTAAGCCGCCATTGGCCGCGGTACCCGCCACTCCAGGCCTGGCGGCGAGCCGATTGGCCGGAGGGCGCCGTCAATCAGCGGAGGGGCGGGGGTGGCAGAGCGGCTGCCTCACGAAAACTCGGGGAGAGTTGTGGGGGGAGGGGCCGGCCGGGGCTCCCCGCGGCTCCCCCGGGGGCTGCCCCGCAGCCTCTCTCGCCGCCTCCCCCGCCCGGGGCGGCCCCGCGGCCCGCCGAGCCCGGGCGCCGCCGGTTACCTGAGGGAGGGCCGGGCCGGGCCGCGCCGCCGCCGGGCCTCGCGCTGGCTGCCTCTCGCGCTGGGGCTCCCGCCTCCCCTCCGCGAGCGCCCCCCCTCCCCACGCGCGAGACTCTCGCGAGACCTGAAGGGAGGTAACGGGCGCCGGGGCCAATGGGGGGCTGCGAGGGGCGGGGTCTCGCCGCGGAGGGGCGTGACCGACCACGCCTCCTCGGGAGTGGCCAGCGAGAGGGAGGCCTCCGGGGGGACAGAGAGACCGCCCGGGGAGCCCTCCATCCTGCGGGGACAGCGAGACGGGGACACCCGGACACCCCGCTACCGGGACCCCCCTGAGCCCGGGACACCCGATACCCGCCCCCCAACACCCAGGAACACCCCGAACCCCAGCTCCTGGCCCGGGGGGCTGCCAGGCGGCCGGTCCCGCTTGAGGTGTCCCCAAGGGGGTGAGCGCTGGGGCGTCCCCAGGCAGGGACAGACGGAGGTGACAGCCCCGGCTCCAGCCCCGAGGGCTCCCGGCTGTCCCCAGGCATCAACCATGTCCCCCTCCCCTTGGGGACGTGGCCGAGGGCTCAGGGTGGCAGCAGGGCTCAGCCCCAGGCATCTGGTAGCCCCTCTGGGGACACTGCCACCTCCCTGGGCCAGTGACACAGGACAGGGCCACCAAGGAGACACGAGGAGCCGAGACCCCGTTATCAAACCGTCTTTATTCCCCTCCCGCCCGCGGCAGGGCTGGGGCTGGGGCTCTCCCCTGCCCCCCAGCTGGCATTCACGGCTGGGCAGGGGACCGGGCACAGCGTGGTGCCGGCTCTGTCACCGTCACCGGCTCCGTCACATGGCGAAGAGGATGAGGAAGGCCACCATGAGGCAGAAGAGCCCCATGGCCTCGGAGAGGGCAAAGCCCAAGATGGCGTAGGAGAAAAGCTGCTGTTTAAGCGAGGGGTTCCTGCGGGGAGAGGAGAGGTGGTCAGCGGGGGCGCAGCTGGCCCCCGACACCCCATTCCCACCCCCCGGTGCCCCCCCGACCTGGCGTAGCCGATGATGAGGCTGCCGAAGACGGTGCCGATGCCGGCGCCGGAGCCGGCCACCCCCACGGTGGCAGCGCCGGCACCGATGAACTTGGCGGCGGTGTCGATGTCCCGGTGGGCCGCGCTCGTCTGGATGGCCCGGTGGGCACCCGGCCGCGCCTGGGGGACGGGAGGGTGGGCAAGCGAATTGGGGGGGGGGGGGGATTAACCTCACCCCGGCCCCCCCAGGACCTCAGTTTCCCCGCATCGAGCTCCCGCAGCCTCTCGGGGAGCCCCAGAGTGGGCAGGGGGCACGGTTGCTTCCCCACTCCCCTCCTGGGCTGGTGCTCAGCACCCCGCTGTCCCCCATGTGCCCCCCAGCCCGAGCTGGGCGCGTTACCTGCTCCGTCCGGGCCTCGGGGCTGCTCAGCACGGAGGCAGAGAAGGGCTGGCACAGCACCCGCGAGCTCCTCCTCACCTGCAAAGCACGGCCACCCTCAGATTTGGGTGGGACCCCCCACCCCGCGCTCCCCCAGGGCAGCAAACCTCCGCCCGGGGGTCCCCTGAGGCCACTGCTGGTACCCCCCCGAACCTGCTCAGCCCCTCGGGGCACCCCGTGAGCTGGCAGCACCCAGCTAGGAGAGCCTGTCCTGGCACCCAGCACCGCAGCGGAGCTCCCGGGCACCCCACGGCCCCGCCACGGGCACCCCACGGCCGCAGGCGTCGGCATACGGATCCTGCGTGCCGCCGGGGCCGGCACCCAGCCAAAGGCGCTTTACTCCCAGCGCCGTATCTGCCTCCACGTGGGTAATTAGTAACCATCGAGGAACGGCAAACGATCTTTAACCAGAGCGACCGAGCGCTCGGGCCTCTGCTCACCTTCAGGGTGGCTTTAAACCTGCAAAAGTGTCCCCAAACGTCTCCCCCTGTCCCCGAGGGGGGCAGACGTTACCCCCACACACCCTCGTCCCGCGGAGGGGACATGGAGGGCGAAGGAGGGGTTTGTCACTACTCACTAGCGCAGGAGCGGAGACGAACTTTGCACAGGCGTACATGGCGAGGGACGGAGGGACACACGCGTGGGACACGGCTGGAAAAGACACACAGACACCAGGGCGTGAGGAGCCGCAGCACGTGGGATCCGGCCTCGCGGACGCGGGGTGGTCCCTGGGACAGGCAGGGGATTTGGGGACACACAGGGGGTCTGAGCCATGCGGGAATGGCGGGGCAGGACATGTCTCCGTCACCCAGGTGACAGTTCCTGGCTGAGCTCCTGACAGTTCGGGGTTCAGGAATTTGGGGGCCTGGAGTTGCTCCAGCACAGAGTCCTGGGGGGTTTCACCCGCCCAGGGGGCAACAGGAGCTCACGAGGCTGCTGGTGCCCATCAGGCAGGACAGGCCCGGGGATCCCGCCTCGGCTCTGCCGGTGGGCAGAGAACGGGGCAGCTCTGGGGGGGTCACAGCCTGGGGCCCCCCAACCCTGGCAGGGGACGTGGGGGCTTGAGAGCACAGACCATGGTGGGGGGGGAACACCCCAGCGCGGAGGTCGGTCATCCCAGAAGGCACCGTGAGGGGACACCGCCCCAAACAGTGGGGGGTCACCCCAAAACTCGGTGTGTGTGTGAGTGTCACCCCAAAACTCGGGGTGTGTGTGGAGGTGTCACCCCAAAACTCGGGGGGGGGATGCCCCAGCCCCAAGCAGCTCCTTGGGGGAGGGGGGGGGGTCGCCCATCCCTGTGCCCACGCAGAGGAGGGGGTGTCTCTTCGCTGTCCCCCAGCCCTGAGGGGGGGCCTCCCCTCTCCCACCCCTGAGGGGGGGCCTCCCCTTCCCCAGCCCTGAGGGGATCTCTCTCGCCCTCCCCCACGCCTGAGGGGGTCTCTCTCCCGCTCCCCCACCCTGAGGCGGTCTCTCTCCCCCTCCCCTTGCCCCCACCAAGGGGGTCTCCCCCCGGGGGGGGGGCCTCCCCTCACGGCCCGGCCCGCCGCCGCTCACCTGGCGTACCGGCGGCGGGCAGGTCGCGGAGACGCGAGTGCGCAGGCGCGCCCGGAAGCGCCGCCCGGAAGCACCACTGAGAGGCGACCGGCGCCGCCGGTCAGAGCGCCGCCCGCCCCGCGGCGCCGCCTGCGGGCCGGGAGGAGGCGGGGCCGGGGGGGCTGCGCGCCATCTGCGGGGCGGTGGGGCGCAGCGCCGCGCGGGGGCGGGGCCGGAGGAGGGGCGGGGCCTGGAGGGAGGGGGCGGGGCCGAGCACCGCGCCCCCTGGCGGTTGCGAGGGGCGCTGCGGGCGCAATTTCGGGGTGGGGGGGGGCACGAGCAGGCGCGGGTGGGCGTGGGGTGCCCGGGGCTGGGGGGGCGCGGGTGGGCGTGGGGGTGCGTGGGGGTGTGCACGTCTGTACGCGTGTGTACAGTGTGTGCACGTGTGTTGCCGTGTGCACGCGCGTGTGCACGTGTGCGCACACGTCTGTCTACACGCGTGACGTGGGTGCGTGTACACGCTGTGTGCACGCGTGTGCACAGGGGCACGTGCGTCGCTGTGGCCTGTGTGCTTCCGTGTGTTTGCACACGTGTGTGCAAGGAGTGTGCACGTGTGTGAGGCCCGGGGAGGGCCGTGTCACCCCAGGGTGCTGGGGGACCGGGACACCCCAGGGTGCTGGGGGCCCCCCACAGTGCGGGGGGGGGCCTGTGTCACCCCAGGGTGCTGGAGGACTGGGGGCCCCCAGGGTGCGGGGGGGGACGGTGTCACCCCAGGGTGCTGGGGGACCGGGACACCCTAGGGTGCGGGGACCCCACACGGGGGGGGGGAGGGGGGGCTGTGTCACCCCAGGGTGCAGGGGGTGAAGGGGGACAGTGTGACCCCAGGGTGCTGGGGCTCCCCAGTGTGCGGGGGATATTGTGTCACCCCAGGGTGCCGGAGCCCCCCAGGGTGCAGGGGACACTGTTTCACCCCAGGGTGCTGAGGACCCCTCAGGGTGCGGGGGGGACAGTGTTACCCCAGGGTGCTGAAGGACTGGGCCTCCCCAGGGTGCGGGGGGATGGTGTCACCCCAGGGTGCAGGGGCCAGTGTCACCCCAGGGTGCCGGGGCCCCCCAGGGTGCAGGGGGGGACGGTGTCACCCCAGGGTGCAGGGGCCAGTGTCACCCCAGGGTGCCGGGGCCCCCCAGGGTGCAGGGGGGGACGGTGTCACCCCAGGGTGCTGGGGACCCTCCAGGGTGCAGGGGGATGGTGTCACCCTGGGGTGCAGGGGGACAGTGGCACCCCAGGGTGTGGGGGCCCCCCAGGGTGTGGGGTACGCTGTGTCACCCCAGGGTGCAGGGGGCCGGTGTCACCCCCGGGTGCGGGGGCCGGTGTCACGCGGGGGGGGGCTGCGGGGCACGCGGGCTGTCGGGCAGCCGGATCCACGGGCAGCCCTGACGCGGGGAGGCTCGAGGGCAGCGGGCGCCGCCGTTAATTAACTCAGTGCTCCCGTTAATTAATTCAGTGCTCCCGTTAATTGCAGTAAAGGAGAGTCACCGCCGCGGCGCCGGCACGCAGAGCAGGCTGTCCGGGGGCCACACGCGTGTGCACACGCGTGTCAGCACGCGGGCGTGTGTGCGCACACGGATGTCAGCACGTGGGCGTGTGTGTGCACATGGATGGGAGCGCGTGGGCGTGTGTGTGCACACGGATGGGAGCGCGTGGGCGTGTGTGCACACGGATGTGGGCGTGTGGGTGTGTGTGTGTGCACATGGATGTGGGTGTGTGCGCGCACAGGGATGTGAGCACGTGGGCGTGTGTGTGCACATGGATGTGGGCATGTGTGTGTGTGCACGCGGATGTGGGTGTGTGTGCGCACAGGGATGTGGGCACGCGGGCGTGTGTGCACACACGGATGTGAGCACGTGGGCGTGTGTGCGCACATGGATGTGGGTGTGTGTGCGCACAGGGATGTGGGCACGCGGGCGAGTGTGCGCACACGGATGTGGGCGTGTGGGTGTGTGTGCACATGGATGTGAGCACGTGGGCGTGTGTGTGCACATGGATGTGGGCACGTGGGCGTGTGTGTGCACACGGGTGTGGGCGTGTGTGTGCACAGGGATGTGGGTGTGTGTGCGCACATGGATGTGAGCACGTGGGCGTGTGTGCGTGTGCACACGGGGGGTGTACATGTGTGTGAGCACACAGGGGGGTGTGCAGGCGTGTATGCATGTGTGTGAGCACACGATGGGGGGTAAGTGTGTGTGTGCATGTGTGTGAGCACACGGGGGGGGGGGTGTGTGCATACGGGGGGGGTGTACACGTGCCTGCGCACACGAGGGGTGTGCGTGTGCACGAGGGGTGTGCGTGTGCACATGGGGTGGTGTGCATGCATGTGTGCACGTGTGTGAGCACACAGGGGTGTGCATGCATGTGTGCACGTGTGTGTACACGGGGGTGTGCACACAGGGCTTTGTGTGTGTGTGCGCACAAGGGGGTGGGGGGGTGTGCACATGGGGGGTGCGTGTGTGCACACAGGGGGTGTGCACAGGGACACACGTGTGTGCATGGGGGTGTGCACAGGGACATGTGTGTGTGCACAGGGGTGTGCACAGGGACACACGTGTGTGCGCACAGGTGTAGGAGCGCATGTGCGGGCGTGTGCCGGTGCCTGCACACGCGTGGGTGGGTGCCCCCCCGTGGGTGCCCCTCAAGCCCTCAGCCGCAGCCCCCGGGCGTCCTGCACACGGGTGGGTGGGTGCCCCCCCGTGGGTGCCCCCCAAGCCCCCAGCCGCAGCCCCCAGGCATCCTGCACACACGTGGGTGGGTGGGTGCCCCCCCGGGGGTGCCCCCCCCAGCCGCAGCCCCCGGGCGTCCTGCACCCCCGGCCCCCGGGGCACGGCGCATCCTCCCCCCAGCCCCCCCAGTCCCCCCTTTTACCCCCCTAAACCCCCCGAGGGGCCCTGCCCAGCCCCCCACCCCCCCGCCCCCCCCCCCCCCGGCGGCCTGTCCGTCCGTCCGTCTTTGTCCGCCTTTCCTCCCCCCCTCCGCTTTTTTTTTTTTTCCCTCCTTCTCCCTTTTTTTTTTTTAATTTTATTTTATTTTTTTTTATCCCCTGATTTAAACCGCGGCTCCATTTGCTGCCACTGACCTTAACGGCTTAAATTAAAAAGCAATGTTCTGTGCGCGCCTCCAAAGCCGCCCAGCCGGGAGGGGGGGGGCCGAGGGGGCCCCCCCAACCCCCCCCCGCCTCCTCCCACCCCCCCCCGTGGGCTCTGATGGTTTTAATATCACCGTAATGGCTTTGACCTTGCGATTAATAGCGGGATTTGCAAAGCCGCCGCGGCGTGACGGCGGCCGCCGCTCGGGGGGGGGGGGAATGGGGGGGGGCGTCCCGCTTTTTGGGGGGGGTTGGGGTGGGGAGGGGTTGGGGCTGGGTGGGGAAACTGAGGCACGAGTGGGGAGTGGTGGAGACTGGGGGATGCTGTGAATTGGGGGGGGGTGGGAGGGTGAGGGGGGGCTGGAGGTGGGAGTGGGGGTGCGGGTGGGTGTTGGGGGGTTGCAATAGGAGGGTGGGGGGGTGTAGAGGATGGGGGGGTCAGTGGGTGGCACATGGGGGGGTCGGTGGGTGGCACATGGGGGGGCTGACGGGTGCGGAAGGGGGGTCAGGGGGCTGGGGGTGGGCACGGGGGCTGCCCTGGCCGGGGGGGCCGGGGGTTACCGGGTGCCCGCGGGGTGGGGGGTACCGGGGGGGGGGGGGGGGCTGCCCCCAGCTCCTGGGCCTCGGTCCCGGTCCCCGCTCCCGGTCCCCGCTCCCGGTCCCGGCCCCGTCCCGGCGCTGGCGCAGTCGCCGCCCGCGCTGCATCTTAATGAGGCGGCGGCGGCGGGAGCGGGACCGGCCCCGCGGGGACCCCGGGGGACGGGCCCTCCGCGGCCCGACGGAGCCCCCCGAGGGGCTGGGGGGGGTTGGGGGGCCGGGAGGGTCCCCCCTGCGCCCGCAGGGCCGGTGACGGGCAGCGGAGGGACAGTCACACGCAGCGGGCGCAACCGCTCACCCCCGTGGGTGCGAGCACAGGCACCCCCACATCGCCCGGCCCTGCACAGCTGGGTCGGGGGGTCACCAGCGCCCCCACAGCTGGATCGGGGGGGTCACCAGTGCACCCACAGATGGATCGGGGGGGTCACCAGCGCCCCCACAGCTGGATCATGGGGATCACAATTGCACCCACAGCTGGATCAGGGGGGGTCACCAGTGCACCCACAGCTGGATCGGGGGGGTCACCATTGCACCCACAGCTGGATCACGGGGATCACAATTGCACCCACAGCTGGATCGTGGGGGTCACTGTTACACCCACAGCTGGATCGGGGGGTCACCAGTGCACCCACAGCTGGATCGTGGGGATCACTCTCACACTCACAGCTGGATCACGGGGGTCACCATCACACCCACAGCTGCATCGTGGGGGTCACCATCACACCCACAGCTGGATCGTGGGGGTCACTGTTACACCCACAGCTGGATCGTGGGGATCACACTCACAGCTGGATCACGGGGGTCACCATCACACCCACAGCTGCATCGTGGGGGTCACCGTCACACCCACAGCTGGATCCTGGCTCCCACCTCCCACCCCCGGGGACCTCTCCCTCGCGGGTCCCCCTGTCCCCAGGGCCTGGCGCGGGGTGTCGGGGTGCAGCAGGGTCGGTGGGGTGCCCGGGGCCGGCTGCCATTTTGCCGGGGGAGGGTAGAGGGCAGTGGCGGTCCAGCCACGCCGGGACTGGGCCCATTTCTGGACGGCAGGTGACACTGGGCTGAGGGTGACACTGGGCTGCAGGTGACACTGGGCTGAGGGTGACATTGGGCTGCAGGTGACACTGGGCTGAGGGTGACACTGGGCTGAGGGTGACATTGGGCTGAGGGTGACACTGGGCTGCAGGTGACACTGGGCTGAGGGTGACACTGGGCTGCGGGTGACTTTGGGCTGCAGGTGACACTGGGCTGAGGGTGACACTGGGCTGAGGGTGACATTAGGCTGAGGGTGACACTGGGCTGTGGGTGACATTGGGCTGCGGGTGACACTGGGCTGAGGGTGACATTGGGCTATGGGTGACTTTGGGCTGAGGGCGACTTTGGGCTATGGGTGACACTGGGCTGTGGGTGACACTGGGCTGAGGGTGACATTTGGCTGAGGGTGACACTGGGCTGAGGGTGACACTGGGCTGCGGGTGACACTACATGGTGTGCGTGCGTGGTCCTGCATCCAGCCCGGCTCTGCTTTCCCCAGATTTGGGTGGCATCTGGGAGGGGACCAGAAGGTGTCCCTGGGGTGGCATCCAGGCCGAATACCCAGCCAGTGTCCCCAGGGTGGCACCCGGGGAGGGGACCAGAAGGTGTCCCCAGGGTGGCACCCGGGGAGGGGACCAGAAGGTGTCCCCAGGGTGGCATCCGGGGGGGGGACCAGAAGGTGTCCCCAGGGTGGCATCCAGGCGGGGGGACACGACACGCACCGAGCCAGGCGGATGCTGCACAGGAGCAGAGCTCACCCCGCCACCCCCCGAGCACCCACCCCCCCCACGAAGCACCCGAGACCCCCCCTCTGCCAGCAGAGGAGCACCCTTGGGTGCTTCTCCCACCTCCCGCCTCCTCCGCGGTGCTCGGGGGGACTCTCCCCACCCGCGTTTCCACCACGGGGCACGACCAGCTCCGCGCTGGCAGCCGGGACCCGCGGGGGTGACAGCCGACACCCCTAGGGTGACCCCCGGGACCCTTGGGTGCCGCGGCCACAGGAGGCGGGTGCTGCGGTGGCGGGGAAGCGGGTGCGGCCGCGCGGTGCCACCGCTCGCCTCCGCGTGAAATACGGCCCCATAAATCCCTGCCCTGTTGTGGCTTATTGCTTAATTAGCGCATGAAACGACGTGATTCAGAAGAGCCCGAGTGGGATGGCGTCATGGGAGGCATCAAAATGGAGGGGAATCAGCGGCCGGCGAGCCAAGCGGGGAGAAAAAACTGGGGGGGGGGGATCTTTGGGGGGGGATTCGAGGGTTTTTTGGCCTCCCTGGTGATGCTGGTGAAGGGGTGGGGGTGCGGCCAATTTATCCCCCGGGATTTGGGGTGCCAAGCGAACCACGGTGCAAACCCACCCGTAACCCCCCGCCGCGCGCCCGAGCCGTCCCCGTCCCCTCTCATCCCGGGAGCAGGGCCTTGGCGGAGCCTTTTGGGGTGGGGGGGGCTAAAATGGGGGGGGGGTGTCCCCCCCAACGATGGGGCCGCGGTACCCGAAACATCCCCCAGCGCCGTGGGACGCTGCCACGCTCCGCTCCATCTCCCGGCCCGCCTTGACGGGGTATTTTCTCTTTTTTTTTTCTTTTACAGGCTTTTTTATGACAAACTTTCCTTTACGTTTGACATTTAAAAGCTGATCAGATCTTCCCTCCAGGACAGCGGGAAATGGAGATATTTATTGGGGTCTCGGCGATGCTGGGAGAGCCGCGAGATTTACTCCGACAGCGCGGCAGGATTATGGATATCGTCTGTCCGGCCGGGACGCCGGTGCCGCGGGACGCGCCGCAGGCGGAGGACAGCGATTTATGGGGGGCTCGGGGCTTGGTTTAGCCCCCCTGAGGAGGGTTGTGAGGAAGGTGATGAGAGCCCGGGCTGGCTCGCCCCGTTTCGACCCGGTGGGGACTCTCCGGCGGCAGGTATGGGGCTGCGCTGGGGTGACCGTGCCGCTTTCCGGAGGGGTTTTGGTGTCTGAAAGTGAGAGGTTCGGCTTTTCCACGTTGCCCTGCAGCTCCTCTCTGCCCTCCGGCCCCCTGCCTGCTGCTGCCCTGCTCCCCTCCCTGCCCCTCAGCTCTCCGGTGTCACCTGCCTGGGGACGTGCCTTGGGCTGGGGACAGCATCCAGGACCTGGGGACATGTCCAGGGTCAGGGATGGTCTCTTGCACCTGGGGGCATGACTTGGAGACCACGTCTTGGACCTGGAGATGGTCTCTCAGGTTGAGGACCGTGTCTTAGACCTGGGGTTGGTGTCTTGGGATGGTGTCTTGGAGCTGGGGACTTGGCCTGGGTCACGGGACAGTGGCTCAGACCTGGGGAGGGTGTGTTGGGAGAGCCTTGGACCGGAGGATGGTGTCTCTGGTAGGGGACAATGTCTTGGACCTGGGGACGTGTCTTGGCTTGGAGGAGGGGGTCTTGGGTCAAGGGATGGGGTCTTGGGCCAAGGGATGGGGTCTTGGGCCTGGGAATGATATCTGGGGATGGGGGACGGTGTCTTGGGTTGGGGGACAGTGTCTTGGACCTTCAAAGAGTGTCTTGGGACAGTGTCTTGGACCTGGGGTCATGTCTGGGGTCAAGTGACAGTGTCGTGGACCTGGGGATGGTGTCTCAGACCTGGGGACATGCCTTGGGCGAGGGACACTGTCTCAGAACGGGGACAACACCTCCCCCCGGGGACGCACCGGGGCGCAGGGCCGGCATCTCCAGCCCTTCGGGGCCGCCGGTTTGGGGACGACCCCTCGCAGCTGGGGACGCCGGCAGGATTTGCAGCGATGGGGCGGGAAGGACGGACCGACTCCGCGTTTCTCCTCCGGCACCGTCACGCTCCCCCTCTCCGGCAGCCGCCAATACATCACGCTCCCGTCCTCGCGCCGCCGCGGCTTTCCAGACCCCGCCGCGTCAACAGGCACGAATAAAATATTATCGCCGCTGTTTTCCACCGCTAACGAAGGAGATTTCCCCCCCCGTGGGAGGCAGGTCGCTGCCACCGCCGGCTCCGCAGTCCCGGGGACCCCTCGGGGACCCCTCGGGGACCCCCCAACGTCCTTTTTATTTGTTGCATTTGGGCACAAATATTCCCGGGGGGGGATTTTAATGTGGCCGCGAAGGCGGGGGCGGATCAGCCTCTCCCCTTCTGCTCAGGCAAGCAGCGAACGCCCATCACCGGGGCGTCTGGGCCAGCCCTGCGGCCGTGGGGCGGAAGAGGTGAGATCACTGCTTGCCTCGGTGATGTCATCAGCTTGCTGGTGACGTCAGCAGCCCCTCGGACCAATCCTAAGGCGGTTATTTGGCTTCTGGGCCAATCCAGCCTCAGCGCTTTGCCCTGCCCCCACCAATCCCCCCCCCCACCCCGAGGCAGGGAGAGCCCGGGGGAAATTTGGGGACAAACTCCCCCAAACTGGGCCATCTCCCAGCCCAAGCACCCACCTCACTCCCAGCAGCGCCAGGAAAGGCAGCCCGAATTTTGGGTGAAAAACTACCGGTATTGGGACAATACCCCCAGGCTCCGAGCAGAAAGCTCCCACTTTCCCAGCTGCACCAGGGATGCAGGGATAAATTTGGGGCTAAACCCCCCCAAATGGGGGAACCCCCCCAGTCTGCGCCCCAAACGCCCGCTGGGCCGGCAGCTCACCAAACCCGAGCCCGGGCCCAGCCCCATCGCGGGGAAAACCGGGATTTTCCGCTTTTCTTCACTAAAAACGCAGCAGGATTCGTTTCTCCCCCTTCCCCCCTTTCCCTTTTTCTCTCCTTTTCCCCCCATTTTCCTCCTTCCTTTTCCCTCCGTTTCCTTCTTTCCCTTTTTCCCCACATGCAAGTGAGTGTGACCCCCCCCCCCATGTGAGCATGACCCCCCCATGTGAATTCGACCCCCCAAGTGAGTGGGACCCTCCTATGTGAGTGGGACCCCCCCCAAGTGAGTGGGACCTCCCCATGTCAGTGTGACACCCCCCAAGTGACTGTGACCCCCCCCAAGTGAGTGGGACCCCCCATGCGAGCATGACCCCCCCAAATGATTGTGACCCCCCCAAGTGAGTGGGACCCTCCCATGCAAGTGTGACCCCCCCATATGAGTGTGACCCCCCCCATGTGAGCATGACCCCCCCATGTGAATTCGACCCCCAAGTGAGTGTGACCCCCCTATGTGAGTGGGACCCCCCCAAGACAGTGGGACCCCCCCAAGTGAGCATGACTCCACCAAGTGACCATGACGCCCCCAAGTGAGTGGGACCCCCCATACGAGTGTGACCCCCCCATGTGAGTGGGACCCCCCAAGTGACCGTGACCCCCCCAAGTGACCGTGACCCCCCCATGTCAGTGTGACCCCCTCAAGTGACTGTGACCCCCTTGAGTGGTACCCCCCATGCGAGCACGACGCCCCCATATGAGTGTGACTCCCCCATGTGACTGTGACCCCCCCAAGTGACCGTGACCCCCCCACGTGAGTGTGACCCCCTCAAGTGACCGTGACCCCCTCGAGTGGTACCCCCCATGCGAGCACGACCCCCCCATACGAGTGGGACCCCCCCAAGTGACCGTGACCCCCCCACGTGAGTGTGACCCCCTCATGTGAGTGGGACCCCCCAAGTGACCGTGACCCCCTCGAGTGGGACCCTCCCAAGTGACCATGACCCCCCCATGTGAGTGGGACCCCCCAAGTGACCGTGACCCCCCCAAGTGACCGTGACCCCCCCACGTGAGTGTGACCCCCTCAAGTGACCGTGACCCCCTCGAGTGGTACCCCCCATGCGAGCATGACCCCCCCATACGAGTGGGACCCCCCCAAGTGACCGTGACCCCCCCACGTGAGTGGGACCCCCCATGTGAGTGGGACCCCCCGAGTGACCGTGACCCCCTCGAGTGGGACCCTCCCAAGTGACCATGACCCCCCCACGTGAGTGTGACCCCCCGAGTGACCGTGACCCCCCCCAAGTGACCGTGACCCCCCCACGTGAGTGTGACCCCCCATGTGAGTGTGACCCCCCGAGTGACCGTGACCCCCCACTCGAGTGTGCCCCCCCCCCCCCGCGAGCGCCGGCGGCGGGCGGGGCGCGGCGGGCGCGGGGGTCCAGCGGGGCCGGGGATGCTGCGGCTCCATGGCGACGGTTGCCGGGGCGACGGCGGGGCCGGCGCGGCGGGAGCGGAGATTGATGCGATCGGCGCGGGCCGGGAGCGCGTGAGTCACCGCCGGCGGCGCCGGGAGCGCCGGGACCCCGGGACCCCGGGCGGGGGCGGGGCGCCTGGCCGTGGCCGTGGGCGGGCGTGGGCGTGGGTGTGCGTGCGTGCGTGTGTGTGTGCGTGTGTGCGCGCGCGTGGGTGTGGGCGTGCATCTGTGTGCGTGTGTGTCCGTGTGTGTGCGTGGGCATGTGCATGCGTGTGCATGCGTGTATGTATGTGTGCGTGGGCGTGGGCGTGCATCTGTGTGCGTGCGTGCCCGTGTGTGCACGTGGGCATGTGCATGCGTGTGCATGCGTGTATGTATGTGGGCGTGCATCTGTGTGCGCGTGTGTGCACGTGTGCGCGCGTGGGCGTGTGCACGCGTGTGTATGTATGTGTGCGTGGGCATGGGCATGCGTCTGTGTGCGTGTGTGCGTGTCCGTGTGTGTGCGTGGGCGTGTGTGTGTGTGCGCGTGGGCGTGCATCTGTGTGCGTGTATGTGTGTCCGTGTGTGTGTGCACGCGCGTGGGCGTGTGCATGCGTGTACGTGTGTGTGCGTGGGCGTGCATTTGTGTGCATGTATGTGTGTCTGTGTGTGCACGTGGGCGTGTGCATGTGTGCGCATGCGTGTATGTACGTGTGCGTGGGCGTGCATCTGTGTGCGTGTATGTGTGCCCGTGTGTGTGCGTGGGCGTGTGCATGCGTGTGCATGCGTGTATGTGTGTGTGGGCGTGCATCTGTGTATGTGTGTCCGTGTGTGTGCGTGGACGTGTGCATGTGCGTCCGTGTGTGTATGTATGTGTGCGTGGGCGTGCATCTGTGTGCGTGTATGTGTGCCCATGTGTGTGCACGCGCGTGTGCATGTGTGTGTGCGTGCATGCGTGTGTGCGTATGTGTGTGTGCACGTGTGTGCATGCGTGTGTGTGTGTGGGCATGTGTGTGCATCTGCGGGCATGTATGTGTGTGCATGGGTGTGTGTGTGTGTGCATGTACGTGTGCATGCGTGTGTGCATGCATGTGTGTGTGCATGTGTGCGTGTGTGCATGTGTACGTGTGTGTGCATGCATGTATGTGTGCGCGTGTCTGTGCATGTGTGCATGTATGCGTGTGTGCATGTGCATGCATGTGTGTGCACGGGCATGTGCAGGCATCTGTGTGCGTGCACGTGTGCGCGCACGTGTCTGTGCGTGTGTGTGTGCACGTGTGTGGGCGCGTGTATGTGCATGCTGCTGCGCGCGTGTGTGTGCGTGTATGTGCACACGCGTGTACGTGCACACGCGTGTACGTGCACGTGTAAAGGGGAAAGGTCGGCCGCTCCGGGCGAAGCCACCCGGGGACGAGCCGGGTCCTTCCCGGTGTCTTGCCGTGACCCCCCCTTCTCGCGCACCCCCATCCCGCAGCGGGGAACCCCACGGAGCCCCGAAACTGCCCCCCGCAGAATCCCCCCCCTCCGTGGGCCGGCCCCACGTTTGGGTGCCATCGGGTGCCCCCCGCGGGCGGGTGTCGGGGTGCTGGTGCGGGGGCAGCTTCGTTAGGGCCCGCAATTAGAGCAGCCGAGTGAGGAGCAGTGATTTATAGGCACCACCCCCCCCCCCCCGAACCTGCAACAAAAGAAGGGGGGGGGGCGAATCAATCCGGCGTCTTTTCTCCCAATATTTTCCGCCGTTCCTTTGTTCTCCTGACAAAGGTCGCGGAACGAGCGGCGCTGCGGGGCCGAGCGGCGCCCGCCCGCGAGGCCGCCAGTGTTTCCCCCCGTTTCGGCATGTCCCCCCTTTCCCGAGGGGTTTCCACCTAAACCGGGGGGGTTTTCCCCCCTGTCGCCCCCCCCCCCGGGCCCCCGTCCCCGGCGGCGTGATGGGGGTGGAGGGAAGATAAGGGTTGATGAGCCTGGGGATGGGTGGTGGGTGGTGGGGTGGGTGGGGAGCAACGGGATGGGGTGGTGGGACATGGGGTGGGTGGTGGGTCGTGGGATGGGGTGGTGGGTCGTGGGGTGGGTGGGGAGCAACGGGATGAGGTGGTGGGTCGTGGGATGGGGTGGTGGGTCATGGGGTGGGGTGGTGGGACATGGGGTGGGGCGGTGGGACATGGAGTGGGGCGGTGGGACATGCAGTGGGGTGGTGGGACATGCAGTGGGGTGGTGGGACATGCAGTGGGGTGGTGGGTCATGGGATGGGGTGGTGGGACATGGGGTGGGGCGGTGGGACATGGAGTGGGGTGGTGGGTCATGGAGTGGGGTGGTGGGTCATGGGATGGGGTGGTGGGACATGCAGTGGGGTGGTGGGTCATGGGATGGGGTGGTGGGACATGGGGTGGGGCGGTGGGACATGGAGTGGGGTGGTGGGTCATGGGATGGGTGGGGAGCAATGGGATGGGGTGGTGGGTCATGGGGTGGGGCAGTGGGACATGGAGTGGGGTGGTGGGTCGTGGGATGGAGTGGTGGGTTGTGGGATGGGTGGGGAGCAACGGGATGGGGTGGTGGGACATGGGGTGGGGTGGTGGGTCGTGGGATGGGGTGGTGGGATGTGAGATGGGTGGGGAGCAATGGGATGGGGTGGTGGGTCATGGGGTGGGGTGGTGGGTCACGTGGTGGGAAGATGGGCCATGGAGCGGGAAAATGGGTGACGGGATGCGACGGATGGAGAGCCAGGGGATGGGATGGGGTGAGACAGGGTAGGATGGGATGGGGTTGGGTGGGGTGGGATGGGGTGGAGTAGGATGGGATGGGATGGGATGGGATGGGATGGGATGGGATGGGATGGGATGGAGTAGGGTGGGGTGGGATGAGATGGGATGGGGTGGGATGGGACAGGGTGGGGTGGGATGGGATGCAGAGTTCCGGGATGGGAAGGGGAACCGCAGGCCGGTTCAGTGGGTCATGGGATGGGGCTGTGTCATGGGATGGGACACAGGCACCCATGGGTGCCCCACGGGGAAGCGACGCAGGGCGGGACCCGGAGCACCCAGGGGTGCTCGGGGGCAGCGAGGCAGGACAGGGGCACGGCAGGGACCGGGGGCACCCGGGGGTGCTCCGGCGGCCCCCGAGGGCAGGGCAGAGCCGACGTTCCGGCCGCGCCAGCCCCCCGCCCTCGCAGCCGGGTGCCCTGGCCCGGACTCGGCCCCCTGAAATGGGGACGGGGGAGCTGGACCCAGCAATTCCCATCTTCGGGACAACTGCTCCACCCTCCGGGCTCGGCCAGGAACGCAGCGAGGCGGCCCTGGGACCACCCCAGGGCCTGTCACCCACTGGGGGGTCCCCCCGGCCCCCCCAAACCCCGGGGAGCCCGGGCACAGCGGGTTCGCTCCCGTCTCATAAAGGTTGCGCTCGCTGGGCTGTTCCCCACGGGGTCACGGTGGCTCTTTGCCTTATTCCCCCCCAAAATTGGCCAAACCGGTGAACTCTGCGGGGTTTTTTTCTCCTCATCTCCCAAATTTGGTTGAGAAAAGCACAAAAAAGGGCAAAAATTATTAAGGGGGGAAAAGGCTGAGGTTTGGGCGGGGGGGTTGCAGCGGGGCCGGCTGGGTCACACACTGACCCCCCTCCTGCCGTCGCCCCCAGCCCCGGCTCCGTATTGGGGTCCCCCAAGGCCGGGGCAGAGGCTTTGCCCCCCTCTCGGCAGCGCTTTTGGGGGAGCGGAGAGTCCCCGGGTCCCGCGGCCCCCCCCGGCGCTGGCTCCGAAAGCCGCCCGTGGTCGAAGCGAGCTGGGAAATGGGATTCGTTCCACCAGCCGCGGCGACAAAAGGAGGCGACAAGAGCCGCCGGAGCCGCTGGAAAATGAATATTTAAAAGAGAAGGAAACCCATTAAAACGGCTTCATTTTTATTCCCATTACAGCCCATTAAATCAACGCCGGGGCAGGCAGAGGCAGGGAGGCTGCGGGAGGGGAAGGGGGGGACAGTCCTGCTCTTGGGGGGGCACCAATTCGGCCACCGGCTCCGCCCTGGGGAGACCCGCGGCAACACGGCCCCTCCAGCACCCCCCTCCCTCCCGTGCCTCAGTTTCCCCCCGTGCAAACGCAGGGGAGGACGCCCCGCTCCGTCCCTCTGTCCCTGTTTTCCCACCCGGAGGTGAAATTCAGGGGTGGGTTAGTGGAGACGAAGCTGCCTCAGGGTCGGGAGCTGCATTTTGGGGCTGGAAACGACCCCCCCAAAATCCTGAGAGCATCAAGGCCCCGAGGCCGCGGTGCTGCCTGGACCCCAAACCCGATGAAACCGGAGCTCCCCCGGCACCACCGGCTCCGCAGCTGCTTTTATGGTGCCGAACATCAGGACTTTGGGTAATACAGGCAGGTCGTAAAGCCGACACGCGCAGAGCCGCAAAATGGCTGGGGACACCCATTTTGGGGAGAAAACGGGCAAAATAGGGAGCGGTGCCCCCGCCGCGTCTCACCCTTCCCTGCGGAAAAGCCGCCTGGAGGGGTTTATCCTCCGGGGACGCCGTGGGGATCTGCTCCGCCCTGAACCCCGTTTCTCATCCCCACGCTGGGGGACACCCAAGGTCACGGTCACGGCTGCGTGGGGGACCCAGGCGTCCGGGGCTGCCCTCGGGTCCCCGTCGGTCACCCAGCGCCCGGCCCGTCCGTGCCCGTCCCGCGAGCCCTCGCGGGTTGCCCCGGGGAGCACTTGGGAGCCGAACGGCCGCCACGTTGGCCGGGGATGCTCGGCAAGTGGAAGAGCAGCCGAGGGAAGGTTTCCATGGCAACGGCCAAAAAAATATCTGCATTCTGCGTTGGGGGGAAGGCGGCATTGGTATGCAGGGGGGCGCGCGGCGCCTGCCCGAGCCGAGCAGAAAATCAAACAGGCGAAGGCGGGAGCGGAGCTGCCGGGTGATTATCTGGGAGGTGGGAGAGCGGCGCAGCCCCGCTGTTATTTAGTGCCGTCCCCGGCAAGGAGGACGGGGATGGGGACAGGGACAGGGACGGGGATGGGGACAGGGATGGGGACAGGGATGGGGACAAGGACAGGATGGGGATGGGGATGGGGACAGGGACAGGGACAGGGACAGGGACAGGGATGGGGACAGGGACAGGATGGGGACAGGGATGGGGACAGGGACTGGGATGGGGATGGGGACAGGATGGGGACGGGGATGGGGACAGGATGGGGTCAGGGATGGGGACAGGGATGGGGACAGGATGGGGATGGGGACAGGGACAGGGACAGGATGGGGACGGGGATGGGGACAGGATGGGGTCAGGGATGGGGACAGGGATGGGGACAGGATGGGGATGGGGACAGGGACAGGGACAGGATGGGGACGGGGATGGGGACAGGATGGGGTCAGGGATGGGGACAGGGATGGGGACAGGATGGGGATGGGGACAGGGACAGGGACAGGATGGGGACGGGGATGGGGACAGGATGGGGTCAGGGATGGGGACAGGATGGGGACAGGATGGGAATGGGGACAAGGACAGGATGGGGACAGGGACAGGGACAGGATGGGGATGGGGACAGGGATGGGGACAGGATGGGGTCAGGGATGGGGACAGGATGGGGATGGGGACAGGATGGGGATGGGGACAGGGATGGGGATGGGGACAGGGACAAGATGGGGATGGGATGGGGATGGGGACAAGGATGGGGATGGGGACAGGGACAAGATGGGGATGGGATGGGGATGGGGACAAGGACAGGGTGGGGACAGGGACAGGGATGGGGACAAGGACAGGATGGGGATGGGGATGGGGATGGGGATGGGGACAGGATGGGGACAGGGACAAGATGGGACAGGATGGGGATGGGGACAAGATGGGGACAAGGACAGGATGAGGCTGGGGACAGGGACAGGCTGGGACAGGGACAGCCGGGAGGTGTGAGGGGTCCAGGCGCTGTGGCCGGGCTGGTGCGGGAGCAGCTGGGGGGGGAGGAGAGGGGTGCAGGGAGGAAGGAGACGCACGAGGCTGTGCCCAAGGAGAGAGAAATCCTTCTGGCCGTCTGTCCTTCCTATCCTGTCTGTCCTTCCTACCGATGTAGCCATCCTTCCTTCCTTCCTTCCTTCCTTCCTTCCTTCCTTCCTTCCTCCCTTCCTCCCTTCCTCCCTTCCTCCCTTCCTCCCTTCCTCTCTATCCGTCTTCCTCTCCTTTCTCCCCACCTGTCCTTACCCGTACAGCCTTCCTATCCCTGTATCCTCCATCTACCCTTCCTACCCACGCCGGTCCCTTCTGTCCGTCCGTCTGTCCTTCCTATCCATCTGTCCTTCCTGCTCATCCACCTACCCTCCCTATCTATCCCTCCCTCCTTTCTACCCATCCGTTCACCCTTTCTGTCTGTCCATCCTTTCCAGCTGTCTGCCCGGCCCTTCCCTCCCTCCATCCATCCAGCCTACCCAGCCGTCCGTCTGTCCTCTCCATCCATTTATCCATCGTTTCTGTCTATCCTTCCTATCCGTCCCTCCGTCCTTCCTATCCATCCCTCTGTCCTTCCTATCCATCCTTCTGTCCTTCCATCCTTCCTATCCATCCCTCTGTCCTTCCTATCCGTCCCTCCGTCCTTCCTATCCATCCCTCTGTCCTTCCTATCCATCCTTCTGTCCTTCCATCCTTCCTATCCATCCCTCTGTCCTTCCTATCCATCCTTCTGTCCTTCCATCCTTCCTATCCATCCCTCTGTCCTTCCTATCCATCCCTCCGTCCTTCCTTTCCATCCCTCTGTCCTTCCTATCCATCTCTCCATCCTTCCTATCCGCCTCTCCTGTCTGTCTGTCCTCGCGCTCCATCTGTCCGTTCCATTCATCCGTCCCCTCCCTCCCCTGCCCCCCTCCGGTCCGTGCTCTCCCCTCCCCGTACGCCCCAGGCCAGCACTGGGGGGGCCCCCGTGACCCCCCCAGCCCCCCCCCAGCCCCGAGGGCCTTTTCCCCCTCTAGGTTGCAAAATCCGGATTATGGCCCTGGGGGTGCCTGGGGCCGGTGGGGCTGAGCCTCCCAGTCCCCCCAACTTATCCCAGTGGGGCTGAGCCTCCCAGTCCCCCCACCCCTATCCCAGTGGGGCTGAGCCTCCCAGTCCCCCCCCGTCCTTATCCCGCCTGATTTGCCCCATCCCAGTTTCCGACCAGTTTCCTGCAGGTTCAGTTGAGCTGAACCGGCCGGGGCAGGGACCGGGGGGGGACAGACAGAGCCCAGACCCGGACAGACGGCCCTGTGCTAATCCCCGCATCCCGGGACAGGGACCAGACCCCATCCCGGGGGTGGGTGATGCCGCAGCCCCCCCTCCCCAGGGACCGCGGTGTGCTTCACAGGGGGGGACCGCCGAGCTGGGGCGTCCCCAGACACCCCCCGCGCTTCCAGCCCCGGGGATCGGGACACGCACCGGCACGGCCGGATTCAACAGCGACGGCTCCTCGGGAGACATCTGCCTCCTGCCAGGGCTTTGTTTCGCGCGGGCGCTGCAGTCCTTTGTCCGCGCCGCGCTCCCAAAACGGCCTTTTTTAACCTTGTTTTTCCTCTTCCCGCAGTGGTTTTCCTTTTCCTTTCCCACCCTTTTCCCTTTCCACCCTTTCCCTTTCCCACCCTTTTCCTTTCCCACCCTTTTCCTTTCCCGAGGAAACGAGGACGGGAACAACAGGGACACAGGAGCGCGAAGCACCGGGACCGCAGTTTCACCGTGGGTTTAAGGTTTGGGGTACTTGGGGGATGCAGCCCAGACGCCACGGTGATGGGCACCCGCTGCCGTCCACCCCACGATTCACGTCTCTCCCTTCGCCCCCCCCAGCAAACGTCCGATAGGATCAATTTGGGTTAGAACCACCCCAAATAGAGCAGAGAAGAGCTTCTGAGGGTTACTTGGCCATGGCGCCCACCGGGCAGCCCCCGCACACCCGGCCGGGTGCTGCGGGATGGGTGACGGGGGGGGGGGGGCGAGGGCCGAGAGACCCCGAATCCCCCCGAGGCTTCGCGCTGAATCGCGTTTTGCCCAAACCGGGAGGCAGCAGCTCCTCGGAGGCGGGAGGGGGGGTCTTTCCCCCCACCCACCGTCTCCCATGGGTGCTCCCCGGGCGAGGCCTGGGTGAGGCAGGATTCCCGGCTCCATCCCCCCGGACCGGGAC
The DNA here is from genome assembly GCA_009819775.1 of Phoenicopterus ruber ruber. Lineage (NCBI taxonomy): Eukaryota > Metazoa > Chordata > Aves > Phoenicopteriformes > Phoenicopteridae > Phoenicopterus > Phoenicopterus ruber. The sequence goes on from CM020243.1 coordinate 770,544, forward strand.
TTTCCAGGGAGATCCCCCCTCCTCCGGGACGGAACGCTCCGTTTTCACCCCAAAACCTCAGCCTTATCTCCTTGCACCATCTCTCCAGCATCTCCCGCAGCGACGCTCCCGGGAAGACGCCGAGATTAAAAAAACAGGAGGATGATGGCGAAAAAAGCATTTTTTTCCATCATTTTTCAATCATTTTTTTGCCTCCGCCTCATTTTCAGGCATGGGAGGTTTTGTCGGAAGCAGCGCTTCCCGTAGGAAAGGCTCATTTTTGGTGAAGAAACCCCAAATTTGGCCATTTTCAGCCTCCAGGTGGAACGTTTGGGAAAATTGGCTGCGGGTTCGGGTCTGGCGACAGCAGCCTTGACCCTCACGGGGTATTTTCGGTCCCAAACCCACATTTTCTATTGATGGAAAGAGAATTAAACGACATTTTTGGGTCCTACATTTTGGCCCCAGCGGATTTGAAGCCTCTCAGGGTCCGGCTGCTCCTTTTTTGTGTTTATTTTTCCACATTTAAAAATCCCCGTTGCAAACGGCTTTACCTTCCCCAGCCTGGAAAATCCCCCAAAATCCCAAATATTCACCCAAAAGCCTATTTTCTCCAGCCTTTTTTTTTTTTTAGCCGGCGGTTTCTGCTCCTCGCGACAAGAGGAGGTGAACCTTTGCCGATGGGAGCGGGGTGGAGGTTGGCTCTGTCCCTCTAATATATCATTTTTATTTCCTGTTGTAACTGACAAATTGTTCTGTATTTTATATCGGATCCCTCCAGGCAAAGGGGCTGCGGGATGTGCTTTTTTTTTTTCTTTTTGGTATTACCTGGGAAAAAAGGGGGAAAAAAAAAAAAAAAAAAAGGGTCGTAAAATCAATAATAAAATAAAAAAAAAAAGTTAAAATAGTCCGAAAGAACAGACACGGTGGTAATGAGCACCGCAGAGATGCTCTATAAACCCGAGCGAGGCTGCAGGGATGGGGACGAAGGGGAAATAAAAAGCAACCGGGCACAAATCCCCCCCCCCCCCCAACCCCGTTATCGCCTCCAAAAACGCTGGGGAAATTGGCGGCCCCCGCACTGCGCCCAATTACCATCAGCAGGTGCGAACGCACCCAAAAACCCACTTATTTCCCCCTAAACCAGCACCGCGTTTCAGATGGCAAAAGGAAAAAAACCCTCCTTGGGAAAAAAAAACTGATTTTTTTTTTTCCCCCCCTATGCAAAGCTTGATTATTCTCCTTAAAACGCCGTTTCCGTCAGGATTTTAATTGTCTTTGAAAAGGTCAGGCGACGCTCCTTCCCGCAGGTTTCATTTCGCTTTATTTATTTGCCCCCGGAGAAAAACCGCGTTGGCTGCGTTCCGCTTGAAAATCCGCCGCTTTTGGGGGGAAAAAAAAAAAAAAAGGTTAATAAAATTAAAAAGAAATGAAAAAAAAAAGACCTTTTTTTGCTGGTCTGAAATCCTCCTCTTGCTGATCTTTGCTGCCAAGGGCTGGTTGGCTCCGGGCTCCCTGCAATGCTCCCCCGTGGCAATTTTTTCCCTATATCCATGGGTTTTGCCCCATTTTAGGGAGATTTGTGGGATTTTGTGCACTCGATTTAATCACGGGAGGTTTAATCAAAGCCCAAACCCACCCCATCGTTCCGGTCCGGTGCCACCCTTGGACACGTGTACACGACGGGACGGAACGGACCAACCATCCCTTTCCCGTCACCCTGGTCCTGAGTGACCCAAAATCCCTGAGAATTGCCCCGTTTTGTGCTCGTGATTCCAACCGCCGGCTCAGCTGCTGCGGAACATTCGGGGTGAAACTTGCCCCTTTTGGGGCAGAACGGGGGGGTTCGGTGGCCACCGCTCTGCTTTCCAGTAGCCGCACAGCGGTGACGAGCCCCACTCATATCCAAGAGACCCTTGGGGACATTTTTTGGGTGGAAAACCATCATTTTCCAGCCCAAAGACCCAAATTCCTGGGGAAAAGGAGCAACCCCCATCTCCCACTGCCCCGCGGCCAGGGGACGCTCCACGCCACTGCGGATCTCGGTGGGCTTTTTCCCCCCCCGCTTCCCGCCTCCGCCTTGCAAATCTCCGCCTTTTTAGGGGTTTTTTCGATCCGTTCGGAGCGTTTCCGCCTCGTTTATAAATATCCTCGGCTACAAAGAGCCGCGCGGGGAGCGCGGAGCCGCTCGCCCAGGGCTCTTCCATCGGAGCCGCGGGTAAATAAATCCGAGGAGGGAAGGGGATGCTCCGCTCGGGCGAGGCCGCGGCATCGTGGCGAACGCGGAGTCCCCCGGCCAGGGAAGCTTTCTCGGTTGAGATAAAGCGGCTGCGCTGACAAATGTCACCCGCGGGAGGGTCGTTCCCCCGGGGACCCCGGTGGCAGCGGCTGGGGAAGGGGGACCGTGGCCGCCCGTGGTGGCAGTGGCGGAGGGTCGGCCCCGTTTTGCCCAGGGTCGGCTGCCGCAGGGTGGTTTTCCTGGGTCAAAAACCCAATGAAATGGTCGTATCGAGGGAAAATTTGTGATTCGTAATGAAATGCCAACCCGTGAGGCTGCGAGAATACGGACGCAGGGACCCCAAATCGGTGGGGAACCAGCCCTGCACCCCTCCAGGCACCCCAAAAGGGGCCGTCAGAGGAATTAACGCCCCTTCGCCAGCCCGGCGTCCCCCCTCAGCCGCGGCCCTGGGGTCAAGCCTCTCCCCAGAGCTTTATTTCTTGGGGGGGAAATATCTTGGAGAGGAGGCAGGGCCGAAACGCCGAGCGTGCGGGGGGGCCGAAACGCCGCGCCGAAGCCCCCGGGCTTGAGCGGCATTTTTGCAATTCGGCTTTTCCCTCCCCCCGGGCTTGCAAAGGGCTTTGCGGGAGCAGATCCGGCACGTCACGACGCAGACGCTGAGGTTTTAGGGGTGACACCCCCCGCCCCCCCCAGCCCCGTTTTCTCCCGGCTGGCAGAAGCAGCCCTGGCTCTGCGGCAGCGCCGACGGATGCCCCGGTTTTCCAGCCCGTCTTCGACAGGGGGAGCGTTGCGTCCACGCATCCGCAGCCCTGCGGGGCCCTGCTCGCGGCGGGGACGCCGCCGGCATCCCGCGCCCGTCGGCGCCCACGGCACCCCCGCGGCACCCAGCACCCTGGGGTGCTCCTCGTCCCCCGCCCCCCCCCCCCAGCTCTCCTTTCAGAGCATTCCTCAACACCTTCTGCGTGAGCGGCCCCGCAGGCCGGTCGTAATTGCGCAGACTGAACCGAGTTTGGCCAGTTCTCAGCCACGTTAACAGCGGGGAGGAAAACCCTAAATTATCCCGAATGAGGCAGGTGGGAAAAGGGGAGACAGGGAGCGATGTCCTCTGCGAGAGCTGGCGCACAACCTCCTATGAGGCACTAGAGAAGCCAAGCAGAAGGCAACAACCCCCAGGGAGGCAATTTCAGCCGCCGGCGCTTTGCAGCCTGGTCGAATCCTGCCGCAGGTGCTCTCCGAAGGGCCAAATCCTGCAAAACCCTCCGCTGTTTGCAGAGAGGCATCGCCCAGCGGAGGCAGGACCCAGTGGTTTTGGGTGGAGAAAAGACAAGGAAAGAGCGGGGAAATAAAAATTAAAAGATTCAAATCCCCCTGTCGATCTCTGTGCTGACGGGGGGAAAAAAAAAAAGACAGAAAAAAACCCCGACTAATTATATTTTATTTGCTGATCAAAAGGAAAACGACTCGCTGGAGGCAAGGAGGGAGCGGGTTTGTAAGGGCGTTCGGTGGAAAAGGCGGCGTCTGAAGGTTTGCATAATCCGCGAGGGTTTTACCTCTCCGGGGTGCGTTTTCTGGGCAGCCGCCTCCTGTCTGGGCTCTGCTAGTCCCGGCTTGTTGCCGCGCCGGCGTTTCGGGCTCTGCGGCGGGTTGGGCTCCTTTGTACGCCTTCCAAGGCGGCCGGGACAAGGGAAACCGCGCGAGGGCACCCGGGAAAAGTCCCCGCGTGGAAATGCTGGGGCGGGAGGCGGCGGTGCTGGGTTGGGGTTGTGCAGGGCTGGGGGTGCGGAGAGACCACGGGGCTGGTGCGGGACCTTTCTGGGTTTGCTTTTGTACGGTGTCAACCATCCTGCCTTGGATTTACTTTTGCACGGGGGGAGCATCTCTGTCGTGGTTTCGCACCGCAGGAGCATCCCCATCCTGATTTTGCTCTTGCACCGCAGGAGCATCCCCATTTCAGCTTGGTTTTGGAATGGGGGGAACAGCCCAGCCTCGGTTCGGCTTTTGCGCGGGGGGAGCGTCCGTGTCGCAGCTTTGCTTTTGCACCAGGGGAGCGGCTCCGTCTTGGTTTTGCTCTTGCGCCACTGGAGCATCCTCATCCCAGCTACACTCTTGCTTTGGGGGAACATCCCAGCCTTGGTTTGGCTTTTGCACCAAGGGAACATCCACATGGCAGCTTTGCTCTTGCACCAGGAGAGGATCCCCGCCTTGGCTTCACTCTTGTGCCACTGGATGTCCCCACTGTGGCTTTGCTCTTGCACCACTGGACGTCCCCACCTTGGCTTCGCTCTTGCCACTGGACGTCCCCAGCTTGGCTTTGCTCTTGCACTGGACGTCCCCACCCTTGCTTTGCTCTTGCACCAGGACATCCCCACCTTGCTTTGCTCTTGCACCACTTGTCCCCACCGGCTTGCTCTTGCACGGAGCATCCCATTGCCTTTGCTCTTGCACCGCTGGATGTCCCCACCTTGGCTTTGCTCTTGTGCCACTGGACGTCCCACCTTGGCCTTGCTCTGTGCCACTGGACGTCCCCAGCTTGGCCTTGCTCTTGCACCCCTGGACGTCCCCACCTGGCTTTGCTCTTGCACCACTGGCGTCCCCACCGTGCTTTGCTCTTGCACCGCAGGAGCACCCAACCGAAAGAGCAACGCGGAGCAAGACCTCACCCCGGTTCTGCACCCACTTCGCACCAACCTCCACGAGCTCCACTGGGCGATTCTTTGCAAGAATTGCACGGGGATGCCAAAGGGGAAAAAAAAAAAAATTAGGAAAAATGTGGGGAGAGCACGTTCCTCCTTGTGTTCCATCCCGAGCGGAGCCGGGGCGAGCCGGGCGCAGCGGGCGGCTGTAGCCTGGGCGGCTCGGCCTGTCGCGGCTTGTTCCCTGCATATTTGACGGATGCGTCGGTGAGGTTCTGCCTCCCTTTGGGGCTCCGCGAGGCTCCAGAGGCTCCAAAGCAATTACCCCCTCCTCGCTCCTGCGATTTCGCATTCCTGCCAAAGACGGCCCCACATTTCCCTGCCTGCCCCAAGCGGGGCTGGATCCTGCCTCCATCCTACGCCCCCTTTGCAGCCGGGACGGAGCCCCCGGCATCGGCCAGGCAGGAGGAGTCCCGTGGCGTGGTCTTTTTGCATGAAAATGAATCAAAACCTTAAAAACCGATGAAAATAAACCCACCAGGGGCCAACGCGCGCCCGAGCCGCGGCCCGCGCAATCACCCCCGCGTTAACCCTGTAATTAATGCTGTGATGAAATTCAAACAGGTTTCACTCTGCAGAAGTCCGTCTCGCCTTCCAGTAAACTCTATCTTGGTTTAATTGGCTCTAATTTGCATGAAAACAATTATCGGCCGCGTTTTGCCTCTGGAAAGGTTGGGAAAGTTATGGAAATGTCTGGGAAAAAAAAAAAAAAAAAGGGGGATTCGTGAATCACCAGCATCGGCAGCCGCGTTGCATCTGGGGAGAGCCGGAGCCTTTGTGGCTTGGGGTGTAAAGCCTGGAATGTGGTCAGAAAGGGAAAGGGAGGCTGGAAGGACGGGGCTGGTCTGCAGAGAGAGTCAAGGCTTGGGGGTGGGGGGGGAATAGGTGCCCTGACGCCCCGGTGATGGGCTGGGGGATGGGGAAGCCAGGCCCAAGCATCGCCGAAGCAGGTTGGGATGAATCAACCCAGAGGAAAAACTTCCTCAATCGCCCGTCGCCTTAAAGGGAGAAATTGGGGTGGAAGAGCCTAAAATCAGGGTCTGCCCAGGTGCCCGGGGTGCCCAGTGCCAGCGGGTGCGTCCCCAGCCCGTTCCCAGCCCGGCTGCGCCCTCCGGATACAGAAGCGATCCTTGCAATCAAAGCAAATTTTTGCTCTTTTTTTTTCTTTCTTTCTTTCTTTCTATTTAAAGCCAAAAAAAGCACTGCGCGCGGCGCGTAAAAAAAAAAAAAAGAAGCCAAAAATCCCCCTTGCGCATGCCATCGGCCTCCGCCGGGATTTCGGGGGCTCGGGGCGGGCGCCCACGGGAGCTCGGCCACGTGGCAGCGTTTAGGCGAGAGCCGTAAATCACGGCCAGCTGCTGAGTGGGGAAAGCAGAGGAAAAAACCCCGCGGCGGCTGCGGTTTGGACCCGCCTCGCGCTCGAGGCCTCCCGGGGCGGGGATGCCTCGGGGTGCCCCGGTTTGGGGGACACGCAAGGGATGCGACCCCCCCCCACCCCCCTTCTTTGCACGGCTTTTGGTGGCATCGCACGGGCGGCACATCCCAAGCGCTCACCCAAAGCATTCGGATTTTAGGGGGTATTTTTCCGGGAGCTCTTGTTCCTCCGGCGTTTATTCGGCTCCTAAATAATTTGGGAGCATCCAAATAATTTGCAGCGTGGGTGCCTTGCTATTCTGGCTGCGGTCACTAGATGGGGAGATAACAGCTTAGCATGAGCGCGCGGAGCCGCTGCCTGCTCCTGCCTGGCTGCCAGAGCTCCTCCGGCCCCGCAGAGCTGGGATTGCCAGCCACGAGCCGGGATGGTGCTGGAGATGCGCTCATGGCACCCATCGAGCCCGTCCCGGCACGTCCAGGCCAGTTGAGATGGGGGGTTGTGGTCCAGGGCTTGTCCTGGCCCTGTGGCCACCTGGATCCTGCTGCTCCCAGGGATGGGGGATGATGGAGGATCCCCCAGGCCGTAAATGTCTGGCCCAACACCAAAACCCAACAGGAAAGCTGCAGGAGATGCAACGGGGCTCCGTCAGCGGCAGCGCAGTGCCGCGTCCTTCCTCCCCGGAGACGAAGAGACGGCGAAGCCGCTGTACAGCACCCCAGAGGGATGCTCGAACCCAGCATCCCTCCCACGCCCTCCTCTCTCTCCTCATCCCCATCTCCCCCTTCCCACGGGCCGTGAGGGTCCTCGGTTCGGGCACCGAGCCCTCCCCCCGTGCACCCACGGCAGGCGGGAAGCGGCGAATCCTTGCGTTGAACAACCGGCTGGAGCCATATCTTCCCAGTGCCGTGAGACTCCTCTCTATCTCGCCTCCCCAGGCATGAGTTTAATGTGCAATAAAAAGAAAATCAGTGCGTTGATGCCAGTTAGTGTGACTAATCCAAGACCCAGCCTATTAACTGTGAGCGGAGCATCCGTCTTGGCTCTCATTAGAAACTCAGCCAACTACCCAGGGATAAATCTTTCAGCGCATGTGGGAGCGCGGCTCGGCGGTCGGAGCGTCCGTTACTGGGGTTGTGCTCCTGGAACTGGAGCTTTGAAGGAGCCAAAGGGCATTTGGGCTTTGGTTGTTAAGTGGGGGATGCACAGGGATGGAGCTGGACACGTGGTCCTGTCCCCAGCTCAGGGATGGGAATGGGGGTCGGTGGTTGCAGTGGGGGGTGAGGAGCAGGAAGAGCCGCAGGAGCATCCCACATAGATGGAGTGGTGGAAGGGAAATGGAGGCACGGAGCAATTGGGGTCCAAGCGGTGCTGGACAGCATCCCATCAGCAACGGCATCCCATCGGCGATGGCATCCCATCACCAACAACATCCCATCAGTGATGGCATCGCATCACCACCGGCATCCCATCAGCGATGCATCCCATCCCCACCAGCATCCCATCGCCACCGGCATCCCATCACCGATGGCATCCCATCACCACCAGCATCCACACCACCAGCATCCCATCACCGACGGCATCCCATCAGCACCAGCCCATCACCACCCGCATCCCTCACCACTGGCATCCATTGCCACAGCATCCCCACACCAGCATCCCATCACCACCAGCATCCCATCACCGCGGCATCCCATCACCGACGGCCGTGCCCACCCTTCCCTGAAGGACACAGCGGCTCTGCCGCGGCGCTGCCGCTCCTGCACGTGCTCCTATTTGCTTCTTCTCCCGCTCTCTCCATTAATCTCGGCGTGATTTACGGGGACGCGTCATTTATCTCTGTCTCCCTCGTCGCCGGGCTGGACTGGAAGGTCCACACCTTTTTATGGCGCAATAAAACCCGCGCAGCGAAGAGGATTCCGCGAGGTTTTCCAGCCGCAGGGGAGCAAGGGGACGTCGCAGGAGGCGAGTCGGGGACCTGGGACACCGCGGCCGCCTGTGCGAGGAAGCGAGGGCTCATGGATGGAGACGCAACCCATCCAAATCGCCTCCCGGAGACGGTGGCGGCATCTTGCAGAAGACCGTGGCTGGCCACGAGGGACGTGGGGCCTTGTGCCTCAGTTTCCCTCCTGGCCCCATGCTTTTGGGCATTGTGCTTTACCGATGGGGACATCCCTCCACATGCAGGGTGGGGAGACCTCTCAGCCCAGCGATGACCATGGTGACGTGGTCACAAGCAACGGAGCTTGGGTTGGACCCCCAGACTCACTCCCTTAAGTTCCACAGGCTTCCGCAACCCCTTCCTCCCGCAAAACTTTGCCTCCAAACCCCACCTTGAACTTCAGATAAAATCCCGTTGCGTTTGCTTCCAGCCCAGCGATGGCGCAGACACTGGCTCCCGGATGACCGGCACTTTCCGGGAATACCTCCCGGCTGAGCTGCCGGTGCCAGCGCTGCGTTGGCCGGGGGCGTTGATTTAAAAGCACCTTACGGCTGTTTAACATAAAGCGACCGTCTACCGACTGAAGCTCAATCAATAGCGAGCGGGTTGGAATCAATTGGAAAGGACCCAGATCCAGGGCCTGGGCGCCGTAAATCAATATCGAAATCAGACGTCGAATTAAACGGGGGCGATCTGGAGGGGAGACGGTGAGCTAAGATGTCCCTCGTGTCTCCGAGCGCGGCCAAGAGGCTGGTTGGCGAGCACGGATGGTCCCACCTCGCCGTAGCTGCATTGCTCTGGCGTTGCCTGGAGAGTGGCCGCAGGGTTTGAAGGGCAAAGCAGGGTGGCAGGAGGTGGAAAGGGACCTCTGGTCCCTCCGTGCCAACTAGGAGACAATCCGGGCTCTTGTTGAGGCTCTTTGGGGTGTCACAGAGGGATTTGGCTCAGTTGAGGTTGCAGGGACCAGCGGCGTTGGCTGGAAGGGATCCTGGAGGACTCTCAGCCAACCTTGGACCATTGGAGATGACCAAGGCTTGAAGACCTCAGGGATGAAGATGCCAAGGATGCAGATTGTCCACTTGCCCCAGGGCTTCCACTCTCCTTATCCCACGCAAGCATCGTGAGCTGGGCTGGAGTCACTGGGGAGTGCGAGGACCTTCATGGTGGTTCCTCTGCCCTGCCTTCAATGTCACCCCTCCAATGGGACAAGTTGGAGGATGCCCTTGGCTAGAAACCACTGCTGAAGATCAGGGAGGTGAGACCCAGCCAACGCATCTTGGGCTTGGACAATGTCCTCTTCTCTCCAGCCTGGAGCAGACCTCGCCGTTGATCTTGAATTGGCCAATTTCGGGAGGTTTTCCAACTCACCTACCCATTGCGGCGGACAGGGAGCCGGCGTCCTGCCGCCTGCCACCGGACCTCCTCCTGGAGGACCTAAATCTTTTTGGAAGCGAGTCATAAAATCCCAGGCCGGAGGTGTTTTTACAACCCCTCCTTCCCACCCGCTGCGGCTGGGGCCAGCGCGGAGCAGTGTCCCCGCGGGGAGCTGGCCCTCGCCTCTTGGCCGGGGCTCATCTGGCATCGCCGCCTCTGAGTAGTCGCCTTGTCAAGGAGCTGGAGCGTCTCCAACCTGATGTTTTTCATTTCGTTGTCAGCTCCTTGCCAGCATCCGGCCTCGTTGGCTCTCCGGCAGCGGCTGACCGCGGGGAAAGCGTCCGTCGGGTGGGAGAGACTTGCCAGAGTGGGTGGTGGTACCATCCTGACCGCTGCTGAGCGCCTTCCAGCCTGGGCTGCCTCGCTGATGTGTTTCCCCCTTGTGCCTTTTTTAATCATTTTGCCCAGAAATACCACCCGGGCAGGATGAGGAGGTTGAGTCGCGGTTTCTGGACGGTTCCAGAGCACCTCTGCCACCACGAGGACGTGCGTAGCTCTCAGCATGGTGCACGCGTGGTGGGACGGAGACGTGCCCAGCTGGGGTCACTGCACACGCGTGTTGGACCACGCACGTGGTCGCCTTCGGGCCATCCTGGCCGCTCTTCCCAGCACCAAACGCAACGGCGGCATCAACTCAACCGTGTTGACTTGGTGGCCACAAGCCGTCATCGTGAATTCGGTGACCCGGGGACCCCGCGGGGACTGTGCCAACCCCCGCGCGGTGGGGACGCATCTCAGCTCCCCGACGCAGAGCCCGGCTCCTCATCCTCAGCCAAACGCAGCCTGGCCGAGCGCCCGCATCTCCCACCTCGTTAACATCAGGGGGATTGATGGGCTTTGGTATCGTCCCAAATGCCTTGACCTTGGAGAACCGGCCATTTCGCACGGACTTAACGGATAAAGCGCCGCCGGAGCGTTGGCCGGGCGCGGGCTGCCTTATCGCTTCTGCAGGCGGCAGCGTTTGGGGCTATTACAGTAGCATACTGTACCGCCATCGCTTTATAAGGATGGATGGCTAGATGGAGATAATAAAGCCCAAGAGCATTAAATCTTTGCGAGACACCGGCCACGCTGCCTCATCCGCCGGGCTGAAAAGGCTATTATGTTTTTCATAATTTGTAATTACTTTTTTACAGTTCTCTCCCATAACTCTGTCCATCATCTGGGTCAAATATACAACGTGTGTGGGAGTGAGAGTCATAAAAACGTGAAAACAAACAGTTTGTCTTCGGGGAGATTAACGCACAGTTAAAAGGCCCATTTTAACACCCTCTCCATGCCGTCAGCCAATTAGCCGATATAATGGGCTCCACTTGATATTTTAGTTTTATTTTATTTCGCAACGATACCAACGCGCTTAATTGCAACACGTGATCCCTAATTGGCGGTGGCGTCATCTTCGAGGTATGCGCCTTATGCAAGAGCGGCGATTTGGGGCTAATCCGGAGGGGATTGGGCAAGGGAATTCGCTCGGAAATTCAGCCGCCGGAAAAAGGCACCCTGGGTGGAAAGAAGAGGATCCCGAATGGCGGCCGGGGCAGCGTCGGGTTCACGGTGAGTGACTGCGGAGGAGGAACCGCCGTGAGGATTCTCTGAGGTCTACAAAGGGTTGAGGGTCCTCCTTTGAGGATCTTTCTTTGCTGGTTCAACAAAATTTGGCAGATCTGAGCACGGCTGCCTAAGCCGGTGGGTATTGGCCTCCAGGTTCAAGGTTATTAGACGAAACACGCTCACGTGCAGAGAACATCTGCATAAATAGCCATTTTTTACCCCTTCACCTTCTCCCTTTTTCTTCTTTTAAAATAAATGACGTCGGAGATGCCTCTCAAAAAACCAACCCACCCCGCAGCCCTCCTGCCCCTCCTTCTGCTCTTTGAGAATCCCTGAAAAAAAATTAACCGGTTTCCAAACATCCCATTCATGGGAGCTGGAAAGGGGCCACATTTGGCTCCGACGGAGCCGTGTCTTTTCTTGGCTGCAGCCGGAGAGATCTGGGGCAAAATATCATGTGTTTCATTTCTCCGCTGGCTGGAAGGGATGCTGTGCTGGAGGGATGGGGGTAGGGAAGGATTTTGCCCCGAGAGAGGAGCCGAAAACCATAACTCCTCGCGAAAGAGATATTTTTGGAAAGTTTGCCTTGGCTGGTGGCGCTGGAATGTGGCTCCTCGCGGCGAGTGACAAGGAGGAATTATGCTGGGACAGAAAATGGCCTTTCTTCGCCCTCCTGCCCAGCTCACGTCAGGGCTGACACCCAAGATTTTTTTTTTAGGAGAGGAACGGCTGCGTTTCCCGGCGCGGTCCTGGCCCCTTCCCACCGCCGCGGCTGCAGGCGACGGGTTTGCTCGGGGACAGCATCGTCCCTCCCGGGCGGCCCAGCCCCTGCTGTCCTCCCGCAGCAGCCGCTCTCCCCCCCGGCCCCGTCTCCAGCCCCACAGCCCTTCTCTGCCCGTGGGGAACCACTTGCTTCAGCCGGCGGGGCCGCCGACGGAGCTTTTCCACCCTCTATTCCCTTCCCGGGGGCTTTTTCCTATGAATTTCTTTCTTTGCTTTAGGTTAATCCATCTGAGCAGGGAAGCAGGACCTGAGCTGGAGAGATCCAGGCTTTTTCTCGTAAAAAATAAAAGCTGGTTGGTGGCAGGAGATGGGTCCCTAATGCCTCCCCCACCCTGAGCAGCCCAGGGCCCCCCCAACCCATGCCGGGGGGCCTGAGGCGGAGAGAAACAGCCGAGAGGGACCTTTGGGGGATGTCATGGTCCTCGGGCACTCCCACGGCCTGGGGATTTGGGGTCCTGACTCGTTTCTACCCCCGTGACGCTTAAAAAGACATTTTGGCCCACGGAACGGCCTGGGGCAGGACTGGAGGGAGGTTATCCCGGACGGAGGGCTGGGGTTACCCCTGCGAGGGGGGAGAGGGCACGGGGGGTTTGTAGCGTGGAAAGAAAAGGGGGGGAAAAATGCATATGGGAAGAGGGGCAAAAAAAAAAAAGCAAGCAAAAAACCCTTTAGGAAAATGAAAGCAACTGATGACTGAACCGCTTTCGTTAAACATCTGCACGGCGTTACGGACACAGCGCTGCCTTCAAACCAGGCGCGCTGCTCCAGCCGCTCTGCTGCGCTCGCCCAGCCGGCGCGAGCCCTCCTCGCTCTCCCCGCGGCCCTAACGAAAGCAGCAGCTTTTATAAATAGCAGCTGAGAGGTCCTGGACGGGAATTTGCCCGACTTAACAGTCCCCTGTTTAGACCAAGTCTTGGCAGCTCCCGCGAAGGGGAATCGAGATGAGCCGGCATCCCGGGTGCCCCAATCCCGGCCCGCCCGGGCGGTGGGAGACGAGGGTCCGGGGCGGGGGGACAGGTTGAGTTTCCATCTCAGGAGCTCGGGGGCACCTCCGGCACCTCCCAGGCAGCCACGGCCACGACCCACGGCCGGGCTTCATCATCCTCGCGTCGGGAGCTCCCGCAGAGCCATGAGAAAAGGTGTATTTTGGGTTGGCTCTCCTCTCCCTTCACCGCCGCCGGATCATTTGGTGGGCTGTAGATCAATGACCACCTCGATGCCTCCTGAGACTCATCCCAGGCTGAAGTCGGGGCCGGTGGCAGGTGAAATCCCCCCAACCGCTCCACGCTTTGGTCCATCTGGATGGATCTTGGGCTGCGCATCCACAACAAGGTCCCTAGAAGCCCCCGTGCGCCCATCCCTGCGGGCACAGCAAACCCCACCTGCATCCCGCCGGGATTTCGGGAGCACCGCGAGGAAGGACCGCAGTCGCCGGGTGTCCCCGCCGCAGCGCGGAGCGGCCCGACCCCCCCGCGGCGGCAGGGATGCTCGGTGGCCAAGCAGCCGCGGGACGAGCCAAGAAACTGTTTATATCCAGCAACTCGAAATCTGGCAACGGCTCCGTCTGCGCAAAACTTTTCACTTGGCTACCAGGCTGTTTTCCATCCTCGGGTTATTTCTCCAGCTCGGTTCATGTTTATAGTGGATTAACCTGCTGTGAGGAGCCTACGTATTATTTATGGCTATTATTGGCATTTGGCTGGCTGGGAGGATTGCAGGAATACGATACCGTGGTGCTTACACGGCTTGTTCCAAACTGCGTTCGGCTCCTCCGCCTGAGCGTGCGTGTTTACGATGCCAGCTCACGTTATTTTCATTACCCCCTTTCCACTAATAAACTTTGGGGTGAACCAACTTGAGAAGAGAAAATCCTGCGCAGAAGATGTTTTGGTGTCTTTCCAAAGAGCCATTGTCAAGAAATCAAGGGCGCAGCCTTACTCCGGGATGTGAGGAGTTCAGCTGCGGTGGATTCGCCGCATTTGCATCGTATTAACTCCGGCTGCCGCTGCCAAACGGCATCTGAAAATAATAAGGCTGCAGGAATAATAGTCCTGAAGTGAATTTTTCAAAGCATCTTTTAAAAATACCAAGGCCAGGCTTGTGTTTACACTCAAGGCTTTGTGCACGGTCGGGAGACGCCGCCTGCTTCAAAGGCGGGAAGAGAAAACGTCTTCGGGTCAGAGCTCGACCTGGAGAGTCTGTGGAAAGGGATGAGCCAAAGGTGATGTCCTGCGATCCCACCCCCGGGACAAGCTGGAAGGGGTCAAATGCAAAAATGTTAATGGCTGGGGAAATTCGGGATGGTTTTACAAAGCCGTGGTCAAATGCCATCCTGAAGCGGCAGCGGCTTCTGCCGGGCTGGGTGGAAAACCCGTCCCTTTTGGCCAGGAGACCAAGAAAAGGTGATTCAGCCCTTGGGCCGGTGGCGAGTCAGCACCAGGCAGCTCCGGCGCAGCTGCCTCCACCCAAAATCCCCAAATCCTGCCCCAAAACACGGCGTGATGCTCCGGAAGAGGCGTCCTGCCAAGGCAAGTTGGGTGATCCAGGGGAAAAGGCAGGAGCAGCAAAGCGGGGAAAGAGGCTGAGCCGGGACTGGTTTTGAACTGGTTTTGGCGCGCGGCGGCTGGGGAGATGCTGCCCATGGGCGCGCGGTGGCAAGGAGAGGTGGTGCTGCGCCCACAGCTCCGCTGGCTTTTTCACCCTTCCTTTTGGGGGAGAAAATGCCCCTTTGCTCACCCATCTCCGTGGACGTGACCTCTCCGACCAAAGGAAAAGCTGCGCAACCCTACGAGCCACTGGAGAATCCACAGCAGGGAGAGACACTGGGATACGGGGCACTGAGCAGGGCAGGATTTTGGGGGGGGTAGCAGGGGACCACACCGCTCCCACGGCTTCGCCATCTCCCGTTCAACTCAGCGGAGGGACGCGAGGGCAGCGAAGGTGACGTTCTCATCCTGGCTGGAGCTGGACGCGTCCCGTCGCTGTCGGGGACGAGGGTGTCGCGGCAGCAACGCGTCTCCCAGGCTATTTGTAACCACTCCGGGTTTAAAACCAGCCTAAAGACCCCGGCGGAGCAGCTCAGCCCTTTGCGTGATGCTCAACTCCCAGCCCTGAAGCACCTCCAACCCAAGCTCCCTGGAAAAGCTTCCCTGCTCCGCGGACGGACGCGAAGGGTGTGTTTTCTAAATTAAAAAAAAAAAAAAAAGCAGGTTTTTAACCGACGTAATTATCCCGCCGTCAGTCCTGGCTGCAGCTGGTGGTTCCTCAAGCTCCGCTTCCCTGTGGCATCGTCAAAAGCGACAGCGTCGAGCCCTGAAAAAGTTTTCGGGGCATTTTCTCCCTCAGTGGCCACCAACCCGGGGTCTTTCGGAGCCCCCTCACCTGCACGTGGCACGGCCAAGGGGCATCCCCCAGCTTGACGGGCTCCGCATCGTCGGGAGACACGCTGGAGCGCTCTTTCCAGGTTATCCCACTTATTTCCCACTTCTCCCAGCTGCATCGCCTGCCTGGCGAAGATCTTGGGATAAGGTTTTCCCGCTCTGGGCGAAGAGCGACGTGACGACCTCCGAGCCCGCGCTCGCCTCTGACAGGAGCTGCTGCTTCTTCCCCACGCGTCAGCACGAGGAAACACTTTGGTGCTGCGCCTCGCCGCGCAATTTTTATTTATTTCTTCAAAATCTTAAATAAACCTGTTTTTTAAAAGTACCTCTGGAACAAGGGAAATGTATTATTATGGTAATTGTCTTGTGCTAATTATACTTATTACTGTAATAACCGTTTTGTTGTCACACAAATAAAGTGGATTACATCATTTGTAAGTGCCAGAGGCAAGCGATGGCTCCGGAGCAGAGAGCGGGCGAGTTATGCAGGTTTGCTCCGCGGGCTTGGGCGAGACGGTGCCCAGGAAAGGCCCCTCCGATCCGGGATCCGCACGGAGCCGGCGGATCTGTTCGACGGGGAGGATGGAGCCTCTGCGGACGCAAATCCATTTGTAGGGACGTCGAGAGGTGGGGGGTGAAGGCAAGATGAGAGGTGGGGGGTCAAGGCAAGACGAGGGGTGGGGGGTGAAGGCAAGACGAGTTGGGGGGTCAAGGCAAGATGAGACGTGGGGGTCAAGGCACGATGAGAGGTGGGGGGTCAAGGCAAGATGAGGTGGGGGTCAAGGCAAGATGAGAGATGGGGTCAAGGCAAGACCGGGGTGGGGGTGAAGGCAAGACAAGAGGTGGGGAGTCAAGGCAAGACGAAGGTGGAGGATGAAGGCAAGATGAGAGCTGGGGGGTGAAGGCAAGACGAGAGGTGGGGGGTCAAGGCAAGACGAGGGGAGCGGTCGTTCCTCTGACACCGCCTTCCCGCTGGCCTTGGTCACCTCCCTCATCCTTGGCAGGATTTTGGGTGCTATCAGGGCTGAGACTGCGAAAGCACCTACTATCTAATCCGCCTTGCGGTTGCTTGAGTAGGTGGCGAGTGAGCCGCCACCTCTCCTCCCCGCTCACCGTTGCATCGCTCAGCCGCCCGGGATTTGGGATCCCGTGGCCACGGCTCCTCCGGAAAATCCCAGACGCGGTGCCGGGGCTGCGGGTCCGCTCTCCCGCTCGGCACCTTTCCTCGCCCAAAGCCCGGGAGCTGCCAGCGCCTCGGCGTGTTGCAGCAAGCCGGCTTTGCCTGCGTTACCTACGTGACCGTTTCAGAAGGATGCCGACGGCCGAGCCGGGCCGTGCCCGCATCCCGCATGCGCCGTCCTGCCGAGCGCGGGATTTGGGTCTCGCGTGGTTTCGGCGGCGAGTTTCGCCCGGCTGCCTTCAACTCCGCACCCGCAACCACCCATCCGTCCCCCGACGCAACCCCGCGTCATCCCCCCTTTCGGTTCATCCTTCCCCTTCCAGCCTCATCGCTGGAGTAAAAACCCGCCAGCCCCAAGTAACCAGAGCCTCATTTTCCAGGGTATTCGGTAAAAGCAGGTGTTTTGCCTTTTTTTTTTTGTGCTTGCGCACGTGCGCGTGCGTCTCTCTCCCTCCTCTCTCGCGCTGATGGGCCCCTGGAGCTTATTTTACACGAAAGCAACACAGGTTGATGTATTTTTAAATGGCTTGATTTTATCACCCTGCTTAATGATTTGTCGCGTTATTTATTAGACAGTGTGATATCCAGAGGGATTCATCGCATTAACGTATAAATAATGTGGCAAATAGTTCAATAGAGCCATAAAAAAGGGGATTTAGAAATAAATTGACCTATGTTTGCTACATGTAAACGAAGGTGGTGAATGATAATGTGTGTCATGCCCTTAAGCGTGAAAAATGGGGCCAAGAATAAATCAGAAAGTTTCTTTAGCGGGTAAAACTGCAAAGCAAAATAAAAACCCCAAACTCTTGGGGTTTTTACCCATCTTGGGTCCCCTGCTCCAGCCACACCGGTGTTTGGATGTAGCCGTACATCTCCCGCCGGCTCGGAGACGCTGCTCGGGTTCTCGCTGCGACGGCACGGGGAGCTCCGTCCCCGCCGGGAGGTTTGCAGGGTCCGGCCCGGCCGAAACGTGCTCTCACCTACGCAATAAATAAGACCCCGTGTCCTTATCGACACCCTGCAACGCTGATTAAAGCAATAACCCAACCACTCCGCCTTCCCACCTGAGTTACAAGTTCACAATATCGCCTGATGTCGGGCGATAATTATTTTTGAACAGGTTTTCCCATCTCCTGAAAAAAAACCCACCGCGGCAGAGCCGGAGAGTTTTTCCTTCCGCCACGGGGGCCAAATCCAGCACCGGGTCATCCGAAATCCCGCGGATCTGCCGGGCCACCGGCTCCAACCCGCGCCCGGCTTTGGCACCGTCGCCTGCCGGAGCGATATCTGATCTCGGCGGCGGTGCCAAACGATTTTATTCCGCAGCTGTAAGACAGATCGCTCTTTTTTTTTTCTCTCTCTCTTTTACAACGTGCTACGGTTTAATTATTTAACACCACGGGGGTACGGGCCGACACAGAGAGTTGCGAGGGAGAGCGCGCCAAGCTAATTGATGGATGGGCTCGACGAAGGATGGATCGCGGTGCCAAGCAGAGAAGGAAAAGGGAATTTTCTCCTGGCGCCGCGAGGCATCGTCAGGAGAGCGGGAGGGAAGAGGTGGGTACCCCGGGCGGGTCTCAGCCCCCCCAAAACCTCTTGGGTGTTGGCACCAGCCTGACTTGGACCATGCGCAATAGTCAGAGTGATTGCAAATGTCGGAGCTCTCCGCCTGGAAACGTTGAGGTTTCCAAACTCCAGGCTCGATTCCTAAAGTTCTACAAAACCAAAAAATGAAGAAAACTTGGAAATTCCGCCCCAGGAGCCTCCAGCAGAGCCCGAGCATCCCGGGGCTGCCAGGGTTTAGCAGCAGACCCCCGGCCGGAGCCAGGCTCTGCTCTTTGCCCGGTGCTGGCTGCAAAACCAGGGCTCCAGCTTTGGCCTCGCTCCCTCTTCCCTTGCCGACGCGGCGGGATCCGAGGCTCTGAGCTGGTGAGTCAAACTCACCTCCTCCTCCTCCTCCTCCTCCGCTTCGCACGCACCGAGCCGGCATCGCCCACGGCCACGGGCTGGGAACGTCCCCTGCGCTCCCGGTTTTAATGCCCTTGCCTCAGTTTCCCCTGCTCCGGCTCACAAAGCCACTGTTGGAGGGCACGAGGAAGCTTAAGGATAAGAAGAGATTAACATCGTTCACACTTCGGAGGAGCTTAAGAGTTGGGCAACCAAATTTGCTCCTTTTTTTGCCAAGAGCAGCTCTGCGGGGCCCATATTGGCTCCCAACCGTGTTTCTGGGTCTCGCTGGAGTTAACCCCAGCAGCAAACCCCTTCCCCCCCCCCCGGCTTTGGCATCCCGGGCTCCTTCGCGATGTATTTATTAACCTTGGGCACGGGATGGGTTTTCCAGCAGGTAAACGCATCCACTAGGCAAATATTTCTTTCCTTTTCCCCCTCCCGGCTGCCGCCGCTCCGTCCAGCTCTCGGAGAAAACAACCCTCAATGGCTAAACCTTCCCAAACCTGGAAACAGCTCGGCGATCCCTTCCCGGAGAAGGAGGACAAGATCTTCCCGCTTCCTTCACGAGGAATAAACGCTCATTTTAGTAGCCAATTTGATTCACTTTTCAAGGAACAGGTTTTCATGCTTTGTGCATTTATTTCCTAATTTATTATGCCATTTAATTAGATCATGCACATTGGTTTTATTGTTAAAACATGTCCTTGTTTTCTTTATAACTGGATTTCATGGCACTACAGGGACATTTAGGAAAATATCACATTCCAGCATCGACCGTCGAAATCAGACCTAGATCCGAACGGAGCTGCCGGGTCGTAAATCTAGTCACAGATGGAAAAAGCGGAATATTATTCACAGCATGCGGAGCGCCAGCGGTTCCAGGAAGGGACGCACACCCCCTCCGAGCCTTTAAATTACAGCCCGAGGAGGACGAAGCGGAGCAGCAGCTCCCTTGGAAGGACACCGAGAAGTTGTTTGCAGGATTCCTTTTTATGGGCTGACAACGGTCGGGGCTGGCCCCCCGAGACGCCCCGTTTCCCGGCACCGCGGATGCTACCGAGCTCGCCCTCTCCCCCGTCTGCCGCTCCCCAAAGCTTTCCGCTTGCTCCGGGTTTCCTTTGAGGTCCTCTCCTGCCGAGGAGCCGTTTCCCACGTCCCTCGCAAAAGCCATGTGCGACCCAACCGGGTCGGATTAACGGGGTTTTTAAGGGGAGTTTGGGAGGAAGGGAGACTTTTCTCGCCGTGGGTCAGAGCAGATGGCTGGAAGAAATGAGGAATGGTTCTGGGAACTTCCCCGGGGATGCCTGAGAAAGGGGAAGGAAAAAAGCAAAAAAAAAAAAAAAAAAGAGAAATCCACACAACTTAAGACACTTGATCAGATGTTTGGAGGTTGACTACAGGAAACTGAGACCCTGGGGCTTTATCTCCGGGTTCCTGAGGGCTGGGGGCTAGCAGGGGGCTGAAAGGGAGCCGGCTGCAAGCAGAAATCAATTAGTGCTGGGAGAACTTGAGCCGGTTCAGACGGATCCATTTGGAGAAGGCACGCAGCGAGCTGGGCTGGGCCGAGCTGCAAATCATCGCCGCGCCGAGAGGCACCGGCAGGTCCTCGCTGGGCTGGGGCTCTGCAGCCCCACGGCTGTAATTCATGGCAGAGCGGGGGTCCCGGTCTCATCCTGCTCCCTTTCCTGGCTGCGGACCACGCGACGGAGGAGGCGGCCTCAGCTCGCTCCCGTTGGGCACCCAAAGGTCTGGCTGACGGGTGCGATTTGGGGCGATCCCCCTGGGATGGGACGCTGTGCAAAGGGATGTCCTCGGGCACACTGACACCAGCCCGGGTCTCGGGGCTGAATCGGGCGAGAGGGGCTTTGGGGCGATTGCTGGATGCCAGGAGATCTCGGCTTCTTCTTCTCCTTCTTCCCAGCTGCCGTCACCCACGGAGACACAGAGAACCCAAGGGCGGCCGGGGCTGGTGGAACCAGCGGAGCAAAGCAGAAGACCTGTAGCAGACACCGGAGGGCTGTGGAGGGGACAGGAGGCCCTGGGGAGGTGACGCTCCCTGGGGAGACACCCCGGGGAAAACACAGCCCCTTTCGGAACCAGATGTGGTCTCCAAGGGAGCGGGTTAACCCCCCGCTCCGACAGAGACGCACGGATCCGGACGGAGAGCGCAGGGATGCAGCTAAAGCACTGCTTTCCCTGCAGATCTTTCTCCCGAAGGTCCGCTGCATCGCCCGGGGCCGTGCAAAGCTCTCTTTTTGTTGCAGTCTTCAGCCCCATCCTTGTGTCTTTCGCCTCTTGGAGCCTGAACTCGGACACCGCACGTGGCACCAGCACCTCCAGCCGAGGCGCCTGATCCCTCCTGATACTCCCCATCCCCTGCAATACCCGGGGGGGGGTCACGGCATCCCCCCTGACACGGGACCCTCCGTCGCAGCCCTGCCCTCGCCAAGGCTGCCGGCTCATGCCGAGAACGGGCAGCTAACGGCACGCACGGGCCCCGGGGAGCGGCCCCCAGCCCCGACCGCCGCGTCCTTTCGCATCTGCCCAGCCGTGGCTTTTACAGCCCGGTGTAAACCCAGCGGCTCAGGACGTGTCAGCCCTGATTTATACCGGCATAAACGGCAAAAAAACCCCCGCCGCGGCGCAGGTACTGAGCTCCGTTACGCCGGCAGCGGGCTAAAGGCACCCGCAGCAGCACCGGTTCAGCTCCAGCCAGGCTGAATTTGGCCCGACTTGTTTAAAATTCCTTTCTCTGCGCACGAAACCATTTTCTGCGAAGTTTAGCCTTGGGGAGATTTATTTCCTTGTTAGCTCAAGATTTTCCTATTAGCCCATCTCAAAGAAACATGGCTGCATTTTCTCCAGCGCACCAGCTGTTGTGCGAGATGCAGGTACATATTACAGCCGTCATTAAACGGCCCGTCATTCCTAGCTTTCTAATTACCGTATGAATAGAGAGGAGCACGAACAGAGCGGCCGATTGTTCCACTGTGCCTTACAAGGGGAATCAAAAATGGAAGACGCGGCCGCGGCGCTTGGGTTTTTTCCCCTTCCCGATCTAATCGACGAGGAAATTCGGGGCGGCTTCGGCTGCGAGGGCAGCGCCGCGCCTCGTTTTTCGAGACGGTTTTGCAAAAGGAAAAGCCCCCGGTGTGTTTCCAGTCCCCCCTCTCCTCCTTCTTGCTTTGGTTGGCTTTAAACGTGTAATTTAGCAAAGCAGCACAACCTCAGATGAGGGAGGACAAACATATGGTAAAGTAGATGCAGGGAATATTCCAATAAGCAGTAATATACTGCGAAGATGTGTCCTGGTTGCAGTCAGCAGGTTGGGTATTTTTTTTTTTTTTTGCAGTAATAGCTCCCTCCTTTGTTGCAGGAAGTCAGGGTTCAGTTTTGCAGAGAAATGATCTTTTCCAAGCTCTTTTCCGTGGAAAAAAAAAAAAAAAAATCAGCATTGCTGCGCTGGGGTCACAAAGAGCCCATCGGCGAGTGGCAGCGTGTTTAGCATCCAGACACCCTTGATTTGCAGCACCTATTACTGCCATTTTATAGACTGGGAAAGAATAAAAATAAAATTACAACAAAAGACGGCACAGAGGTACCAAGGGCTGGTCCTGGGAAAGGGAGAGACAAAGCTTTGCTCAAAACACGATGCAAAAATGAGGCGAGAGACAGCCAGCACATGGCTCACGGTGCAGGAGAGGTGCCGGCAGCCATCCAAAGGCTTCGGCATCCATTTTGGGAAGGTCTGGAGGAAGAGGTTGCTTGGACGTGGTTTGGATTTCACCTTTGCTAAACCATTCAACGACGGGAGCTGTCCCGTGACGCCCTTTCTCCTGGAGGTGCCACCTCCGCGTCAGCCGCGTGGCCTCGCTGATGTCTCGGGGAGGTTGGGCGCGTGGCACGGCCGGGCGCGGAGGCGAGATGCCCGCTATCCTCTGCTCTCCCCACCTGCCCAAGTGCCGGAAACTTGTGAGAAATGAGCATTTTTGGGGTTTCTACCTAACGCAACCCATCCGACCCTTTGCAGGGGCGGTTTTCGTACGGAAAGGTGAAGCATGAACGTCCCAGCATCCCCCTGAAATCAGCACGTCAAGGTTTTTGGATCCAAGAGAGGGTCACCTTTAGGTGCCGAGGGAAGCCAAGCAAGCAACCCTCCGCTAAGACATGTCTCATCTCTTCCTCTCCCACACTGGAGAGGGAATTTGGGTCCAATGGAGCCACACCAAGGGCCAGGTCTCTGCTGGAAGACGGGGCTGGGGTTGGGCACGCACCTAACCAAGGAGCCCCACCAGGATGACAAACATCTGGAGATGCAGCAGCCGTCGGGACGGATCAGGAAAGCCGAGAGCCCGACCTCTGCCGAAGAGGCCAAGGCGAGGAGGAGCGAGCTCGCAAACCGCCCGCTCTCAGGCTGCTCAGGTTTTATAGACCGACCCCGTCCCCTTCCCATTGCGCCAGAAACCCGGCGGCATTCTTGGGATTAATGATTTCCAGACATCCCCGCCTGCAGCCCAGGAGGGGAAGGCACAACACCAGCCAGCGGCCTCGGCTGGAAATCGGGCAGATCTGGGGGAGAACTGGGTTTTAGGGGGGCTGGGGGGATGGACCGAGAGAGCTGCCTATGGAGAAGCGGTGTTGCACCTCCCGGTGCCCCCAAATGGAGATGCCAAGGGTCTTGAAGATGTATGAACCCATCCGGGTCTTGGGCATCCCTGGGTGAAATGGGGTGCTGGTAGAAAACCACCTCATACCTTTTGCCCTTGAGCAACCCCCTCCCATCACCCCCCCCCCGGCCCTTTCTTTAAAGGGAGCTGAGCCATTTCGGGCACCTTCAGCCCCGCGGTTTCTCCTCACGCAGCTCAATGACGAACCCCCGGACCCACCATCTCCCACCATCGCACCCCGGCTTTGCGGCACAGCCCTGGGCCGCTCCGGCCGCAGAAAAGCGGGTGTTTTCTTCCCTCCCGTCTTTTGTGTCTCACCAGCTCCATCTGCCCGACTCCCCACCTGAAGGCAGCGCGCGGGTCCTCTGTGGCATCTCAACGCGTTGCCATGGAAACTGCGATGTCACAACCCCGCGGATGATGCTGGGAGCGGGAAGGGAACAGCAGGAAACAGTTTCCATGCAAATCTCCCTCGCAATAAAAGGCCAATAAATAAACAAGCAAAGGAACTGGGGAGTCGAGGAGAAACAGGAGGAGGGGGGAAATATAAAATTAAAAAAAAATGGGATGCTTGGCTCGGTCCTCAAGAGCTCGTTACCTGGCGCTCGGCATGCAAATGAGCTTTGTTTTAATTGCGGCTTCACGAGGCACGTTGGCAGAGCGGCACACGGGGCAGGGGTTAATGAGAGCCCCCACGCCCGTATCGGCTCTGAAAGGCGATTAGCAGCAGGCCCTAACGAGCTCGGGCGGCATCGGAGCTGTCTGGGGCAGGGAGGAGGGGAGGAGGTGTCGAGGGGCACAGGGAGCCCCTTGGCCCCACATGGGGGGCAGTTTGCGTGCTCTGGGGTGGCCTCACTAACCCAAAACCCCCATTTTTTCCCCCAAAAAAGGGTTTGCATGGGCCCTCTGGCCTGTTTTATACACCCCTGGAGGGGGCAGCACGGGATTGGCTGGGAACACGGGTGGTAGCGCAGGATTGGCTGGAAACAGAGCTAGGTGGCAGCACGCGATGGCTGGCCGCAGAGCCAGGTGGCAGCACGGGATTGGTCAGGGACACAGATGGCAGAAGGCGATTGGCTGAGGGGGTGGGGCAAGGTGGGGGGTGCCCCATGGGGCAGCAGGACCTGGGCGGGATGCGGCCCTGGGACGATGCTGCAGGGGGGATGCTGTGGGAAGGGGGGGCCGGGGTGGGACGTGGCCCCTGGGGTGGGGTGGGCCCCCCAGGGCAGGATGGGCCCCCCAGGGCGGGATGGGCCCCCCCAGGGCAGGATGGGCCCCCCCGGGCAGCGCTGCAAGGGGAGACGCTCTGCGCCATCCAGTTTGCAAACTGCCCCCCTGCCTGGGGGAGTGACCCCCTCCTCCGAGCCCCCAGAGCCGCTGGGATGGGGACGGGACAGGGATGGGGACGGGACGGGACAGGGACGGGACAGGGCTGCCGTGTCCCTCTCTGCTGACCCACAAACCCATCGCGTCGGGACAACGCGGGAAAACGCCCCGGCAGATCCCCAGCTCCCCCATCCTTGGGATGCCCCGAACCCCCACATTTCGGAGCCCACCGCAGCGCGGAGCCACCCTGCCCGGCTGCAGCCGCACCGGCGGGGATTAACCCAGCTCCAGCGTGTGCGAGCTTGCAGCATCCCTCCCGACACCGAGCCCTGGCTCCGCTTAACAACCCGGGAGCCCTCACGTAGGATATCGTGCGAGAAGCTCCCGGCCGTGGGCTGCCGAGGAAGGGAGGAATGTGAAACGCGGCGGCGGCGAGGGGTGAGGCTGGTCCTGACGGTGGCTGGCCTTGAGCAAGTCATGGCCCCGTGCCTCGGTTTCCCTGCCCGTAAAGCCGGGCCGGCGGCGCTGACGCCTTCCGCGGAAGGCGCTGGGGTGGACGTGGTCTGTCGAGGGCTCGTTCCCTCCGTACCCGTCTCTGGCACCTCGGTGCCGTTGTAACCGTGTCCCCCATGGGGGTTTGGTTGGTGTAATTATCGTTTGTGTAAGCAGCCACGCCTAGAACCGAAATATCTGTGCGGAACCCAACGTTGTGCGCGGGGCAGGTCTTGCATTTGCCAAAACCGGGAGCCCCAAGAGGAAAGGAAATGCAGGAGGAATGGGGCGGTTTTTGGTAAAATGGAGCCTTTTTGGGCAAACTTCGTTTGCACACAGTTACCGATTGTGTTTGGGTGGAGAAAATTCAAAGCATAACCCCCTTTCGGTCTCTCCGCAGCTTCTCTTAGCGCTGCGACGGCCATGGGTGCAACACGTTCAGCCCAGCTACCAGGCGCCCAGAGGCCAGGGTGATGGGCGCCCTTGGAAAAGCCCAGCCAAACGCCCGAGTGCCGCCTCAACGGGGCCGTATCCTGCCACAGCCGCCCAGCACGGCCTGAGCCGGCCGCGCAGCGAGGCCGGGGCTGCTCTTGGTGCCGGGTCAGTCCTTGGCGGTGGTATTTTCTGAGCCGGGCTGCTGCCTGCTCGCAGTCGCGGGCGCCGACGACAGGCGGGCGGCGGACGGAGTCACCTATGAGCATCCGCGGCCTGGGGATTTCCTAAACCCAGATGGTACCTGCACCTGCGGGTGAAAGTCCCGCACGGCCGCTCGCTCATGCGTTTGCCTCGTGGGGTTTGATCCTGACTTAGCATCGCCCCTGGCCCCGTCCGCCCTCTCTGGGCTTGCATTTGCCGAGCAGCAACGCTTGGGGTGCTGCCACCCCGCTGTCCTGGCCGTGAGGACCTCCTCTGCCACCACGGAAGGTGCCCAGGACCTGGCCCCTGCCCTACCTCCCCCTGGACCACGTTTGTTCCCAAACCTCCGATTCTCTAATTTTCCTTTTAAAAAAACCATTAGGGTTATACAACCACACTAAATGTCTCCTGACGGACAAGAAAGGACACGAATCCAACCTTTCATCATTCCCACCCCCAAATAAATCCAGACAAGGTTCCTTTGTAGCAGCTAAGCTGAGACACCTTAACATTTCCCTGCTAGCAAGCTCCAAGTTTCTTTACTCACCATATATTTCCCCTGACAGTTTGTACAGATACTTAAGACACCATATAATTATCATCACAGCTAAAAGGCAAGGGCTGATTTATTTGTGACAAGCACCACCTTTCCGCGATGACGCCATTGACACTTACACCGAGGGTTTTTTTGGCGTGGGGAGGTGTGGAGAAGCAGAAGCCAGGCTGCTTTCTCTCCTTTTTTTTTTTTTTTTTTTTCTTTTCTTTTTTTGTCTTGGGTTTTTTTCATGCTCATCTTTTCCCCCGCGGGCGCTTCACTGCGAGACAACCGGCACCCGGTCCCAGGACCGTCCCCACCGTCCCGAGGCCCCAAGGCTCTCGTGATTTCGCGGCTTGGGCCGACCCAGGTCTCTCCGTCTGCGCTGCTTCGACTCTTGGCGTGTGAACAATGCGTGCACTTATCTCAGTACTTATTTAGTGCCCGGCTCCACACCCTGAAATTGCCTGATTATAGCTTTCGGAGCCTGTGTGATGCATTGGGTTAGGCAAACAGATGTGCCAAGCAGCCTTGTTGAAAACCCACATCCAGGCAGCAGCTTTCAGCTCTCCAGGTTCTTCCCTTTCTTTTTTTTTTTTCTTTCTCCTCCTCTCCCTCCCCCTTTTCCTTTCAGAAGTAGCTCTAATAATTGCCTTCACATTGCTCTCAGCGAGGGAAGGGCCGGGGAGAAACACTCAATGTTTCAGCCATTTGCCAGTAATTTTCTCTTCAAGGAATGGGCCCCTCCATAGCCAAGAACTCATGACTCTTTTGCCTGGTTGTCTCCTTGCCTGGAACAAACCCACCCCTCGCCTCCTCCCTGCCTCCTCCGCCAACCGAACCGCCAAGACGTCTCCTCTCAACTCGTGCCCTCTTCAGGTGCGCGTCTCCGCACGGCAAGAGCTGCGGGGGAAGGCAAGCAAGGCTGGGCTTCGTTGGTGCCAAGGGTGGCCTTCTCCAACCCATCTCTACCTCTCCAGGGCACCTCCTAACCCCACGTCCACCCTGAAAAGGCTTGAAGGGAGAGGGCAAGTGTTGGCCCTGGTATGGAGGCCAGGAGATGTTCACCCGAGCCTTGTGGCGTGAATTTGTCCAGTCTTCTTTTGGAGCCAGAAATGGGCACCTCGTAAGGGCCATCTGGCCCATCTAAGATAGTGAAATCAGGATGGGAAGGTTTTTTGGAGGTACCAGTCTCTCTGTTGAGTAAAAAGGCTTTCATGGCTGTTGATAGACAAGGTAAAGTCTTACCCAAGAGGAGAAGGAGAGATTTGACAGGAGTCTCTTGGTTCCTCCAGATCCTCCTCCCAGCCCAACTCACCACTAAGGCCTCATGGCAGGAAACCTCCACATGAGGAACGAGCCCTGTGAGACCCGAGCTGCCCAAACCCATCCACTGGGACCCCAGTATCGCTGCTCCCCTCGGTGCAGCCCTGAGCCTCGCTTTGCTGCTCTCAGGTGCCCATAGCTGAGGTCTCATGGCCCATTGGTTGGGTTCTTCCTCCTCCTTGCCACGTTGTGATGCTTTGAGGGGCTGTTTGAAACTCGGGGCGATGAGGAAGGTGCAGCTCACGAGCACTTTGTGTTTGCTCCCGGGACAGCAAATGCAGAGACTGAGGTGGCGCTTGGTGGAATTGGGGCTTGCAGAGATGGTGATCGGGGCACCTGCTCCATGCACCACCTCCATGAACGCTGGTGCTTGAGTCCCTCGAGGAATCTGCCTTTCTGCGTCTCGCCGTTGTTGAGATGGAGACCAATGTGCCGCTGCGATGGCTGGGGAGCATGTGGGCCCCTGCAAGGCTGGTACAGGAAGGCTGGCAAGAGCAGCTCGCATGGGGCCATCTTCCCTGTGGTCTTCTAAGATTACATGAGACGAGTGTTGAAGGACTCAATTGGGTTGCCCGCACGTAGGCGTCTGGAGCTGTTTCAGATGCCCCGGGGTATCTGAGACATCTCACAGAGCAGGTGTTGAGTAGATCACCCACAGCTTGTGCCATTCAGCGCAGGCTGGCTTGGCCCACGGGCAATGACATGGAGGGACTTCAACCCAACGAGCCAGACGTCCACCCACCCGTGCACAGTCAGACCCATTCCCACCCCAGCCCTGGTCCCTGCCCGGTAACACTGGACTCTACACTTGGAGAACGAGGATGGCCATGGACGGCCGGTCTCCACCCATCCTCCTCCTCCCCTCCCTTCGTGCTGCCAGCGCCACGGTGAGCAACGCCGCTGTTTCCAAAGCTAATTTCTTGCTGAGAAGCCGCAGGTTTCTTCCCTGCCTCTGCCACGTCGATCCTAACCCTGCCTGCCCTCCCTTGCCCACTCTCACGTGCAGCGACGGGCTCAGACTAGCTCCTCTCCCAGCAGCAGA
>CM020243.1:799173-851673 GCA_009819775.1 Phoenicopterus ruber ruber
AAAATTATTATTTTTTATTTACGTGCCGGCCGCCTTCTCGGGGCTCCTGCCTTGCTCCTCCACGCCGAGCCCTGCCCGCTGCCTGCCCGCTGCCTGCCCGCTGCCCGCTCCGCGCCCCCCCCCCGTTCCGCCTCTATTCCCCTCACCATAAATCTTTACATTTTTAACATTTAATCCCCCTCCCCACCGCCGCGCAGATAGGACATGTGCTGCCAATGTTAAACTACTTCATAAAAATTAAAGGAACAATAAAAGAATCGAGGGGCTGCGGGGGGGGTGCAGGTCCCCCCGTCCTGCCCCCGAGTGGCGGACACCCGGCTCGAGGTTCACGGCTCGTTTTATCGGGCAGCTCTCCCGTTCCCCCCTCGAGCCATGTGGTTCTCGGGGGGGGGGAGGTTTCCTGGGGGATTTCGGGTGGATTCACAGCACTTTGTGGAATTCGAAGGATGCGGGCACCGCTTTTATATTTTTTCTATTTTATTTTAATTTTACTTTATTTTCATTTTATTTTTATTTTATTGTGGTTTATGTTGTTATTTCATTTCATTTCACTCGATTTCATTTCACTTATTTTAGTTTATTTTAACTTATTTGTTCTTTAATTTCAAAGTTTTTTCATTCAGTTCATTCATTCATTTAATTCATTCATCCCATACCATCCATTCCCATTCCATCCCATTCCACCCATCCATCTTATTCCATTTTATCCTTTCTCTTTTCTCTTTTTTTTCTTTTTTTTCTTTCTTTTCTTTCTTTTTTTTCTTTTCTTCTCTTTTCTCTCTTTTCTTTCTTTCTCTTTTCTTCTCTTTTTCTTTTTTCTCTTTTCTTTCTCTTTTTTCTCTTTCTCTTTTCTTTTCTTTTCTTTTTTTCTTTCTTTCTTTTTCTTTTTCTTTTCTTTTTTTTCTTTTTCTTCCTTTCTCATTTCATTTCATTTCATTTCATTTCATTTCATCATTTCATTTCATTTCGTTTCATTTCATTTTTATTATTTTTATTTCCCCCACCGCTGCCCTTTCGGTCCCCCCCGTCACGCAGCTCCAAGCCCTTGCGAGGTGCCCCCGGGCCGCATCCCCGCGCAACCCGGCCCCGACGCTCAGGGGGACCCGCTTGGCTCCGTCGCCTTGAACTTGGACTTCGACGGCTCGGGGACGCCGAAAATCCCTCCTCGACAGCGCGGCGCGGGGCGGGTTGGCCGAGAACTCGCCTTCGCCTGCCCGGGCCCTTCGCGGCGTGGGCGCTCCCCGCCTCCAGGATTTGGGGGAGTTCTGCGGGTTTTGCCTTTTTCCAGCTTTTTTGGGCTGTTGGGAGGAGTTGGAGGAGGATGAAGGAGGAGGCGAAGCGCCCCGGGAGGGGGAGTTCCCCCCCAACCAGCAGCACCCAGGGATGGTTTTAGGACTCAAGGGGACACACGCGGCGTGGAGAGGGTGTCCTGCGTGGGTACGCACCCTACGGGGGGCACAGGGGCCGGCGGGGACCATCCGGAGGCCTCCTCGGTGGACTCCGCTCCCCACGGGACCCCCAGGAAAATTGGGGGGGGGGGATGCAGCGCAGTCGGGGCTCACCCGCTGCTCATGCACTAAATCCTACAAAAATATCTGTATTTTCCCACTTTTTCTCCTTTTCTTTTTTGGGGGGCTGGAGACCTTTGAGCTCCCCTCCCTTAACAAACTCCTCCCCCGGGGGTTCCCGAGGGTGCGAGCCCCGATGGGCCCCCCCACTGCCCCCCCACCCCCCTCCCAGCCAGCAACCTGCCATTTTTTTCCATTTTTCCCCCAATTCCGTGGCAGCCCGGCCCCGGTTTCTGAACTAATTCACGTTTTACAAACCACCTGGACCCACCGACCCCCCCCCCGTGTCCCCCCCGCTTTGTCCCTACCCCACGTCGCCACTGAATCCTACTAAAGCTCAATAACCCCCCTCCCACGCGTGCTGAGAGGGGAAAATCAAATTATTCGGAGTCTGGCAGGAAAATTGGGGGCGGGGGGGAGCGTTGGGCAGAGTTTTTGATTTTTTATATATTTTTCCGGGGGGGGGGGAATTATTTTGCGAAGGAAAAAATAGTCAACAGGTTCCACTCGCAAAAAAAAGGGGGGGGGGAGGGGGGGAATTTTGGCCGCTCCCTCGAAGCATCGTGGGTGGTTGTCCGTCGTTTCCCCTTGAAATATCGCGGTGTGGGTGGTTATCTTTGTGTGTCCCCCCCATAACATCGCTTAGAGCGTCCTCCCCCACGGGGAAACACGGGGGTGGGGGGATCCTTCAAGGGAAAGTAGTGTCCCCTTCCCCCCACGCGGTGTTTCGGGGTGTGCGTGGGGACACGGCGGGGGGGCGGGGGGAGGGCGGGCGCTTCGTCCCACCGCAGCCGCCACGCGTGGCAGGGAGCCGGCCCCCCACGCGCGGCCACGCGCGGCTCTTTGTGCGGCCGCCCACCCCCACCCCCGACGGGGCGGGCGGGGGGGGGGGGGGGGGGAGCGCAGCCAACCAATGAGCGTGGCGGCGGGGTCACGTGGGGGGGACACGTCGGGGCGGGGGGGGGGGGGGGCGTGGGCCGCGCGGTTCTTAAGCGGCGGCGGCGCGGCGGCGGCGCATGCGCCGGCGCGCGCCGATATGTTGGGGGGGGTCGCGGGGCGGCGGGCGGCGGGCGCGGAGCTTCCCCCGACGGCGGCGGCGGCCGAGGAGGAGGAGGCGGCGGTGAAGGAGGAAGAGGAGGAGGAGGAGGCGGCGGCGGCGGCGGCGGGAGCAGCGCGGCATGACATGACGGCACCGCTCGGCCTCCCCCCGCGCTGGACGGCCTCGCCTGCCGCTGCGAGGACGCCCCGCGGGAGAAGAACCGCATGGAAGGGCTGGGGCACTGCGGGAGATGATGCCCCACGGGACTCGCCGTGCCCACCGCCCCACCGCCACCACCGCCGCCGCGCAGGGAGCCGCGTACGCTGAGCTGGCGGCCGCCGAGCCCCCCCGGCAGTGCCCGTCGGGGGCGGCTTCCAGCGCGGCGCTGGGCTACGGTTACCCTTCGGTGGGGGCTACTACGGCTGCAGGTTGTCCCCACTCCCACGGAGTCAACTTGCAGCAGAAACCCTGCGCCTACCACCCCGGGGAGAAGTACCCCGAGGCCGGCGGCCCCTGCCCGGCGAGGAGCTGCCGTCGAGGGCCAAAGAATTCGCCTTTTATCCCGGTTTTCCCAGCTCTACCAGCGGTCCCTGGCTATTTGGACGGTCGGTGGTCCCGGGGCTCGGTGGTCACCCGGAACCGAGACACGACGCTTTGCTTCCCATGGAAGGTTACCAACACTGGGCTCTTTTCTAATGGCTGGGACGGGCAAGTGTACTGCTCCAAAGAGCAATCGCAGTCCGCACACCTCTGGAAATCGCCTTTCCAGGTAGGCTGCTCCGCCATCCCGGCGTCCTCGCCTGCTTCCGCCGCCAGCTCCCACCCGAGGTGGGGATGTGTGTGTGCGGATGAGTGTGCGGAGAGAGAGATGATTCATACACGGATAGATACGTGTGTGCCTGGTGTGTTAATTAAAGGGAAAGAAATGGCTCCGGAATGCCTCCCGTGCGAGGCAAATGTGTACGAACATGTATGGGAAAGAAGGTGAAGCAATCGTTTCTGAATCAAATAACGCCGTGAGCTTGCTTGGAAAGTAACTTTGCCGTTTAATTCTTCCCTTTCTTCTCTCTCCCTCTTGCCTCACCTAAAGAGCGTCTCTCGGTGCCCTTTCTCCTCGTTTCCCCCCCCCTCCCCGCTTGCTGCTCTCTAAATGCAAAAAGCTTTAAAAGGGGGGGGAAAAAAAATATTAAAAACCCCTTCTCTAGTGGTTCGGTCGAATGAGAAGTGTCGGGGGCTGGGACGGTAAATCATATCACAATTACACACGATTATAGGAATAGGTGTCAAGTGACAAATGAAGCTGTTTGGAGGGGAAGGAGGGAGGCGGGGGGGGGGCACCGGCGGGGCTTCTCCGCCCGGTCAGGCAGGCGTCCTGCCGACTGACAGCCCGCGGGCAGCCGGGCAGGCAAACCCCCTCCTTGGAGCATTCTTCCAGCCCAGCAAATCCTCGCTCCCTTCCCCCCCGGTCCACGGGCCGGCCGGCTCGGGCCCCGACGGCAGGGGGGGAGGAGGAAGGTGATGGTAGGTGCTGCCTCCGGTACCTCTCCCAGCCTCCGTCCAGCCCCGTCCCAGGGGAAGGACGCAGGACCTGGGGAGGGGGTGCAATAACACAGTAAATGTGGGGGGGGACCCTACAGCATTGGATGGAGAGAAGGGACCGGTCGCGTTAGTCCTTTGGGGGGGGCAAGGGGGGGACAGACATCGGTTTATTTATTTTCCTTCTTCGGGACAAAGGGGGATGGAGGAATGAGCTTTCCCGGGAGCTTTTGGGGAGCGGGGGCCGCGGAATTGGCGACGCGTTGCTGGCTGCATGATGGGTGTGGGGTTTTTTTTGGGGGGGGGGTCCTCGCATTCAACCGTTTTAGGGGAGCTGCCGCCCCCACCGCTTTCCCTCCCCATCCTGCGGCTCTGGTGAACCCCCTGAAGGCGATTCCCGCCCCAACACCGCCTTTGCGGCACCCTCAGCACCCCCAATTCCCCCCCCCAAGAGCCGGTGGCCCCCAAAGCTCCCCCGGGGGCTCCCAATGAACTCCTGTCAGCCGTAATTGGGGCTGGGCCGGGGAGAGCTCGGCTCCATCTTCCTGCTCCAGCCAGGGTCACACCTTTGCGGCGAGGAGCCTCCGCACCGGGTCACCCCCCCCTGGCAGGGGGCTGGGGCTGCCCGAAGGCTTGGGGGGGCTTCAACACCCCCCCCGTACCGACAGAGCGGGGGTGAAGATGCCCCCGCCCCCTGCTGAGCCCATTCCCCGTAGCCCCTTTGCATGCACAGAGCATCCCCCCCCGCAAAGGCTGCTGGAGGGGGGGGCTGGGGTATTCTTGCTGGGTTTGCCCCCCCCGTCGCCCCCGAGGGGCTTCCGGGCTGCACCGAGGCGGCGGGAGGGGCTGGGGGTGCGGGGATGCGCTTGTCTCTGCGCCGGGCTCGGTGTTCGGGGTGCGCACCGCGGGGATCCCCAGATTTGCTGCTGGGGGAGGGAGGAAACGGAGAAGGGCGGAGAAGGAAATGGGAGAAGCTCCAGACATTGTCCAAAATCCGTCCGTTTGGAAGGGACTGGGAGCGTCCGCGCACGCCAGGCTGCGGGTTGATGCTCTTGTTTATCAGCGTGGGCAGCGTCGCCAAGAAAAACAGGCTCTCCCCAGTGAATTACGATTATTACGTACTGTTACTATACACGATAGTAGCATTCCCCTCGCTGGGTGCATTTTCTGCCTGTCTGCTCTTTTCCCCTTCTTCTTTCCCTTCCTCTTCGCTCGCATTCCTCCACTCTTTATCCTCCTTTTTTCCCCCTTTCTTTCTCTCCGACGTGCAGAAATCCCACCCCACGCCCCGGGATGCAGTAACCCCCTTTTTCCCCCTCTTCCTATTTTATTTTATTTATTATTATTATTATTATTATTATATTTTTTAATCCAGACGTGGTCCTTACAACCGAAGTCAGCAGCTACCGGAGGGGCCGAAAAAAAAAGAGTCCCTTACACCAAAATCCAGTGAAGGAGTTGGAGAAGGAGTACGCGGCCAGCAAATTCATCACCAAAGAGAAGAGGAGGAGGATTTCGGCCACCACCAACCTGTCCGAGCGCCAAGTGACAATTGGTTCCAGAACCGGAGGGTCAAGGAGAAGAAGGTGGTGAGCAAATCCAAGACAGCGCATCTCCACGCCACCTGACAGAGGATGACTTGGAGGAGAGAAAGGGGCGAGGAAGCAAGAAGCGTAAATATTTATCTGGTAGTTTGTGTGAAACGTCATCGGGACTCTGCTGATTCCAAGTCGTTATTTAAAAAAAAAAAAAAAAAAAAAGATAATAATCGACATTGACAAATGCACACGCGCACCCCCCCCCCCCAAAAAAACCCCGAGCGCATCTTTGAGTCATCCATCTGCCCCCCCGACTGTGAACCCCGGTTTCGCTCTGGGAAATCCATCCATGAGGTCAAACTGTGTATATTTTTCCAAGGAAAGAATAATAAGCTGAGATTGTGGATACGGTAACGGAGAGACGGACTCCGAATGCGCCTGTAACGCTGTATCGTGTTCCCCCCCCCGCCAGGCCTTTCATAGCTCGGCCATCTCCCCCCCCCCGATGTATAGATGGGAGAACCTATGGCAAAGTTGCAGCAGCTTCGTGAGCTTCGTGTTTTCCCGGGCTGGGGACCGAGAATAAGGGGGGGGGGGGGGAGCAGAAACCCGGTGCTCGGGGGCGCTTAAGGACCCCCCCAAACCCGCTGCTTTGGGGCCCAGTGGAGGCGAGGTGCTGCGCGAGGCCTTTGGGGGTCTCTTTTCCCGAGGATTCCAGGTCCCTGCCCTGACCCTGGAGCGGCCGGTCCTCGCCCGGGGGGGCAAATGCACAGATCTCTTTGGGGTTTGCTTCGTCCCCCCCCCGCCCCGGCTGATTGTCGCAGGGGGTTGGGGTGGGTTTTTTTTTTTTTTGGCTGTGTAAAAAAGTCCTTTTTTGGTTTTTTTTTGTTCGTTTGTTTGATGTCTCGTGCGTGTATATAATGTTGTGGCGTCCAGACGATATGTACCGGCTGCAGGTGGACATTTCGGCAAAAAAAATAAACCTCTGTTTTTTGTTGTGTCGTTTGGCCTTGAGGAGAGGCTCTTTGTGCACCTCTTGTAGCCCCGTGCCTCTCCCACCCTTCCTCGGCCGCCTTCCCTCCCCACCGCCGGGCGGAACCTCCGCGGAGAAGGGCTGGGGAAAACTAAACGGGGGGGGAATCCGGCAAATTGGGGTAAAAACTGCTTAATAAGGGGCTCTCTGGAGGGTGCGAGGGGCTGATGCGTGTCCCCACGGGGGTTGTTCCCAGGGGGAGTAAAAAGCGGGGAAAATAAATCCGCGGAGATGGAGCTGAGGGCTTTTAATGTAATGTAATTTAATTTTATTTAATTTTATTTTATTTTTGTTTGTTTTTGTTTTGTTTTGTTTATTTTGTTTTATTTTATTTTTGATTTTATTTTGTTTATTTTCATTTCATTTCATTTCATTTCATTTCATTTCATTTCATTTCATTTCATTTCATTGATTTTTCTTTTTTCCCCCCTTTATTTTCCTCCCCCCGCGCGATTTCCCCGCGTGAAAACGCGCTGACTTTTCCCCAGACGCTTCTAATCTCTTTAAATCTCCCTCCGAAGGACGCGTTTCGCTAAAACCGTTTGACTCCGGCCCCGGGGAGAAATCGCCGACCCGCCCTCCGCGCCCGCGGAACTTGCGCGGCCCCGAGCCGGCCGGGCAGCTGGGGAAGAAATACGCGAGAGGAAATTGGTTCCATAGGCGGGTCACAATCTACCTTCGTATCGGCGGGATTTAATCACCTCGTTAAACCCAACGGGGAGGGGAAGGGGGGGAGAAAAGGCTTTTAAAGGGACGTGACCTAAAATAACGTTATTGCGGGTGAAATCTGCATTGAGCGCGCGCATATATGTCTGTGAGGGGGCAGGTAGAGCAGGCGCAGGCTATAGGAAGCTATAGGAAAAGAGGATTAGCGTTGGGTGTGCGCAGAAATGCGCGCGGAGCCACGCTTGGTGCTCAAGCTGCTACGCCTAAATGTCTACCTATATAATATATATACACATCTATACATCGGTATAATGCCACGTGCATATAACCGTGTATGTCCGTTTCTTTTTACCATCTGGGCGTCGGTGTGTATATATTTTATATATATATATGTTACATGTATGTGTGCGGGGCTTGACGGTGTGAATGTAATTATATAAGTCTGGGTGTTAAGGCGATGTGTGTACCTGTATATAGGTATATCTTATGTCATATAGCGCATATATAACACCCTATCTATAATATATATAAATTGTATATATATGCAAGTGCACCCCTCTACATCATTATATGAAGCGGGGGTAGATAGTATGTATGTTAGATATATAAATTTTTTTATATAATATGCAAGTGCACCCCTCTACATCATTATATGAAGCGGTGGGTAGATAGTATGTATGTTATATATAAATTTATATATATGTGCAAGTGCACCACTATATATGAAGTGGTGGGTAAATAGTATGTATGTTCTATACATATAATTTTTTTATATATACACAAGTGCACCACGCTACATTATTCTAGAAATGGTGGGTAGATAGTATGTATGTTTTATATATACATTTATGTATACGTAGGCAACTGCACCCTCTGTATTGCGGTGCGAAGTGGTGTGTAGATCTCACTCACGGTCTGTACCGTGCGTACGTATGGGGGTACGTATAGCTTTACAAATGCGTCTAAAAGGTAGCTACATGGGGGGGGACGTATAGCGGCTCTCCGTGCGGTGACAGGGTGCCCTATGGAGCCCATACCCCCAGGAGCCCGGGAAAGCCCCATATGGATCTGGACGCTTCCCGGGGTGACCCGAATCTCCGGACAGGTGGGACGCGGCTTTGTCGTGCGCCGGGAATGGGGGGCTGGATCCCCCCCCCAG
This sequence comes from Phoenicopterus ruber ruber, assembly GCA_009819775.1. Taxonomy (NCBI): domain Eukaryota; kingdom Metazoa; phylum Chordata; class Aves; order Phoenicopteriformes; family Phoenicopteridae; genus Phoenicopterus; species Phoenicopterus ruber. The sequence continues at coordinate 807,713 of CM020243.1, forward strand.
CTCCCCGTCCCTCGGGGGGGCGCAGAAAAGGGGTCCCGACCCCCCCCGCCCGTCCCTGGGTTCCCCGAGTTGGGGCTGAGAACCCGCGGGTTGATCCCACGGTGGTTCCTGCATTTATTCTGGAGAACTTCGGTGGTTCGGAAGCGCGGGGGGAGATTTAAATCTGATTGTTTTCCATTTTTTTTAGATACTCAGCTTGGAAATCTCGCAATTCCTCCAGAAACCCATCGCCGCTCCTATAGCGGGATTAAATCGTTGGTAAAACCGGCCCTAACGCTCCAGAGCCACGAGAATATGTGGTTTGGGTGTAAAAAAAAAAAAAAAAGCTCTGTTTAAAAAAAAAAAAGCAGCTTGGTGTGTGTGTGCAGACACGGCGATGCCTGAGAGCAACTCCAGACAAGCCCAAATCCGACACCCCGACAGCGCGTTGCTCGCTGGGGCTCTATTCTTCCTCCTTCTGCCTGAATTCATCAGTTCTGGGGGAAAAAATAATAATAATAATAATAAACCGAGGTTATTGAGTGAGGGTTATCGGAGGGAATGAGGGGATGTGGGTAAATGCATTTTTTTTTTCTTTAGGGATGTGGGGAATTGAGCCCAAGTTATTCACGGAGTTTCCAATTCTGGAAGGTTTTGTCAATTGTGGTTGAATTTTGTTGGCTGTGGGTTTGCGTGTCGGTCGCTCCTTCAACTCGTGGGGGAGGAATTAAAGGGAGGGAGGAGGAGAAAAAAAAAGAGAGAAAAACGCAAAAATCAAGCAATTCAGTCACGACACTTGAGGGCACCGAGGGGGTTGGAGGGTGGGCAGATACCGGCGAGACCGTGAAACCAGGCGGCCTCGTGCCACCGCCCACGGTTCCCACGGTATTTTAAAATATCTTTATTTTTCTGTGTCCCCCGACCCCCCGTCCCGCCCTCGGGGCGCCGGGATGGCGCAGGGGTGCGGGCAGGGATGCGGGCAGGGGTGCGGGCAGGGATGCGAGCAGGGATGCCGAGGTGCCGGCCGGGGTTTGGGGGGGATGCAGACCCGGTCATCACCCCCCAGGGAAGGGGGACCCCGTCCCCGCCGTGCTCAGGACCTTGGGGTTCATCCCCCCCCAAAGTGGGGCTGGGTCTTCCCCCGGGGGTCGGGTGGGGACGGCGGCGGGGCGAGGGCAGGATCGGACCCTCGGGGGCAGAGGGGGACCCCGGGAGCTCCGGACGGACAAACCCCCCCCTCCTCTGCCACATCCCCGACACTCCGTCCTCCCTTTAATCCCGGCGGTTGGGTGAAAAACATGGGTTTTCGGGGCTGGTCGGATAAAAATAATCCCTCGCTTCATTGTGGAGATGAACCCTTCCTGCCCGTCCCCGACACGGCCGAGTTGGGCCGGTTTATCCCGAAAAAGGGCAAAATAGAATCGACAACTCGAGTTATTTGCTCGTCCTTTCCCGAGAGCTTTGGGGGAGGCACTTGCCTCGAAAAGAAATTAAAATCAAAAAATAACTTCCTCGCGCGCACGCCGGACCCGAGGACCAGCTCGTCGGGTCCCTGCTGAAGTTCCGCGGGCGCGGAAGCCGAGCCCCGGGCGTGACCCCCCAGGGACCCGATCCCAGGAATTTATACCTTTTTTCCCCCTTTTTTCCCACCCGACAGCGAATGGCACCGGGAGCCCCTTGCTTCGCTTTTCCTTAATTCTTGATCCCTTAACGCCCTGCCCGGAGCTCGCTGGGCGTTAGGTCAGCAGGCCGTGACGTCACTCCTGCATTACCCTTGACCGTGACTAGGCGCTGTTTGACCTTGACATCACGAGCTGCGGGGACCCTCGGTCCGGCTCCGGCTGCCGGGGCGAGCGGCGGCGGGCGGCGGGGAAGGGCAGCCGGCCCCGCGCGGGAAGTTTCCCCAGTTTCGCCTTTTCTTCCCTTTGTGGCGAGCACTTCCAGCCACTTCCCAACCGCAGCCTTTACGCCAAAAGCCGGACAGGGGATTTCCCTCGCCCCTCTTTTCTTTCCCTCGATTGCTGCCTTTTTCTCTTCTCTTTTTTCCTTTTTTCCTTTTTAAAATATATTTTCTTTTCTTTTTTCTTTTTCATTTCCCCTTTCCTTTCCTTTTTCCTTTCCTTTTTTATTTTTTTCTTTTATTTTTCCTTTTTCTTTCCTTTTTTCCTTTCCTTTTTCTTCTATTTTTTCTTTTTTCTTTCCTTTTTCCTTCCTTTTCTTTTATTTTTTCTTTTTTTCTTCCTTTTTCCTTTCATTTTTTTCTTTATTTTTCCTTTCCTTTTTCCCATTCCTTTTTCCTTTTCCATTTTTCCTTTCTTTTTTCTTTCCCTTTTTCCTTTCCCCTTTTTCTTTTCCCTTTTCCCTTTTTTCCTTCCTTTTTTCCTTTCCTTTTTCCCCTTTCTTTTTTCCTTTTTTCCTTTCCTTTTCCCTTTTCCTTTTTCCTTCCCTTTTTCCTTTCCTTTTTTTTTCTCTTTTTTCCTTTTTTTTTTTAAAAGCTCACTCACAACTTGCATCGATTTTCTTTCCCCAGTGCATTTTTTTAAAGAATAACTTCCTAAGCTGGAGGGGGAATTCTGCTCTCGCAGCGCTGTGCGCAGCGCAGAGGTGAGTATAACTCCTGCTCGTTAACTTTCTATCAGTTATGGAAGCGCCTGGGTCTTAAAAAAAAGGACGATTTTTAGTTGTCGTTAGCAGCAAAAGAGAAGAGAATTCCCAAGGCTTTGCCAAGAAATTCTTTCTGAACACCCCGACAGCCACAGCCCCACAAACTCCTGCTGGTTCCGCGCTTACAAACCGCCCTGTGCAGCGCGTTTGGGGAAACTCCTCGCCTTTACGGGCATTTAAGGAATTATATCCGGGAAAATATCGCCGCTCTCCTGCCGCCTGCCCTTCGGGAAGCCGCTCCTGGCAGGGAGCTCGGCTGCTGCAGCCGCGGCTTTAGCAATCCCCTTCCTCCCCACCACCCTCTCCAAGGAACACTAGCGAAGTGAGATCACGCTTTGCAGGCTCTCCACTCGCGATTTGCTCAGGAGTCGTGAGCCCTGGCCCGTGGGCTGGGTTGTTGTTCCAGTTGCTGGGGGGGGGGGGGTTCAGCCCTCCAAGGGAATTACGGTATGAAACGCCTCTTTCTCACCCAAAACAAAGCCAACTTCCCCAAAGCTGGGTCTAAGCCTCACGAAGGCTCCAGGCAGCAGTTTGCGTTTCAGCTGAGAGGAGGAGAAGATCCTCTGCTGGCAAAGCTGGGGGAATATCGTGATATTCCAGCATTTAACCGTTCCCTGCTCCGAGGCTGGGACCTGCCTGCCTAAAAACCGGGCGGTTTCTCTATCGGACCAGCCAAAGTGTCGTAGACATTTTTATTCTCAGCCATTTACCACTTTTCCAGGTTAATATTTATTTTTTTTCGCCCAGCTCCTACATCTCCCTTTTGCCTACCCTCTCTATAGGTATATATAAGGGGTCTTGCGCACTTACACAGCTACAGGGTGACTATAGACACGCGTTTTCCACACCAGAAAAAGCAGCCGGGGCAGGTTTCCGTGATATATAGCTACCCCGAAATAACAGTTCTGCCGCCTTCCCAAAGCCCGTCTATATTTTATTCCCCGTGTCATGTATCTATATATTTATTCTAAACACTTCCCTTTTCCACCCTGGCAGCTCACTTCTTGTCCGAGTCACCCTTGGGGCTCCCAACCAATTCGGGGTGAAATTCAGTTGAGCGGAAAAGCTGAGCCACGACGGGATCTCTTTTCCCAACCTGCAGGCGCACGAAGACACCTTTTAATTCGCTTTTTCCCTTCCTTTTCCAGGCAGAAAGATGCAATATATACGTTGCAGGCTGGTTTTGCCCTATGAGGGTTAAATTCCCCGGTCTTTTCTGGGAGAAAACTGAAAGTGGGGCTAAGTCCTTCCCATCGAAACGTAAATATTTCGCTGTGGCCATTAGGCTGCGGGCATTTTAATGGGTTTATTTGCGTTGTTATTTTTTATTTCTTGAAGGGACGGGAGCTGCGCAGGGGGAAGGTGAAATGCGGGAGGAGGGGAAGGGGAAATTTGATTTCTCTGGTAGAGAGGGAGTGCGATGATGCCGAAAGGGAAGAGGAAGAAGGGATAAATCCCCCAAAAAAGGGGGGGGAAAAAAAGGGGCAAAGCAGGGAAAAGTCACCCCCAAACTTGGGGTGGTTGTTTTCCCCGTGCAGCGAGTGATGCTCACCCGAGACAGTCATTAGCATAAGATGTCGATCCTATTCACTACCCTAGACAGTGACCTTGAACTGAGGCGTTGCAATCCTGCTTTTCCAGCGCCTTTTTCTCTCCTCTTTTTTTCTTCCAGGGGCTGTTTTTACCCGGCTCCCGTGGGCAGGAGCCTCTGCCGTGGGCAGGGAGCTTCTCCCGTGGGCAGGGAGCTTCTCCCGGCTTCTCCCGAAAGCTGCCTGGGCAACTTGGGGAGGTGGGAAAAAACAAACCCTCCCCGAGGATTATTAAAAATCCGCGTCCAAAGGGTCTCTCTACCTGAAAACTGGGATTCCTGCAGATGGGGAAAGGCTCTGAGATTTTGGGGGCTGGGCTGGGCGACTTTGGGGGGGGAGGAACACGGCAGGAAAAAAAAAGAAAGGGGGTTGCTCGGAGCAATGAGAGGCAGAAATCGGGGGATTTTCGTGGAGAGCCGGCGCTCGGGGTGGGTTGTGCACGAAGGAGCAGCAAGACTCGGCTCAGGCTTTCGGTTTTAAGCGCGGCTCAGCCTGCGCCGAGCATTAGCAAAGCCCAAGCGCTCAACCTGAACTGGGAAATTGCGTTTTTAATGGGGGGGGGGAAGAAATTCCCGGGGAAACGCGGCGGCTTTGCTTAAGGGTCCTTTAGGATTTATTTGGATTTTTTATTCCCCTTCCTTGGACCTGCTGGCAGCTGGAGCAGCCCCTATTCAAGGCCAACCGAGAGCAGGGAGTTACTCTCCGCGCTGTGCATCGCTTAATATATTTCTGAGCACGGCTGTAGCCTTTCCAGCTCTTAAAAAAAAAAAAAAAAAGGAATAAAGGAGGAACCGGGGGTGCTTTTCTCCCTCTGCTGTGATGCCCACGCTGACAACGCGCAGCGCGCAGTTTGTGGTTCACTTGCTGAGCCCTCCCCGAATGTTTCCTTGAAGGTAAACGTGAAATTTAATGATTTTTTTCTGTTGTTTTCACCCTGCAAAAAAAATTCAAATTCAATAAAGAGGAAAAACCCCAAATACCCCGAGATTCCTCTGAAGCAAAAATGTACTTTCCGGTGGAGAACAAAGCCGTGCAGCACCCGGGCACGTCTCCCATGGGGGAATTTTGCACAGAACAAGGTAGAGGAAAGGGTTTTCTTTTAAAAAACCAGCAAACAAAGCCAATTCCGATGGCAACCTCCGGGGATCACGTGCTCTTTTTTATATAAACTATTCCCCTCCACGCTTGCCCAGCGTTGCGAGCGCTTCTTCTGCAGCGAGAAGACGCTCTTGGAGAAACTGCGAGCAGCTTTTTCCCTCATACCTGCAGGGAGAAAAATTCCTTGGCAAGGTTTAAAAAAAAAAAAAAAAAAAAAAGTGCTAAACTTTCATTCTAGCAAAATATTTCTCGTAGTCGTATTTCTTCCTTCGCGTGTAGGAAGGTATGCGTGTGTCTCCGCGAGGTATGTATGGAGCACATCTAGAGATGTGCCAGGGAGAAAAAGAGGTGGGAAACGTAGAAAAAATAGGGTTTTCCGCCTTCAGGAGCTGTCCATGGAAGACGAAAAAGCACCGAAATGAGTTATTTTATTGGCACCTGATTTTTCTCGCAGGGTTGGGGAGGGGGGGGGAGCTGAAACCTCAGTGTTTTACCCGATGAGGAGGAAAAAAAAAAAAGATTTTATGCTTGAGAAAGATATAAATATTGGGGAGGGTAGGGGGGGTTGCTGGCTGGAAAGGCAGCGGTTGGGGAGGTGCGGTGCTCAGCCTCCGCGGAGCGCCTCCGCCCCCGCGCAGCGGTTTTACCTCTACAGGAATATTTACGGTACTTTGCAGAGTCAACCTGGCAAGGGGAGCGCTTGGGAGTTGCTCAAGGCAGGGAGGAATGCAAAGCCATGCAAAAATCCGGCAAACGGGGTGGGTTGGGGTTCCTTCAAAAATAAAAAAAAAAAATTAAAAAAAAGGAGGGGGGGGTGAGGAGCAAGAAAAAAAAAAGAGGGAAAAAAAGCCACCCCAGGAAAAAAATCCAACATAACCCACCCTCAGATGCCTTCGCACGCTCCGCGTTTCCATACCATGCACCCTTTCCCCGGATTTTTTTCTTCACCCAACCTATTTTGCACCGAAAGAAGCCAATATTGATTTTCTGCCCCCCCCCCCGCCCCGTCCCCTGTGTTCTTTCGCAGCAGCTCTTTTCAGTGCGACCAGGAGAGACGATGGGTGGGAGGGAGGAAGAGCTCTGTGCTGTTCCGAGGGCAGAATATATCGCTATAAGGTGGCGAGGAACCAGCTCCGTGTGAGTGAGGGGGGGGTACCTCTGTTTCCAGGGGTGGGGACCACAGAAATGGGGAGAAGACTCTAATTTTTACTCTTTCTCGGCAACCAAGCAAAAGAAATGAGATTTGAACACTTACTCCATACGTGTGGTGCATATGGGATATATACCGGGTAAATTAAGGCTATACATATATAGCCGTGTTCTTCTGGCTGCTTTATTCGACACAGATCATTAATAAAAGCGATTGAGGATTGTTAAAAAAAAATCTTCCATCCCTTCTTGGGCGAGTGGCAGGAGCCTGGGAAGAGGCTGCGCTTCCCCAGCCCACGACAAAGCCGCCCAGTCCGAGAGGAGGGGGGGAAAAAATGATAATAATGATAATAAAAACGCGGGGAAAAGGTCGCAAACAGCCCCCGACTCTCCCGTCCCACCGCGCGTAAATATGAGCCTGTTGCGGGCACCGTCATTCGTCTCCTTAAAAAGCCCGTAAAACTTTATATGACACAATATCTAATAGTAATTTATTGGGGAGATACTGTAAATTCGAACAGTTTTAGTTAATAAAGGAGCTAATTAATGAGAAGCGGCCCCGCTTTTGCAGGCGGTGGAGGGCCCCCAAGTGTTGCCGAGGGAGGGGCGCGCAGCGGGTTTGGGGCAAAACCCTCGCCTATGGATGATTTTGTGCTAAATATGACATTTTGGGGCGCTCCGCGGTTCTCGAGCCGGCGCTGGGAGCCGTTGCTTTTTTTTTTTAATAAAATGCTTTTATGGGATTTTTAATGATTTTTTTATGATGGAGGGGGGGGGTGAAGAGGGGCGGGGGGGGGGGGAGAAAAGGCGGAAAAAGGCGGAACTTGCTGTTGTGTTTTGTCTCGGCTGCCAGGGAGGGGAGGGCCCCCCCCTTCCCGGCGCAATTTTGGGCTCACGTGACCCCCCCGGACAATGGGGCCGAGCCGTCGGTTTAACTATGTTTAATGTCAGATAGCAATTAAAGTAGAAGCTTTCGGTCAGGCCCGCGGAAATGGGCGAGCACAACCTCCTTAATCCCGGCTTTGTGGGACCTCTGGTGAACATCCACACGGGAGACACCTTCTACTTCCCGAATTTCCGGGCCTCCGGAGGGCAGCTGCCCGGTTTGCCTTCCCTCTCCTACCCCCGCCGGGAGAACGTCTGCTCCCTGCCCTGGGCATCCTCGGAACCCTGCAACGGGTACCCCCAACCCTACCTGAGCGGCCCCGTCTCCATTAACCCTTCCTTCGGTAGAGCCTGCGACCTCGCCCGGGTGGAGGAAAGCAAATGTTATTACCGGGAAACCTGCTCCGAAACCGGCGGGCTCAAGAGGGAGGAGAGGGGCAGGGACAGTGCCTTGCTGCCCCTCGAATCCGGCCTCCCCAATGGCATGGGGGGCAATTTCAGCAAATATGACTATCCGACCGGCGAGGGGGTGCCCCACGACCCCCCGTCCTGCCAGTCCTTGGAGTCAGACTCCAGCTCTTCCTTGCTCAATGAAGGGAATAAAGGCACGGCCGGAGAAGCGGGGGGTTTGGTGTCCCCCCTGAACCAAGGCAGCACTTTAGGCAACGGTGGTAAGACCCGGGAAGGGGTGCGGGGGGCTCGGGGCTGGATCTGGTCGCGTTTAGGGGGGAGGGGGTTGCTTGGAGACTTGCCGGCGTGGGGCTCCTCCGTGGGGTGATTCATGGGCTCAGCGGTGGGAAGCGGCGTGTCTATGTGTGCGGAGACCACTAGGGGTAGCACCGAAATCCCGAATGTTTTATTAGGTGGTGCTTCTTTTAAAAGAAAAGGCTATAAACATGTAAATATCCCATTAAAAAGGAGAAGAGAGAGGAGAGGGAGAGGCAGGGAAGGGCAGCGGGTGCGGGCCCGGCCCGGCCGGCCGAGCGTCCGGGCGCTTTTGGGGGCATCGCAGAGGTGTGTCTGCCCCAGGGAAGGGGGGAGCAGGGGGGGAGGCTTAACCCCCCCCCAGCCTTCAAAGCTGGCATCGGGGTGGAGGTTTCTCCCTGTTAGCGGGGCCGGAGCCCCCCCCCCCGGGGGGGTGCCAGGCGTTTCGCCCGCTCCCTGCCCGTCCTTTGCTCCGTGCCCCGCTTATAACGCTCCCTGCCTTTCCCTTCCACTGCCTCCTGTGCCCGCCCCACGCATCACCCGTGGCTCCGGGAGGCAGCTGGGAGCATCCCTAAGCACCCACGGCCAGAAGAGCGGGGAACCCTGGGGACAGCGGGGCCACCCGGGAGGTGCAGAAAGGGGTGCTGGGGGTGCCCCTTTTTTTTTTTATTTAAGAGGGTTTTTCTTTTTCCTTGCCAAGTGCTCAACTCTCGCTCCCCCTTTGCCAGGTGCTCCTTGGTACCCGATGCACACGCGGTCCCGGAAAAAAACGAAAACCCTATTCCAAGCTGCAGCTGGCAGAGCTGGAAGGGGAGTTTATGGTCAATGAATTCATTACTCGCCAAAGAAGGAGGGAGCTCTCAGACCGATTAAACCTGAGCGATCAGCAGGTGAAGATCTGGTTCCAGAACCGGCGTATGAAAAAGAAAAGACTCCTCCTGAGAGAGCAAGCCCTTTCTTTCTTTTAAAGTTTGAAAAGCGTCCGTGTCGGGTATTAAAAACAAAACAAAAAAAATCCAACAAAAAAGACCCCCACAGACTGTCTAGCGTTCACCCGAGCTCCCGGGACTTTACCTGGTCACTCTTAATCCCCCCACCCCTCCCTACCCAGAAAACAATGAATAAAGAAATAATATTCATAAATAACCAGTTTCCCTTAAAATCGGAAACCCGACAGCGAGGAAAAAAAAAAAAATAATAATAGAATACTGCATCTTCTCCGCGGCGGGGGGACAGACCGCTCCGGAGATGCTCGGCGGGCTGCAGGGGAGGTTTGGAGAGGCGGCTTTGCCTTTGCCAGCAGCACAGGTAGGGATCCGTGCAGCGCCGAGCACCGTCGGGGCCGCCGGTCCCGCTCCCCCCCCCGCACCCTCCACCCCCGCCCGGCGTCGGTTGGCGGCGAGACCGGCGTGAGGGAGATGAGGGTGGATCCTCTCCCGGGCTCCCACGCAGGGTTTGGGGCTGGTGTGGTGCGTAGTGGGAAAGCGGGAGGAAAAATAGCAAAAATAGAGGAATTGGGGGGGGGGAAATGGGGGGTGGTGGTGGTGTGTGTTGCCGTAAAGGACCGGCCCCCCATCCTTATGGAAGACGCTTTTTTTCAACGCACGGTGTGACCCAAGATGGGTTTTTCTGAGCCTAAATCGAGGGTTTGCGGCCGAGCAGTTTCTCTAGGCTTAATCCGTATCTCTCGGAAGCGGCGAGAGACAAAGACTGTGTATATATGCGGTGTATATGGTATATATCTATATAATATATGAGGTGTGTGTATCGCACTACGTCCCTGTAGACAGGAGGCTTTGGTGGAGGTGTTGTCCTCATGGCCAGACAGTCACAAGGAGAAGGAAAACGCACCCCCCCCACCCCCCAAAACCCTCCCAGGAAAAAAAATCTGAATTTCCTTCCACGTAAACTGAGCCTTTCGGAGATTATTTTTTCTCTCTGAATTCGCGGCGTTTCTCTGCGCTCCCCCCAAATTCTATCCCTCCCCTTCAAAAAAAAAATGATGCTTCTTTGCGCCAGCTCCGCTGACGGGGTGTGTGTGCTGCGTTTATTGGTGACAACGCAGGAAAATAGGTAGAAAAAATCCCTTTTTTTGGTCCCCTCCGGTGATAACAGCCTGTTGGAGCGAGTCGCATCCCCCCTTCCCTGGGGTAACTCGATGCGCTATTTTCTCAACTTAAAAAAAAAGGAGATTGTGGGGTTTTAAGGAAATATATCTCATTCGGCTACTTCTCCCTTCCCCTGCTGCCCGGCAGGTTAAAAACCTGCAGGTTTCTAGCAAGGGCGATGCTTTCTTTACTTTTTACCCTAAAAATAGTCCCGCCAGCTGCAAATAGACACAGCCCCATCTCTAAGGGGAGGTTTCGCTCTTGGGGGGACGGGGGGGGGACGGGCTTCCTAAAACCCTCTCTGGCTTTTCCCCTTGCAGGGCAATAGAGAGGGGCCTCGTAGGATGCGATGCGGGGTTTTTTTTGTACGTGTGCTCGGATTTCTTGGGGGAAAACCCACCGATTTTCGCGATTCCCTGTGTTCAAGGCACTTTAAGGTCGGGGGGAAGCGAGACGGGGGGGGGGACGGGGGGAGCAGCAGGTTTAGGGCCCTGGGGAGCTTTGGCCCATGGGAAATTATAATTCAGGATAAAAAGGGCAAAAAAAAAAGGAATTTTTAATTCAGGTGGGGGCGGCGGTGCTGCAGCGGGTGCTTTGCCGCGCCGCGCTTTGCTCCATTCGTTTTATATCGGAGAGGGGATTAATTTTATGGCAAAGCAGCGTTTTCTGGGAAGTCTGGATGCTCACCACGTGCTCCCGCTTCCCCGCGTTCATGGTCATGACCAGCAGCGCCGAGGAATGCTTTTATTTACGAGCTGCAAAGGATGGAGCCGACTCCTTAAAAAAAAAGAAAAAAAAATCCCTCCCTGGGCTGAAAGGAGCCTTTTCCTTCAGCTTTATTCCTGCAGGAGCATCCAGCAAACCCCCCTCCCTCCATCCCCATCCCTTCTCCTGATTTTTCCCCCTATTATTTTTTTTAATTCCCAACCCGGGATATGCCACAGCTTTATTTCCTTCCACTTGTTTTCGCAAGGAAAGACCCCCCCCATCTCCCCCTTCAATTCTTCTGGGCCAGGGTCCCCTTTTGCCCCCTCCTCCCCCACAGAAGAGCCGCCGCGGAGGGTATCGCCTGTCGCGATACTGTGCAATAAAGCGTGGGATGTGTTTAAAACACACACCGAGAGATCTCTAGATGCTCCGGCTCAACCATGTGCAATGAAAAGAGGGAGGCGATGTGGAGGAATGCGATGTCTTGGGGAGATTTTGGGGGGTGGCTGTGGGGAGAGACTGGGGGGGACTGTGGGGGGAGATTGGGGGGGTTGTGGGGGGGGATTTTGGGGGGGTGGTTGTGGCTTCGGGTGTTTTCGGAGCGCCCTGTCGCAGGGCTCCGCAGAGGGTGACTTGGGGCTCTGCAGTGTCGTGGGGACCGGGGGTGTGTGTAATTCCACGGGAAAAAAAAAGGACCAAATCCACGCAGGTTTGGCTGAACCGAGCTCCGAATCCCCCCCCGCCCCGCCCCGGCAGCGGTGGGGACGGGGCTGGATGTTGAGGGAGGCAGAGCTGGGGGGAGCGACGGTGCGATGTCAGAAATGCCGTGCTGGATGTCACCCCCCCACCTCCAACCCCCCATCAATCCGTTTCGCTACTCTTCACCCACGGAGGAACACTTGTACCCCCCGAAAACCACCACCACCCTCCCCCCGGTCCTCCCCAACGCCAAGGCCGAGACACCAGCAGCAACCCCTAGAGAAAAGACCGAAGAAAATGGCAATATATGCAATATTCTCTGCCAGATTGCTGTAAAAAGGCGGCTCGGTGAGATTTCTGGTTGTTCCGTGGTTGTTCTCCGTGTACGTGGTGTCGGTTTTTTTGCGTGTATCCCCTAGTCTAGGTTGTGGTTTAATATTGTTAATATGCATCCCTCGCAGCCTAGTTCCTATGTAATGGTTCTTACCTCAAGCTATTCCATGTAGGGTCTATGCAAATGTCTGTTCTAGCACGTTCCGGCTTTATATAGTCATGTAAAAAGCTGCTTCACAATAATAATAATAATAAAATAATGTATTATTATGTGATTTCTTGATAATAAATAAAATTGCCCAAACATCTCCTCGGCGATTCGCTGTTTACTATTTCAAATCAGGATGAACTTGCAAGGTCAATAAAAGAGTAGCAAAAAAAATATATTGGCCAGCCTGGCCTTCTGTGGCTTGTAGATCACCTTTTTTGGGGGAAAAAAATAATTAAATGGACGTGTAAAATGCGTTGTAAAAGGGGAGAAATATCGCTTGCCGCGTGGCTCTAAATAGAATTAGAAAAATCCTGGGGAAACAAGAAACATAAGTTAATCTCCAAATTGCTGGTTTAATGAGAGCTCTACTCCTGCGCGGGGCGTTCATTGGAAGCAAAACTCAACCGAGACGCCGGGTTTTGGGGTAAAGAAGCTCGAATATGGGTTAATTGGGCTTCTTTTGTCCCTGGTGGGGGGTACAGGGGGGCTATACCTCCCCTGGCAGCAGCTCGCCGCGGCCCCTATGGGAAAGGCTATAGGGATGGGTTTCCTTATAGATCCAGAGGAACGTCAAAGAAATCCTGGGTCTGGCTTTAGGATGGGAATGAGACGGGAAAGCGCAGCCCTTAAATTGGAAATATATTAGTCTGGGGTTCGACGCGGGCATGTTGATGCTTATGGTTATGGTTATGGTGATTAGGAGCAGCGTTATTGCGTTTCTTCGGCGTAAATTCGCAGCGAATTCATTTAACAAGAGACAAAAATAACCCCGTCAGGCCAATTTAACTAAATTAGATTATGATTTCCTCGCTCGCTCGCTCGGCGGATATTTATATAGAATGGAGTCTCCGGGTTTTCCTTTCGGGGAGAGCCTTACACTTCTCAGGGGCAGGAAAAAAAGCTTTTAGAAGGTCCATAAGGGGGGGTTTATTAAAGAAATGCCAAAGGGGTCTATGGCGAATTAACTGATCCTTCCCCAGCCCCAAGCCCAGTAACCCCCAGCTCAGCTCTGGGCACACTGGGAGCCACCGACCTGAGCCCGATGGAGTTAAGATGAAGGGGTTTTTTTCTGCGAAAAACACAGAATTAAGAGAAATTCATACATTTCCCCCCGCTTCTTCCGAGAGGATTCTCCGACACGGGGTGGGTGCACTTGGGGTCTTCCAAAATTACAAGAGGATTTACCCAAAATTACAAGAGGATTTACCCAAAATTACAAGAGGATTTATCCAGTCCTGAGCAGTTTCATCTTTTTTTTTTTTTTGTAATTTATTTTTTTTATTTTTTTCCCAGGAGCTGCTTGATTTGGACGGGGGAGGAGGAAGGAGAAAAGCAAATATTTCTATATTTGGGGCCCAGGAATGGGCCCCACTCCTGCAGCGACCCCCAACCTCCAGAGAAATTAAAGTTTGGGGATGTGAAGAGACAGTGTTGGGGAAATCTGCAGGGCTCGGGTTTTCCACAGAGTGAAAAATCACAGTTTTCCTGTAATAGTTACCTTTTTTTTAACTTTATTTTGTATTTTTATCCCGGGTGCACACACTTTCCCCGTGTTTCTCCTGCTCCGGGAGAACACATGTCCGCGTATATTGTACGAGCAAACTTAAGTTAGACTTTTATCCACTTTTATTTCTCTTTTTCTATGTCCCTGCGCCAATCTGGCAGGAAAATGGGCAGGAGGAGGAATTATGCCTAAGAGGTCTGAGAGCTATAGGGTGACATAAATTGTATATATTGTAAGCCGGCTCACCTTGAACAGGAATAGTTGGATTTCAAAGACATTCAAACACTCACGAAAATAGATAAAACTTATTTATTACCAGCGAGCGGATAGAACAAATTGTTGCTTCGCCATAAAAATCTGTATTATTTCTGGGCTGGTTTCTTTTATTCAGCAGCGTATTTCATCGCTCCGGCTTGAAAATGAATTCGTTAGCGAGGGGATGAGGAGAAAACCCTCCTCTCTTTAATCGCGGGGGATATTTCTGCCGTTAATGACAAAGAGCGAGGTGCTATTTCACAGCTACTGCATCAAAAATCGTAGAAAATATTCATGCGGGAGGGTCAATTTGGGGGATTTATTCCTGCTTCGGCACTTCCAGCGTGTGCTTAATATGGGAGATAGAACGTGCAAAGCAGGAGTAGCAAAAGGGTGGGTTTTTCCTCGGCCAGGAGATATGTTCTCCACACCTTTGTGCTGTAGAAATCCCGGATTTCTTTGAGCTCCCTCGGCAAAGCCCGGCCCGGCTTGAGCTGAGCTCATTTCAAAGCCGCTTAAGCGAAGTTTAAGCGGACAGTCCGCGAAAATCGAGGCAGAAAGTCGCAATTCTCTTCTCCCGCCCCTCGTTTTCTCACAAGCTCCTTTTTCTGAGCCGAATCGGGGGGGTTTACACCCAAATCCAGGCGGGCCCGAGGTGCTTCAGCAGAAGGACAAAATAAGAACAACTAAAAGTGCCGGAGAAAATAAACCCGGCCACGCCGCTGACACCCAGGTCCGTGTTTTGCGTGGAGGGGAGGGACCGGGAACCCCCTTTTTTTTCCTCCTATACGCCCCCCAGAATAAAGAGTAAAGGCGTAACCTATATGGCACGGAGCGCTATAGGCTGGGGGTGCATATAGGCGTCCCGAGTGTGCGTGGGCGTTGCGGGCGCTCGGCCCTTCGGACGTGGCCAGAAAGGAGCTGCACAAAGAGCGAGGGGAAAGGAGCGTGGGTGCCGGGGGGGGGGGTGTTGGAGGGTGGGGGGCACCTTGACCTGCCGGGAGTGCGGCGGTGGGTGCTGGTGGTGTTCCCCACGGGCGACGTGGGAATAACCCGCAGGGGAAAAAGAATGCTTTGGGCTTCATTCCGGCGTCTTAGAGACTCCCGTGGCCACGCGTGGGAAGATCCTGCACTCCCGCCTCTCCCCCCAGGCCCCCCCAGCCCGGACAGAAGCAAAGCAGGTCCGTTTTACAGGGCTGCAGCTTCGAGTATTACCGCAATTAACGGCCGAGATCATAATTCCCCTTCGAGGCAGCAGAAGGGCTGGATTTCCCTCTCCCACTCCGTGTGTGGCTGTGGCTAATTCCGTGATATATTAACTGTTTGCTTTCCCCCCCCCGTGCCATTACAGGGACTATTTTCAGGCACAGCCCCCCCCCCCCCCCTTATCATTAATCCGCGTTATTGCCGAAGAATGTCTCGGTTTGGGTCCGAGTGGGGGTTCATAAATATAAAATAAACACAGAGTGGGAATAATTAGCAGCATTTATCAGCATATGGCCACCCACCCCACTTTGAAACCTTCCAGACCCTGCGAGGGGAAAATGAAGTACGTTGCAAGTAATTAGTTTTAAGCAAATCATTTCAAATGGGAACTTATAGGTAAAGCCTAATGAAGTGCAGAGGGGGGGAAAAAAAGCCTCTTTTTTATTGCTTGGTAGGTAGCAAGTAGACACAGCAATATTTTACTGTTGAGAGAATAAATTAATTAATATATCTGTAGCTAGCAACGGCAATGGCTCCATGGATGACTGCATTTAAAGGAGATATATGTATCCAGTCTCATTGGTGTTGTTAACAAGAGTGATAATAAAGATGAAAAGGATAAGAAAGATAAAAAGATCCGCGGCTGGTACTCCTTACTGCGGCTAAATTGCGCGGATTTTCTACCGGCTGCGTCTTGTTGACTCTCCACAAACTCCTGGTTTGGGTTGTTTTCTTTTTTTTTTTAGAGTCAGACTTCATTAAGTGACTTTATTTGCACGTTGCTCAAATAGGAAATAAAGCTGCGCGCCCCTCGCCCCCCAATAAATCTCGTATTAACCATCCTCCTCTGCAGCTTGAGGGGAGGGGGGCTCTCCCTTCTCCCTGTTTCACGTCCAAAAATGACTATTTTGGAAAAGAAAGTATTTTGCCTGCTTTTGTCAGGGCGGAATTAGAAATATTTTTTTCCTAGGCTTTTCTGATACCAGAAAAACGCAGAAATCTTCTCTCCCTTGGTCGGAATAAATCACATTTAGCCCGTGTCTCGGTCGAGCTGGAATAGGAGAGCATGTGCCTCAAATCCGCGTTAAAAATCTACCTGTAATGTTTTAAGAGGGTTTGTGCTTTAATTTTAGGCTTGGGTTAGCCAAACCCTGCCACAGAGAACGTATAAACCATCAGGATATCTCATTATAAAAACGTTTGCCAAAATTAATTTATTTCAAAGGGAAAACGTATTAATATTCATTTTTGCAGGCAGTGCCTCCCCAGCCTGCCCGTCGGGGGGAGAAGTGTCGATAATTGCAGAGAGTGTGGAAATTCATTTTATTTTTATGATTAACCAGTAAACTATTATGAGGTGAGACGAGACGCTGCTAAAGGAGAAAGCATTTAAAAAATTAGGTATGGAAAAGTACAGTGTGAGACCCAAGGTAGCAATGAGGAGTGTCGGGCAGCCTCCAGGTCCAGTAAAATGAGGAAAAAAAAAGGAAAAGGGGGGGTGGGAAGGGGTGGAAAAAAAGGAAAAGGGGGGGGGGGCACAAAAGAAAAAAATAAAATAAAAGGAGGAAGGCCATACATACCTCAAATCAAAATATTTTAAGGTAGAAATAATATAAATATTATATTTTAATAGATGCTGCGGGCCAGGGCTTTGTTTCTTCGCTGAAAAAAAAATAAATCCCGTGGGGGTTTGCGGGGGATCTGCGAGAGTAAATGCGAGTGGGGGGGGGTGTATGTGAACACCCCGTGGAGTGGAAATACCCGCGCAGAGCTCCGGTGTGTAACCGTGGAGCAAGGTAGGAGCAGGAGTACAGCACAGCTCACCCCGCTCGCCAGAGACCGACCGACTCATCGCACCCACGGGCGCCAGCTGAAGCAATATTGCAGGTTTTTTACCCAATCCCGCGTGTTTTTGGGGGGCTGCCGGGACCGCAGCGCTTGTCCCTTGGATTTCCCCCCTCCGTGGGGTTACACCTCACACACCCCCCCAAAAAAATCCCTCATTTCCCACTTCCAGCCAGAGCCCAAACACTGACTTTATGGGTATTTAAACCAACCGTCTTCATCTGTAATTGTGGATGAAGAGTATTTATTGCTCCGGTGGATAACTGGAGATATAATTATCTCTTTATAGAGCGACTGTGAAATAAAGCATCTGTCTCCCCCCCAGACACACACAAAGGCGGGGGAACACCGACAAAGTTACACAGCGGCACAAACACCTCTGTTTTTATATTTTTTTTCCACCCAAAATGTATTCACCAAAGTCCGAAGAACTTTTAAAAAAAATCCCCCTAACCCAATGAAACGGCTCTGCCATGAAATTTTATTTTATTTCCTTTTTTTTCTTCTTTCCTGAATGGGGCTAAAGAAAATACGTGTTTGCAAAGAGGAGCCGCGCTGGCTGCCGCCGTTCCGCGTTGTCCCTTTTTATAGGGGAAAAGGGATTTGGGGGGGAAAAAGAAAGAAAAGTGATCGGGGAAAAATGTGCTGCGGGATTTTTCGGTGCCTCTTGAGGTCGGGGGCGGGGGGGGGGGGCGGTGGGGTGAAAGGGGGGTTCCCGGGGAGGACAGAGGGAGACGAAAGGGTCTGATTTTTTTTTAAATCGAGATTTTATTTTCAGGCAGCGGATAAAACTTGCCTTCACCCCCCTCTCCCTCCGAGATCGCGAATTAATTTTGGAAAATTGGATTTTTTGGGGGGTCTCCGGGCGGGGAGCCGCCTCGCGCGCACCCTCACCCCCGATTTTATTGTGGTTTTATTTGTGTTCTGGCGGTTCCGCGGCCGCGGAGCGCTGCCCGCGCTGCCTGCTCTGCCCGCGGGAGGAGCCGGCTGGGCCGCCCGTCTGGGTGGGCGGGGGCCGCCCTCGCAAAGTGAAGGTCAAGTTAAGCCTCCAGCCTCCCCTCCGCGGCCCGGCCGCGCTGCTCCGCCGCAGCCCCGCGGGCAATGCCATTGCCGCCGACCTGCCCGCTCCGTGCCGCGACCCTTATTTTTATTAAAACCCCCTTTTTTTCCCCCATCCTCCAGCCGGTGAGGGGCAGAGAGATGAGCCGAGCGCTGAAATAGCAAAGGGGGGGGGCGGCTTTATGGAGCCTTTTTCTCCAAATCCTGATTTTTTTTCATCCTTTCTCCCCCCCAAGCTGGACCCCAGACTTCAAACAAGGTCTTTCCCCCTTCTCCTTTTTTTTTTTTTTCGTGTTTTTTTTTTCCCTTCTCCTCTTTTCCCAGCAAGATGCAAACCCGTCTGCCGTGGAGGAAATTAAACATCATAAAGAAAAGCCCAATTAAGGTTTAATGTCTGAACATTACCATTTCCTCCAGAAAACAATGAAGTTCGCTCGGTAAGGAGAGAGGCAGAAAGAAAGAAAGAAGGGGGTGGAGGGAGGGAAAGGGGCAGAAATTTTTGTCTCAAAGAGGGGAAAAATTGGGCATGGAGGGGTAATCATTAAATAAAAAAGGGGGGGGGTGTTTGGGGTTGAGCCAAGCCCGTCTGCTCTCTGGGCTCGGAGATAAACTGAATAAAATAACGGGGATTTTAATGCGTGGGCAAAGCCGGTTTCTGCTCATATTTGACTCCTGCAAAAGGCCTGAGCAGGGGCTGGCCCGGGGGGGGGTGGGAAGGGGTTAATAATAAATAAGCAATAACCCAGGGAAAGGGGTGGAAAGGGGGGGTCGGGTGCAAGCGGGGGGGGCTAAAATCCCCGAGTCCCTTTACCTCTTGCCTTGCAATGTCGCGCTGTCCTTCCCCTGTCTCTCCTCGCTCCACCCGGAGCTGATCTCACCCTGAACCTTTGCATTCCAGAAAAAAAAAAATCAAAATGGGGGGTTGGGGGGGGGCCTACAAAAAAAAAAAGTACCGCGGAGGAGAAGCCAACCCAGCGCACCCGAAACGGCCAAATCTCCCAAACCCACCGCGCTTGGGCGTGGGAAAACGGCGGAAAGAGGGAAAAGCTTGGCCGGGAGGGGCCTGTCGCCAGGTCTGGGTTTGGGTCTTTGCACCCCAATCCCCCCCCGCCCCGAACCCCAAATCCCCCGCCCCCCCGCCCTCCCCTGCCCGCGGCGGGGCCGCCCGTGCCGAGCCGAGCGCGGAGTGGGGACGGCGCCCACGAAAATGGGGATATTCGCCCCTTTTTTTGGGGGGGGGTCTGCTCTTTCTTTCTCTTCCAACAGGCAGGTCTTAGGGGGGGGGGCGATGGGGTGTCCCCCCCCGTCACGGAGAGGGCCCCCACGCTCTGGCAATGACCGTAACCCTGCGAGGGGACCGAGCATCGCCTGGTCCTGCCCCGGCCGGCCAAAAACCACCGGGAGGAGGAAAAAAAGGCTCCAGTTTTCTGTATTTTCCCCTTCGGCGAGCAAATGGCATTAAATATCCCCCTGAATTTCGGGCTCTGACTTAGAGTTTACTCAAAGGGCACAAGAAATACCCAGGCTGGGAAGGATGGAAGGAGAAACCCCGCGACCAGTGGGACGGAGAAGCCAGTTGTGCATTTACTGGCCCTCATTTCATAGGAAGGGATAATTACACATCCATCTAGGTAAATCTCTGCTGCACGGAATAGAACCCCCCAGAAATGCTCACTCAGAACGCGCACACGGGTGTAATCGAGCCCCGAATAAAGATCTGTGCATATTTGTGGTGTGGGAGCAAATAAATGAATAGTTCGGCACGGAGTTGCCCGTGCCACAGACTCACAATTTCCTAATAAATATGGAAAGAGAGAAAGAGAGAGGGGGAGAAAGAGAGAGGGGAAGAAAGAGAGAAAAAGAGAGAGAGAAGAGAGAAAGAAAGAAAGAAAGAAGAGAAAGAAAGAAAGAAAGAAAGAAAGAAAGAAAGAAAGAAAGAAAGAAAGAAAGAAAGAAAGAAGGAAGGAAGGAAAGAAAGAAGGAAAGAGAGAAAGGAAGAGAGAAAGGAAGGAAGAAAGGAAGAAAGGAAGAAATAGAGAAAGAAAGAAGGAAAGAAAGAATAAATATTCCGCAGGGACCAGAAGGAGGGATTGGATAAGAGTCCCATTATTGGACCGATTTTTAATTCCTAATTTATCTGCTCTCAATACATGAGGTGTTGTAAAGCCAGTACCTTGTTAAGGGGTGACTCCAACTGCATTAATCTATATTTATATTCGTTTCGACTGAACGGCACCACCAAAATACTCGCCCCTCACCCCCGATGAAGAAAAAGATGCGAATGTCATTTTTGATCCTGCGGGGAAATGAAGGAGCCCAGAGGACAGCGGCGGCTTTACAAGAGATTGTTGTGCCCCCATCCCTCTGCTTCTCCCACGGAAAACACGAGACGCGTGCGCTTTCCCCGGCGCAGGGGTATCTTATAGGCGCAGGTATATACATCAGCTCCATAGGTGATGGAGGGGGGGGACGGGCGTTTTCCATCGCTGTACCTTCCACTCCTCCTCCGCCGTCATTTCTCTTCTAAAACCTGGATATAGGTTCGGAAAATGTCACCCCGGGAAGCGGCTGAAGGATTTTATTTCCATTTATTCGCATTAATGCGGGGATGGAAGAGAGAACCCAGCGCCGTCGCGCCCTCAACTGCGAATTATTGAAGTTTATCCCCCAAAAAACTGTCGAGATTCGCCTTTGATCGATGGTTATCTGAGGGAAACCCACCTTGGTGGTAGCTGTGGCGGGGGAAAACACTTCAAAAAATAATAATTAAAAAAAAAAAAAAAGGGTGGGGGGATGCAGGAGCCAAACTATTAAAGTGCAATACTTGGAAATGATTTCCTGAGTATTTAAGGATTAAATACCACGCATGCAAACGTGTGTGCGGTTTTAATAAGGCTGGGGCGGATTAGTCGCCCACCTTCTAGCCCGAACTTTGCTTTTCGGGGCTATTTTGCTAATAAATGGGTGACCCAACAGAAAACACATTTTCCCTGCCACAATTTCCGACTTTTTACACAGTTTTGCACGTTTTAGTGGCGCTGCTAAAGTTATCAAGAGGGAATGTCTGGCGAATAAAGGAATTTCTTTTTTTTTTTTAAAGGTTTGGGTGTGTTTTATATGTCGTCCTTTGTGTTTAAATAAGTATTTGTAGAGGTTTGGAGGGGGGGAGGAAAGAGGGGGGAAATAGGAATAGGTGTTGCTTAACGAGCTCCTCTGGGTTTCCTGGCTCCTCTGAGCTGAATTTCGCAGCGGCTTTAGGAGCGAGTTTCGCACGCTGTGAAGTTTTACTTGAATTCCCCCAAACCTCGCCTTTTCCCAGGCTTCAGCAGCTCCCTGCGACCGAGCTGGGCGGGGGAAAAGAAAGGGGAGCAGGAGATGGAGACCCGCAGGCGGTGATATCCCCCCGGCCGCAGCTCTGCCTGCGGGGAAGGAGAAAATGAAAATACGGGGGCAGGCCGGTTGGCAGAGTGTTAGTTATATTGGTTATTATTAAGCCCAACTCTTCTTAACGCCTCTTCGGCATCGCTTCTATTTGAATCCGACACCCGCCGCACATTTTGATCCCAGACACTCGCAGCCTCGCCTGCGGTTGGGAAGCATAGTTCATCTGCTTTTATCTTGATTAAGTCCACATGATTTTGAACTTGCAGCTCAGGTCTAGAGAGATCTAAGTTCCTTTTTTTTTTTGTTGTTTTTTTTTTATTTCTGACCCCCTTTGAATTGTTCACAGCTTATACAGTTTTCTTTCGCTGCCTGGCTTCCAGCCAATTAAATTTATCTTTGCCATTTGGGGACAATAATATTTTCCAAGCGCTTCCCACTTGTAGCTATTGTCTCTCCCTTCAGATTTCCTATACACATACGCGCTGTCTACTAATCTGTTTACTGGCCTGGGTTTCCTCTCTTTCTCCTCGGGTGTTTTTTTTTTTTTTTCCTTTGGAGGTCCATCTGAGGAAGTAATTGTAGTAACCGTCGTGGAAGGGAGGGAAAAATCACTCGGAGAACATCTGATAGGCCCAAGTCATTAGACAGCAGAAAGTTTGGAGCCTCTGTAGCAGAAGCAAAGCACATCTCTGCAGCTGCTGGGAGATGCAGCTGCTCCAGAAGCGCTTTTTGCCCCAGCTCGCAGGGCTTTTGCAGCCCCCCCAGGTTGGAAAAAAAAAACCCTTTAGTTTTCCCCCAAAGCAGGAGGCAAAGCAAACTCTGGTCAAGTGGCTGAAATAGGGAAAGATTCAGGGTCTAAGTAACGCATCAGCTGTCTGGGGAGCGCAGTAACTAGCAATGGGTAACGTGGTAAGCCAGGTTGGTACTAAATCTATCATTTTTTTGTTTCTTCATCTCTTTTTCTTTTTTTCCCTCCCCTTTCCCCCCTCCCCAGTCAATAATTTCCCTACTGTACGGGCTCGGACAAAGGCTTCTTTATGGCAATTCTTACAAAAACAGTTTTTGACCGAAGTTGGGAGGTTGCTAATGAATTTATTTTGCGTTCAGCTACCGCCAGCTTTGGCGGGGAAGGGAAAAAAATAATAATCTCCTCTCTCCCCAATGGGAAAAAAAAAAAATGAGGAATGATTTATTGAGAAGAGTTCAAGTACAGGATTAACCTAAATCAAAATATAACTTCAGATGTTTACACAGATCAGCTAAAGCCAACTTTCACAACTCCAAGTTTTTGATTTTGCTACAATCGCTACAGTGTTTTTTGGTCACCAAATGCCTCTAACATCCCCTTAAAAATCATGTTAGTAACGCAAAACACATCTCCCAGCCTTGAGCCTATTTGCCTGCTGAAAACGCTGTTAAATGTGTTAAGTGTTTGCATTATATCAGGCGAATGAGCGCGGACGCCGGAGCAAGGGGGGGGGGCTGCCTTGGGAGGGGGGGTTCAAGGTTTTTCCCCCTGCCCTTTGCTTTTTGCTGGGGTGATTTGGGTGGAGAGAAGTCCCCGGTTGAGGTGCCAGGGTGAAGCTGGGTGTTTCTACGTCTAATTGCAGCAGAGGCACAAGGAGCGAGGAGCTGCCGCCTCCTTTTCCTTCCCTCCGCCTGAGAAATAACTGAATAAAGGGGAAAAAACCCCTCGAGACGGGGCAGTTTCATCTTATACCCACAGTCATATCAAAACCAGCCCTTTCCTCCCCCCTCCTCAAGTTCCCCGAGACATTTTTTCCCTTTAACGAGCACAAATACAGCTTTTCTTTAATTTTCCCCTCCACGCTCTGCCCGTTCCCATTCGCTCGGAAATGAAGCAGGTTTAAAAAACGAAGAGCTTGAAATGCTCTGGATGCTTTAAGGCTGCGCCTTAAAGTTATTTTCCCTTTTTTTTTTGCCTTTTTTTTTTTTTTTTTAGAGGGCAACCAAAAGGAATGCGAGCCGCCAGCCCTCATTCCGTTTTATGGTGGTCACTTTGGTGGTCAAATTCAAGTGCTGTGACTCCACAGCTGCCTTGCAGGAAGCAGGCAAATCCCATCCTTTAAACCGGGTTTAAAAACCCCAAACGACACCAGGGCTCGGGTTAGATGTATTTACCTACGAAGAGCAATAAATTATTCGCGCACCTAGAGGAGAGACGGCGAGGTTTGCGCCGCACGGATTTGGGGTGTTTGCTGTTGTCTTAAGGGTTTTTTTGGGGGGTGTATGTGCTTTATTTGGGGTTTAAGAAGCTGCTCGGATAGTGTTTACTCAACAACACGCTCTAATTCCGCCCCTGGATGCAAAGCTTCACGCCTACAGCCTTCCTATGGAATCTGGATTGGAATAAACACAACCCAAAAATGTCTATTTTAGAGCCTTTCCCCTTTGAATCGGAGGGAGAAGATCCTCCACGCAGGCTGCAAACAGGCGGGAATTGGGGGGAAAAAAATAATTACGCCCATAAACAATAGCTTAACATTATTAGTTTGTAGTTAGTATTAATATTGGTCCATAAAAAGCCAAGTTAAAAGATCGCTGACACTTTAATTAAAAGTTTTGCCCAAAACGACGTCCAAGTCGTAAAATCGGGCAGATTACAAACCTGAAGAAATCCATCTCTGCAGCCAGAGTTCTTGCCCCTATATATATATATTTTTTCACCAGCCCAACGGTGCATCGGAGAGGAAAACACAGCTCGTTTTGGAATTACAGACATATTTATATGCGGGTCTATCTCTATCTCCACACACACGCGTTCAGAGCCACTCACACGCCCCGGTCCCTTATAAAAAGGGTTTTATGAGAACGGCTCTTTAAATAGAAAATACAAAGCTCGAGGAAGAGGGGGGGGGAATCCAGTAATTAATGAGAATTAATGATGAGGAGTGCGGTGTTGCAGCAGGAGGATGAAGAAGGCTGGAGGTGAGGAAGAGCACACAGCCTTAGCATGGGAAGCCGCCATGTTTCCCTTCAAGATTTCCCAATAAATACATAAAAATCCGGGCACACCGCCTGATAAGCACCATAGTTTGGAAAGCCCTACTGAAATACCGTATTTTTTTTCCTCGGGCATCTTGAAATCCTTTGCTCTCTGCTCGGCTCCGAGGTACGGACTTGCGAGGCTGTTTTCTTCCCTTAAAATCAACTTTTTTCCCCCTTTTTTCCCCTCCCTGCATTGCTGCAGAATTGCGGGATATTTATATTTTCAGCAGAGGCTGCAACCTCCGCCCGGTTGCTCGAGGTGCCTTTTCCTCCCCATTTCTCCACCTCTCGCCTAGGAATTAAGCGACCCCCCCCCCCCCCGTTAAAATGCACCCAGCAGGTCGGGGGGTAGGAAATTCAAGAAAAATCCAATCAAATGCAATAAAATGAAATGGAGAAGAGCGAGGTGAAAAAGGAGCTGCCCAGGGATGCCCAGGGACATCCCCGAGCTGGGCTGGGACCCTCTGATGCTCCTTCTTGGGGAATTGGTTATTTTCGGGTGAGTTTAGGAATTATTTTTGCTTTTTTTCGGGATGCAAAGCGAAATGACGGCAGCCGTCGAGGCTTTTTCTGCTCCTGAGGCTCAGCGCTCGAAGGCTGAGATTTGCCTTTTTTTTTCCCCCTTCTTGCTGTTTGAATTTACTGCGACTCGATGCGAGAAGATCCTCCCCAGAAAAGCACCTCGCTCTCTCCTGGGGGGTCAGTTTTGTTCGGGGTCTTCAGCCCATCACCAAATAAATCCCGTGATGGAGTTTTCGACCGGGCTTACGGGTGGCCAATTCAATATTTCTATTTATTCTTCCTTTTACTGGGCGTTTTAAAAGGGATAATTCAAGGGGGAGAGGGTTACCCTGTCAGGAGGAGGATGAAAAGGGGGGATGCGCTGCGATATTTTCATAAAAAGCTGGAAGCAGCCGCCCCCGATCGCCAGAGAAACGTTTTCCACCTCAGGCAGATGATTTCTGATCCAGGTGAAAACCCGATTAGCGCCCAATTCTTGCAGGGAATTTTGTCCCTCCAAGACGGTTTAAAGGCAGCGGGATACCCCCGGCGCCGGGTACCGCGGAAGTTACGCGTCCTTCAGGTGCACCTTTCCAGAAGCGATTTTTTCCCCCCCCCCAGATGATTTTTTTGTTTGTTTTCCGCCTGATAATTCTTCGCAAAACTCGGGAAATATCTGACAGCACTTCGGTATCCCTGGTTTTGCGTATGGAAACGCAGAAGGAGGGAGGAAGAGGAGGCTCCCGGGGCACGGGATAGAAGACAAATGACTTTAATAAGAATATCTTTTTTAATTCAGCTAGAAGAATAAATGATGAGGGTCTTGCTGAACGCACAACCATTGATTGACAATAAACAATTGCATTAAATATTCAACCCGCCACTCTTACGTAATAAATATTTAACCAAACATTAAAGGAGGTTTTCGAATATTTATTAGGCATCGACTTAATTCATTTGTTCTATTCCTTGATATATCGCTAATTCGATACCCAAAGTCGTTAAGCCAGGCCTGCTTTAACTTTAAAGTTGGGAACTTCACGCGAGCCCCCGCGCACGGTCGCTGCCTCCGTGGTATATTCTCCATAAAGCATGCCAACTGCGTTGATGTATAGCTGATGTGCGCACAGAGATCAACATAATTAGCGTATGTTAGAAGCTTGTTAATTAGCACCAACCCCCTCACTCCCAGATAGAGAGATAGGCAGAGATTTACTTAGAATTTAGCAGCCCAGCTGCGGGAAGCGCTGGCCATTCCCGCCCGCAGCGAGGCTTGGAGAAACCTTGGAAAACTTACTTCTGCATCTCCAGCGATTTTATTGAGCTACCTAAAGGCTGCGCGGGAGCACTTCTAAGGATAGAAACAGCCACGAGAACACGTTAGGATAGTCAGCGTAATTAAAATATTGAAAAAAGGGTGGAAAAACACCGTTCGAGCTCCCTAAGACCCTCCCTCTCCCCCCCACCCCAGCCCAAACCCCCCCCCCCCCCCCCCCAATCTCCAAACCCTGCTGAAAAGCAGCAAGCGGAATCCAAATAGGAAGGAGAGGAGGCAAAAAAAAAAAAAAAAAAAAAAAAGGCAGCCAGGAGAGGGGGGGGTGGGGGGGGGGGAAAGGCAGCAACTTCCCCAGCCACCCCTCGGACTCGCTCCGCCGCGGGTGCTCGCGGGGGGTGTGCCTTCGGGAAAACGCGCACAAATCTGCCAGGGATTTTCATAATGTTTCTGCGGTGTTTGCAAACCAATCGTTTGAACCTCTGCGATCTTACCTAAGTGAACCACTCCTACGCATCTAAGTGCTCCAAACTGATATATGACAATATCTACTTTGGATCACGTGTCCTCCGGAGCGACTAAGACGGATAGCGCGTCATCTCGCCTTCCCAAATTTTTTCCCCTCCGCACATCGGATCCAAAACATCTAGCTATAGGAGCAAGAAAAGGAGAAAGATGTTTAACTCGGTGAACCTGGGCAACTTCTGCTCCCAGTCGCGTAAGGAGCGGAGCGCTGAGTTTGGAGAAAGGGCAGGTTGCGCTTCTAATCTCTACCTCCCCAGCTGTACCTATTACGTCCCTGAATTTTCAACTGTGTCATCTTTCTTGCCACAGGCCCCCTCTCGCCAAATCTCCTACCCTTACTCCACCAACCTCTCGCAAGTGCAGCCCGTGCGAGAGGTCTCCTATGGTCTAGACCCCTCAAGTAAATGGCACCACCGAAGCAATTACGCCTCGTGTTATTCCGCAGAAGATCTGATGCATAGAGAGTGCATCCCGCCTTCCACCATGACCGAAATGCTAATGAAAAACGAGAGCGTGTACAGCCACCACCACCCCAGCTCCAACCACCCGGCATCGACGGGATTCTACACCAGCATGAACAAAAACACTGTCCTGCCCCAAGGTTTCGACCGCTTCTTCGAAAATGCCTATTGCGGGGCGGAAAATCCGACCGAGAGCTGCCTGCAGAAGGGTGAGGGCAAAGTGGAGGCAGAGTCCCAACCCCACGCGCTGTCATCCCGCGGAGAGCAAGGTATAGACCCGGAAGATGAGGAGGAAAACACAAACCCAGGGTCTTCAGCCTCGTCCTCTTCTGTCACCAAGGAAGGAAGCAAAAGCAGCAATTCGAGTAGGTAGAGCAGTAAATGGAAAGGTTAAGGGACTAGCCCGTGTGTTTTGTCGGTCAAATTTTATGTGGAGTTTTATAAGCATTCAAAGGATTTTATTATAACCTACAAAGCTCTTTCTTCCAACGAGAAGAATTTTTACGATGGGAAAAGCTCTTTGAAAAAAATGGAGATGTTAGGCGCAGACACAGTATCTTAGAGTCTGTGAAATTTTAAAAGCACACCATCGTGACAAATATTAACTTTGATCATGAACTTACATGAGCATTTTAAAAGGATTTGGTCCCGGGTTGCTGAGGGTAAAAGGCAATTGGGCAGAACACTACTTTAGCTGCCTGCGCTTGCTTTCAGGCATTAAGATGCATGCAAAATGTTGGGGGCGGCTTTTTTTGGTGTGTGTTTTGTTTGGCTTGTTTTTTTTGTGGTGTTTTTTTTTTTTTTTTAATTAAAACTGGATGTTGAGTCTTTTCTCTTGGCGGGGGTGCAGCGCTGAGGGGGAAAAGCTGCCGAATTCGCAGGCAGAGCGGAGCATTTTCTTCGCCTTTTCTGTTTAAAGTGGCATTTCTGCTCCTCCAAGGCCAGTGCAGCGTCCAGCTTTTGTCAGGAAGGGCTTTTACTTAGGGGGTGTTTGCTGGGGTCTTCTGGGTTGCTTGGGGTTTTTTTTTGCATGCACTCGCATTTTCGAGGCAGCCTTAGAGGAGCTTTTTTCAAGGCTGAATCCAGGCAACTTTGCGAGTTCGCCTTCAGCGAGGGGCTCTTTGGGGAAGAGGGGAGGGTTGTTTTGTTTCCCTATTTGCTTTCGTGATGCAAGTCCCCTTTTGCAGCTCAGATGCTGAGCTCGCTTTGACTTTGATTCCTTTTTGCGTGTGTGGCGAGGACTGGAGTTAATCAAAAACTTCTGCGGAACATAATATCTACTTCTCTAATTCCAACCTTGCTCATGCTGTTTCTATACAGATAACAGATTTGCAGCTGAGCGTGGGGTTCCCCCCCCCCCCCAGCCTCTCTAACGCAGCTCCAGCCGCCTGCTGCCTCCAGTCCCAGCCTCTTCTTTATTTCCAAAAATAACCTATCTGCACCCAAAATGTCTGCGCGTGCCTTGCGTGAAGCTCCGCGCGGTGGGAAAATCACGGCCCCGCGGTCCTTAAGACCCCGCGTAACCTCACCTCTGGCACCCCTAACAATAGGCGACCCGCTGGCAGATATCTCCCCCCGCATTAATAAGTGGAGTTATGAAGCTGCTCCCGTCTACGGGCTCAGCTGGGAAGATGGGTCTGGGTCCTGCGTGGCCTTAGGATGTTCACCCTTGCCTTCTGGTTCTTTTAAGGTGCTCCCAGAACGAGGAAGAAGAGATGTCCCTACTCGAAATTCCAGATCAGGGAGCTAGAGAGAGAATTTTTCTTCAATGTCTACATAAACAAAGAGAAAAGGCTCCAGTTGTCCAGGATGTTAAACCTTACTGACCGACAGGTTAAAATTTGGTTTCAGAACAGAAGAATGAAAGAAAAAAAATTAAGCAGAGACCGCCTGCAGTATTTCTCGGGAAACCCCTTGTTGTGACCCGCTTTGAGATCCCTCCGCGGGCGAGGCGAGCCCCGCGCAGCAGCCGCGGCCAGCGCGGATCGCCCGTCGACAGAGCAACCTCAGAGGCTGAGCCCTTCCTTCCTCCTGTTTCTATGTCTGGGACAGTGCTGAGTAACAAAAGGAGTGCGATTTTCTTCCAGTTCCCGCTCCAAGGACTTGGATTCCATGAACATTTTATTTAACTTTTTTTTTCTTGGGTTTTTTTTTCCCCCTTTTTTTTTTTTTTTTCCCCTGAACAGGTTGGGATTCCCCCTTTTATTATTATTATTGTTATTATTATTTTTATTATTATTGTTATTATTATTCAGGCACCCTGTCCAGTTGACTAAATGGCAGTGCTGTGCGTTACCACCCCGGGGATTTCGGTGGGCAGCTGCGTTATCCCCAGAGCGGCCAAAGTCTCCCCGCGGGAGCAAATCCCTTCATCTGGGGTGAGTGGGGGTGCGGGGGGGCGAATGCACCCGCAGACATGTGTGTCCTTCCGTGCGTGTGTGTGTGTGTGCACATTCACACCCACCCCGCTCCTCTGCGGTCTCAGCAAGAGCATTTCCACCTCCTCCAGCCACCTTTTCCATCTAAAAAATAGATATATATGCATATATATGGGAGTGTGGGCGTATATATCCATATATATATTCTCTGCAGGATCATTTCTACGTTTAGAGTAGGGAGGGGGGGGAAATGCAGGCGAAAATACATTTGCAATAACTGTCTCTGAAATGGTTTGTAAATAAATTTCGTGGTGCTGCTTTTTTTTTTTTTTTTTTTTCTTCTTTTTTCCCCCCTTGGAAATGGGAGACGAAGAACAAGAGAAAAAAAAAAAATCCTGAAAAAAAAATTAATTAATTAAAAAAAAAATCTTTGTGTATGTAAAGTGAGTCCCCGGGATACTCTGTGAAAATCTGTGGCAAATAAAGACGTTGCAAGCTGTTCTACATTATGATTTTATTTGACCATTTTATTAGAATTTCCCCTCTTAAAAGCCTCTTTGCGGTCATTGTGGTGTGGGTTTCTTCTCTAGGAGTTTAAATACCTGAATGCATATCAGAAATATCGTCATCCATATTCATGGGACCGCAATCTGCCCGAGCAGGACGGGTATTAACCCGAGCCCTCCACCCCGGAGCACCCGTTCGGGCCGGGGCTCATTGTGTTCACCAGCGACCTGAAATTTATAGGATTTTTTTCTTGGCCCAGGAATCCTGCTCGGAATTTGGCTCCAGATGTCCTGCGCTGTTTTCCGGTTGTAGTTAATCTTTTTGCGTTTTCACGGGCACGATATATTAGTCTTCTCTTAAAAAAAAAAAAAAAAAAAAGGAAAATGGAACTAAAAATGAATGAAACTCTAATTACCCCGAGAAACGAGCTGCATTGCCATAAGTCAAGGATACCTTATACAAAGCACAAATGCAAAGTCAAGTCCTTAAATTCCTGCTTAAGGAAAACAAGTTCAACTCCCAGGCCCGGGGCATAAAAGTGATTTTTTTTTTTCTCCCCCCTTTTTTGCACAAGGACTTTTTTTTCCTCGCGGTTTCCGAAAGCAGCCCCACGTTTCCGAGGACAAAGAGACCCCGAAGATGCCGTTGGGGTGCGGCGCATGTAGTTTGGGTATTTTGGGTAAATACAACGATTCGGAAGGGTTTTTTTTTTGGGGGGGGGGGGGGGGGGTGGGTGTTTGAGGTTTCCAATCTAGATGCTCTCCTGCTTTCTGGCGTGGAGCGGTGGGATTGTGCATCTGGACGAGGTGGGGCGGCATAAAGAAGGGGGGGGGGTGTGAACCCCCCCCAGCAGCCACGAAACAGCACATTATATTCCCATCCAACGAGCGTGTTCTTGTAAAATTCTCATCCTTGCTTTTAAATACAACCCTGTTGAATGAACCCCCCCTTTGATGGTCTCTTCTGATTTTATTTGACAAGGGCAGGGGAAAAGAAAAAAAAAAAATAAAAATGATAAACCCACAAAAATGCTCCTCGTTTGCACCCATCCAAACACCCCCAGCCCCCCCCCCCCCCCGGCAATTAAATGCGAATCAACTTCAAGCTTTCGTGCTAAACCCGTCCCGGTTACCCCATACATGATCTTGAAAGGATGTTCGGAGGCATGTTTCTCATTAAAAGAGTGGGAAAGGGAAGAAAAAGGGGCTCGGGGGATGGCAAAACGCCGCTTTATTTTCTCCTATTTATTTTTGCAAAGCCCGCGAGCTCAAAGGACGCTTGTCCCCGGCCTAAAATCTCCCCTAAGCTTTATATTGAATAAACTAGGCGTAAAGGAGGGGGGGTTAAAGTATTTTTTGCGGGCTGCAAAGTCAGATAGAGAGGAGGAAGACAGGAGCCATCTTCCTGGCAGATGTAGCTGCGCGCCGGGACCGGCCGAGGAGGGGGCTCATCCCCCACCCCGAAAAGAGGGGGGGGGAAAAAAAAGCACCTTTCTTTAATGAGTGTTTGCCAAACCTTCCCAAGGTTAGGAAAACTAAAGAGAGGTGCAATAAGGTGAATATCGGGAGGTCAGAAGCGGCAGTTAATGCTCCGTAACAGCAGCGGCTGTCCGGACAAAAGCGGCTAGTCTAGACATTGTAATAAAGACTGCAGCACTAAACAGCTTAATTTTTCTTAATTACCCCGTCTGGCTAAAGGAAAAGACTTCCGCAGTAAATAGTAAACAAATAAGGGAGTCTTGCCCAGGGAATTTATTTTTTTTTTTCTCTTCTCTCCTCTCTCCCCCCTCCCTTTCTCTCCACCCCCCCCCCTTTTTCCAAGGCTCCAGTTCAACTGCAGCACAATGAAACTGTAGGCCTAGTTCAAAGTTTTCGCGAGCTAAAATGGAATGCCAGTTGTAAAATCCAAGTTTATAGACCATGTGGGAGTTTACAGCAGCATTAAGCATCAGTGCCATGTAGGAAAAGGGCTGTTAATGTTCTGGGGAGGGGGGGGGGGGGCGAAGGGGCTGGCGGAGGACGGGGAGGGGGGGGCACTGAAGATGCTTTGGGTACCACAATGGGGGAGCGGACAAGCAGAATAGGGTTGAGACATATGTATCTCGCCAACCCGGTGTGCGTGCACCTATATGGAGGGTGACAGGCGCGGCGGGGCGAGGGGAGGGTCCGGCGGCGGGGTTTTGGGGTGGAAAAGCCCCGAATTGTCACGGCGAGGGGTTTTCCGAGGCGGGCCGGGGGATGCGGGGGTGGGAGCGAGACCCACAGGGAGAAAAATGTGAATATATGATGTCTTTGAACTTCAATAAAGTCAAGTCCATCACCTTTAACCCTTTCGTCATAAAGCGGAATCAG
This sequence comes from Phoenicopterus ruber ruber, assembly GCA_009819775.1. Taxonomy (NCBI): domain Eukaryota; kingdom Metazoa; phylum Chordata; class Aves; order Phoenicopteriformes; family Phoenicopteridae; genus Phoenicopterus; species Phoenicopterus ruber. The sequence goes on from CM020243.1 coordinate 840,099, forward strand.
AGAGGGTCGCGGCTCCCCGGCCGCCCCGCCTCCAGGGAGCGGGGGGGGGTGGGGGTGGGGGGGGTCCCCACATTCCCCCCCCCCAAAAACAAACACTCCCAACCCCAAACTCTGATTTTGAACCCCGCCTGGCGTTTATGACGCTTAATATTTAACTCCTCCGCGCAGCGTTTAATGCATCTCGACGCAGGTTTAACACACACGGCACACGCGCTTTATTATTGTTATAAACCTTTTGATATCTCAACGCATGAAAAGTTTTTATAACTTTGTTTGGCGTAAAAGTTTTACAAGTTTTTCCTCCTTTTTTTTTTTTTTTCCTTTTATTTTTTTAATTTTTTTTAAATTCCCAGCACGCATTTAGGCTTTTCCATCAACTTTATTCCTACCTCGGATGTCCATCACAATAAAACCTCCCTCATAGGCTGGGGAGCTGGCTCGGTGCTCTACGTTAATGACACCCAGACTAATTACGAGGGCCCTTTCCATGTGACGTACAAACACACCAACCCAACCTGTTTCCTATTGCTCCCTGGATTTCATACACAACATATTGGAAGCAGCTCTGGGTGACTTTGTTGTGAAATATTGCAGAGAGGGAAGGAGGCGAGGGGGCCGGCTCCTAATTGGCTTCTTGCGGGATAATAATGTTCACTTATGTTGGCTTCCATACAAAGCAAATCAATTCCATTTTGGGGGGGAAGAAAAAAAAAAAAAAAGAAAGGGAAAAAATGAAAGGAAAGAAGGACGGAAAAAAGAAAAGGGAGGAAAAAAGGAAAAGAGAGATAAAAGGAAAAGAGAGATAAAGGGAAAAGAGAGATAAAAGGAAAAGAGAGGATAAAAGGAAAAGAAAGAAAAAGAGGAAAAGAAAGGGAAGAAGGAAAAGAAAGGGAAGAAGGAAAAGAAAGGAAAGAAGGAAAAGAAAGAAAAAAGGAAAAGAAAGGACAAAAGGGAAAGAAAAGGAAAGGAAAAAGGAAAAGAAAGGAAAAAGGGGAAAAAAGGAAAAGAAAGGAAAAAGGAAAAAAGGAAAAGAAAGGAAACAGGGAAAAGAAAGGAAAAATGAAAAAGGAGGGTGAGGGGAATGGGAAAAAAAAAGGAAAAAAGAAAGAAGGAAAAAAGCAGCGTGGCTGGGGGGGTCTGTCAGAGCTGCGAATGCTGGATTACGGTGTCCAGAGATCCTCGCGGTGCGGGACGGGGCGGCACAGCCCCACGCACACGCACCCACACCGCCCCACGGCCCCACGCAGCCTCTCCCGAAGGTGCCAGGCCCAGGAGCACGTAAACTTGACTGTGCTGAGGGCGAAACCTCCTTGGTGGCGAGTAAATAACCCGCCGGAGCTGAACAAGCCCGCAAGAGCAGCTCCCGGAGGGGAAATCCATCCTTGTGACCATTTCCACTTTTCCTCACGGGTCTGACGTTGGTTTGCAACTGGGCCAGAGCTGGGATTTCGCAAAAGCCAAGAAGAAAGCCAGTGGTTTTGGCAAGTGGACTCGAATCGACCATCAATTGAGCTAATCCTCGCCTGCGGACCCCGGGGTGAATTCATTTATTTGTGTACGAGGAACTTTTATAGGAGCAATAGCTGTTCCCGGCGGAGGGGGAGAGGAGCGGGCGGCGATCCCCAAGTCCTGGACCCTCTCCCGGGGACCCTGGTGGCCCATAACCTTGGCGAAAGGCGATTAAATTGGTTCTCCTGAAGCACCGCTCTGCCGAGGCGGGACCGGCGGCGAATTTGCTGCTGAAATATTGCAAAGCCGCCGGCAAGAGGAGGCGGGAGGGGAAGGGCGGGGGGGGGGCGAGGGGTAAAACTTTGGGGCAGGAATTGCGGGTTTGAGGCGAAGCGTTTGCAAACTTGCGGTTTGGTTTTTACCCCCCCCCCCCCCCCGATATAAATAGCCCCCTAAAAATAAATCATAGAATCGTAGAATCATAGAATCATAGAAACATGGAATCATAGACTCATAGAATCATAGAATCATACAATCATACAATCATAGAATCATAAAACCATAGAATCACAGAATGGTTTGCGTTGGAAGGGACCTTAAAAATCATCTAGTTCCACCCCCCCTGCCATGGGCAGAGAAACCTTCCTAGCCCCCCCCTAAATAAATAGCCCCTCCCAAATAACTAGCCTCCCCTAAATAAATAGACCCTCCAAAAAGAAATACCCCCCTTAGATAAATAGCCTCCCCTATATAAATAGACCCCCCAAAATAAATAGCCCCCTTAAATAAATAACCTCCCCTAAATAAATTGACCCCCCCAAAATAGTTTTCCCTAGATAAATAGACCCCCCAAATTAATAGCCGCCCTTGAATAGCCTCCCCTAAATAAATAGACCCCCAAAATAAATAGCTTCTCCTAAATAGACCCCCCAAAATAGCTTCCCCTAGATAAATAGACCCCCCGAATAAATAGCCTCCCTTAAATAGCCTCCCCCAAATAAATAGGTGCCCCTCTAAATAAATAGCCCCTCCTCAATAAATAGCCCCCTCAAATAAATACCCCTCTCAAATAAATACCCCCTCAGATAAATACCCCCTCAAATAAATACCCCCTCAAATTAATACCCCCTCAAATAAATATCCCCCTCAGATAAATACCCCCCTCAAATAAATACCCCCTCAGATAAATACCCCCCTCAGATAAATACCCCCTCAGATAAATACCCCCCTCAGATAAATACCCCCCTCAGATAAAAATCCCCCTCACATAAATACTCCCCTCTAAATAAATAGCTTCTCCTAAATAAATAGCCCCCTCCCCCAAATAAATAGTCCCCCCAAAAAGGGTTACGCGGGGGGTGGGGGGGAGCTCGGGGCTCTCCGGGAATATATGAAAAAGCGGAGTTCTATGATTTTGCCCCAAAATGGCGGCGGGTTGAGGCCTGCGCCGGGATACAGGGATGCGCGGCACATGTCGGGGGAAGCACGTTCCTCTGCTTTTGATAACTCCGAAATTACACCACGAAACCACGAGAATGTGGTTTGCAACCTCATAAGGCTTGGCTCGGCTTTTTTTTTTTTTTTTCCCCTTAAATCTGGAGCGGAGGAATTAGGCTGGAGCGGATTGCTGATGGAGCCCATAAAAAACTTTATTCATTTTGGATTAAAAAAAAAAAAAGAAGAAAAAAAAAGAGGGGGGAGACTTAATGTAAACATTACAATTGTTTATGTGCTACAAGTAGCGAAGTAAATTCCTTCGTTTGAAACGGCGAAAAGCGGCCTAATTCCTGTCTTTGCATTAAGCGATACCCGCGCGAGCAAATCCGCAGCCCTGTGCCTGGAGGATGGGCTCGATAGGAGCCGCGTGTGAGTGCGAGGGACGGGGGCAGCTCCTCGGGGGTGGCGGGGGGCCTGTGGCTCCAACAGCAGGAGCCACCCGAGGGGCTGCCTCGGGCTGAGGGCGCAGGTACGGGGAAAATATTGAAAAATTCCCAAAAAAAACCCCCAAAAATTAAAAAAAGAGAATTACGGTGGGGTTTAGAGAAAATCCTCGCCCTGCACATGCGGCGCTCGGGACTCTCCACCTCTGCGGCGGTGCCTGTTTGGAAGGTAGAACCCCCCAAATTTAAGCAAATATCGCAAAATAACCCCGCCAGGCTTTGGCTCCACAACCCCCGGCTTATTTCCGTGCTGTAGGTGTGAAATTTGTATTTATTCAGATTTTGTTTTTCCCCACGATCGCTTCTTTTTTCCAGGAGAAAGCGAGCGCTCGTCGCCTCGCCGTGCTCTCCGCATTCTATTAAAACCGTAATTGTAACAATAATGTTTATTTTGAAGCGCTGCCGCTTCAAAGCCGCCTGTAAAATTATCGGCGTTTGAACAAAGTTTGGAAGAAATCCTTTTCCCATCGTCATATGTGAAAAATAGGATTTCTCTGAGGTTTGCTCCTAACTCGCAGGGCAGACCCACATTTTAGCACGTCCTTCATTGTTTCCCATTTTTACCTTTCATCGTTACTCTTCGCCTCTTTCAGCTTCACTTTTTTTTTTTTTTAAAAACTTTATAACAGGGCCTCTCCAAACCCCACATCACCATCAACCCCGCAGTTATTTTGCAGCTTCAAAACCGCAGCGCAGCCACCAGCATTTCCCAGACCAAAAAAAATAAAATAAAATAAAAATCACCTTTGGTTTTTCCAAACGTGCAATAATCCACGTTTCCAGAGACTTCCCCGTCTCTGCCAGAAATAATTCTATTTTTTTTTTAATTTTTTTGGGGGGGTGGGGGGTGATATTTAAGTTTGTTAACGCGGTTGGAAAATGAAAGGAAACATTTCAGCACTGAATAAACTCCTCCGAAATCCCCGTGTCACGTCGCTCTGCTCTCTCACCCTGCCTGCTCTTGCTTCCCTATGAATTACACTTCCCAAATTTCGCCTCCGTGATCAAAGGGGAAGGAAAAGGGTCCAAACTCCGACCAGTACATGGGTGCTCGCAGCCCGCGATGTTGGGGGTAGAAAAGCAGTTTTCAATACCACCTCAAGGAACATAATATCATTCCATAATTCTTTGACTTAAGTTACTCCGAAAGAAGGAAGCAGGGTAAGAGGGATTGTAAAGTTTGATAGATTTCTTGTGGTGATAGTTTACAGTTTCTAAGCCAACATATAAAGGCGTGGGTTTTATTTTTGCATCGCTGTTATTGTACTCCAGTGTACTTTGCCATAAATCAGAATTATTTCCGCTACAACATGGGGCATAATACCGGGCAGAAATACAAATTTAAGGTAATCATTAAAGTGTTGCTACCAAATACTTCCTCGAAGCGAAAATGAATGTTTGTCGTAAAAACGTACGAAAACTTGGTAAAAAATACAATGGGCATAAGCAGCACTTTCTGCACATAACTCACGGTTAAATAATTAGATTGAAAAGGGGACAGGTAAAATATTCCGGGGAAGCCGGAGAGATGCTTTGTCTTGGAGACTGTAGACATTTATATACTCCTCGGGGTGACGGGCAGCAGGGGGGGGTCGGGCACCCCCCGGCCCCGCGCCTTGCCCCGCACCCCAGCGCCCATTTGGGGAGGTTTCAGGGTTTCAGGGCGATTCCTCTGCCCGCGGCGCTGGGGACAATGGGAGGACGCGGGGACAGACACCCCCCCCCCAGGAAGGGCAACCCCCCACTTTTTGGGGTGTTCCTTGGGGGAAAGCCCCCGAACTGGCCCGAGAAGGCGAGGGGGGACCCACGGGGGAAGCGGCTTTCGAGGAAACGCGTGGGGTTGGCGGGCGGCGGGGGAGCGTCGGACCCATCCGGCTCCCCTAAAAGTGTGTAAAATTCCAAGTGGGTTATTGAAGTCCTTGCCACGGGTAGAGTCTCTCCTTTTAAGTTTTAATAGCATTTGTTCGTATTTATTTTCTGTAATTAGAGTGAAGCATTTTTCCCAACGGGGGTTCCACTTAGGCTGATGAATTTTATTTCTCTTTCCATTAATGACCCATGTTTATCATACTTCTAATTATTTTTAACTTTAAACAATATTCGGTCTCCTGGAGACGCCTCTGTGCTGCTTCCTAACGTCAACTTTCTTCTTCCACGGCCAAAAAAAACCCCATCACGGTGAAGTTTCGAGGTGTATCCAGGTCATATTTTCATGAACAATCTGATTTTTTATTTCCTCAGCCCCTTTAAGCTCCCGAAGAGGCTGATGAGCAACTCGCGAAAGAGGCTTGAAACCCTTCAAACATTCGCATCGGTACCTCGTGCTGGCAAAAACTGGTCAACAAAACGCCTGTGAACGGTGTAAATCTTTATTTTATACTCACGGCGTTTACACATTCATAAAAGATGAGGTTTCCAGCACCGTTTTTTTTCCTCTCTCCAGCAACCTGGATGGGGACGTTTGCTCGAGATGCTCTTGCGAAGCGCCTGGTTCTGCAAATCCGAATTATTTAATGGCACGTTTGATGGGCTCCGTGCGACTCCTTCGACAAAAGCACCCAGAACACAGGGCGGGGGGGGGGAAAAAAAAATCAGGAAAACATATTTAATCTTTAGGCAGACAATACAGGAAACTATGAGGTCAAATTTTGGTGTCCCCAAAAATGCACATGTGCAACTCTTTGACTGAGCAGCATAAATTATTGGCCAGGCACATCAGCTGCAAAAATAAAGTAGAAGAGGGGGGAAAAAAAAAATCAAACCGGGGGAGAAAAAAAAAAGCGCAATATAACACAAAATTGCGTTGGTCTTTAATTTCATCACCTATAAATGAGAAAATATTGGCTCCCATACTAAAGTTTTATTCTTTGCTTATAAATATTATGTGGAATTTTCGTTGGATATCATAAAACTGAACGATTTCTATCAAACTGTTTTAAAAAGACCTATGCAGATAACACAAATAGAGGCAATAAAGGCGCAAATAGCTTTCCAGGGGAACCAAATGGCGTCTGAAGCTTCGGCTGCGCCGGGGAAGGGGCTCACGGAGGAGGATTATGCACTTTTTTAGGCTTTTTCGGCCTAAGAGATTGAAACTTGTCCCACTCGAGGCGGAGGGAAGACCCGCAAGGCTCTTGAAAGTTAAGTCGAGGGGAATTTTACAGCCCTGCTTTTGAAAATCTTTGGGAAAGCAGGTTTGCAGACGTGAGAATATTTAAGCAGGACTTTGCTCTAAACCGTTACAAATCACCCCAAACGGTCAAGTTCCACTTTCTCTGCTCCGATGTACTTTTTTTTTTTTTTTTTCTCCACGATTTTGCTCCCTTTCCTCCCCCCCTTTTTTTCTTTTTTCACCTCCTTTTCCCCCCTTTTTCTTTTTTCCCTTCTTTCTTTTTCCCCCTCTCTCTCTCTCTCTTTTTTTTTTTTAATGAAAGGTGGCGTTTTCTTTTTGTTTCCCTTGAAAGTGACTCTGAACCCGTCTCTTTCTAATCGTAATGATCTTGAAATTCCGGGCTATCTCCCTTTTTATTTATTTATTCGCCATTGCCCTAACCCGCCGCTTCACCTAAAATCAGAGTTCACCCACCAGCACTGCACCACGCCGGGGAAATAATGAAAAAAAAACCCTATAGAGCTTAATTACTACGCGATTGAGAAAATAATAAAGAAAATAAAGTTGGGGGGAGGGCACGATAACCACGAAGGTTTCAATTCCGTCGTGTTTAAGGCGTCAAATCTTGCTCGGAGATTTAAAATTGAAAAGAAAACAACAACTTGAGCTGCCATCGCAGCGAATTGCGCCACAAAAGAGGAGAGGGGAAATATTGGAGAGAAAAGTAACTTTCCTCGTGAAATCCCCTCTGGATTAAAAAAAAAAAAAACAAAAAAAGAAAGAAAATCAAATAAAACCCGACCAGATCGGGAAAGTTGCAGTTTGCGAACCCTTCTGCGGGATATTTAGTGAGTCCCAGGCTGGATTTTTTTTTTTTCCCCCCAGTAGATATTTCCCGGAGAGAAAGAGGGAGCAGACGGAGAGACAGACAGACAGACAGGAGGGGAGAAAACCCACCACACCACCGCCCTGTTGCAGTTCCCCAGCTGAAAGTCGCTCCCTTTTCGCCAATTCGGCCCCTTTTTTCCTCTCCGGGAGGATTTTTCCCCCCTGCACACCACCACACATGCCATTTTAGCCCAGAAACTTAAGACAGTTCGGGAATGAAAGTGGATAATTAAAAAAAGCTGCTTTCGCAGAGTCAGGGGAGCGAAGCTGCTTTGCTGCGGGGAAAAAAAAAAGGGGGGGGGGGGAATAAGGGAAAACTAGGTTTTCCTCGTCTTTTTCTTCATTTAAAAAGCTGCTTGGGAAATGTCCAACCTGCTCCAAGGAGCTTCGGGGTTTCGGGGAAATGCCTGGCTGAAGGATCCCTGAATTATCCCCAATTCCCCCCCCCTCCCCTTCTCTTCCCACATCTCCGTCGAAGCAGCAAAAGCAAAGCGGCGCCGAGGGCATCCCCCCCCCCTGCACCCCCCAAACCCCATCCTGCCCCCCCCCAAAACCCCTCAATAATTTTAATAAGACTAAAAATAACGCCCGGGAGAAGGAGCGGAGCAGCCGGCTGAGCCCGGCGGAGCTCGCCCTTGCCGGGGAGGGGGAGGAAGGCGCAGCCGAGCGGAGGAAGGACACGGGGGGGGGGGACATGACAATAATTAAAATATCTCAATGGGTTTTGGGGCGCAAAAAGGTAATTCTGAGAAAGAGGGGGGGCGCGCGGCAAAGAAAAGAAGGGGGTGGGAGATTTTTTTAATTTAAATTTTCCCCGCTCCCTCGTTGAATTAAAAAAAAAAAAAAATGGGGGGGGGGTCGGGGGGGGATTTTTAATTTTTTTTTTTTTTTTCCCCCTTCCTTCGCCCCCTTTCCACGCGTGGCTCCGTTGGTAAACAAACGGGCGGGCGGGGAGCGGGGCGGCGGGGCTCTGCCTTTGTTCAACGTGAAGGTCCCGGCCCGGGGCTGGCAGATGTCGCTGTTGCTCCACGGTGCCGCTCCCGGTCCCGACAACTTGACCCCCGTGACGTCGTCCCCGTCTGAATCATCAAGGCCATTTTCAATCCTCATTGGCCTGGGCATCACGTGGGGGGGTGGAGGGGGGGAGAGCGATGCGTGGATAATTATGGTGCTTGATATTTTTTCCCCCTAAAAAAAAGATGTCAGCCCCTGGCTGGAGTATTCCTCCTTAAAAACCCTCTCTGAAAATGTCATGTCCCAACAATGTGACTTCTAACTCGTTTTTGATGGACTCGTTGGCCGGTACCTGTAGAGGGGAGAATTATTCCTCCAGCCAAGGGATGTACATGCAGCCTGGGAGCGATTTCAGCTGCGGAGTCATGAGGAACTGTGGAATTATCCCGTCTCTTTCCAAAAGGGACGAGGTGAATAGCGCTACCTTGTCTCTCAGCACCTATCCATCTTACCTTTCTCAGCTAGACACTTGGTGTGACCCCAAAAATACGTACAGGATCGAGCAACCTGTTGCAAGACAGCTCCCATCCTGCTCCTTCCCAACCAATGTCAAGGAAGAGAATGTTTGCTGTATGTATAACGCTGATAAAAGGGCAAAAAATGCCACAGAGGCAGCCCTCTACCCCAACCAAATGCCTGAGTCTTGCCTAAATGACCATGAAGTCCCCGTTCCTAGCTACTACCGAGCAAGCCAAGGTTACCCCTCCATGGAGAAGACGTCAAACTGCAGCAATCCAAATGAGTTTGAGGCAAGTTTTGAATCCAGGGCGAGCCTGAACCCAAGGAATGAGCATCTGGAACCAGCACCACCACCTCCTCCTCCTCCTCCTCCGCCGCCCCCGGTGGCTAAAGTGAGTTTCCCCGAAAACACAAAAACAGATAATACTCAGAACACATCCACGAACGAAATTAAAACAGAAAAAAGCGCCCCAGCACCCAAAATAAGTCCTTCGGAAGCAGAGAAAGACCTGAATAAAAACACTGACACCAGCACTGACAATTCTGACAATGAAGCAAAAGGTAAGGGAATCATTCATTACCAGTAGCTAATTTCGGCAATTAGTAATCATCCATAGCTAATAAGAGCAAGAGGAACGCGAATGTGCAGTAACGTGCTCTCTACCCTGCCAACTTCTCCTCCAGAAATTGGCACAAAAATGTTCTGTGTTGTTGCTGTCTTTTGGGAAAAAAATAATATTCTGCCTAGGAATGTTGGGGTTTTTTTAATATATGTGTATATGGGAGGCGAGAAAGAGGAGCAGAGCGCTGTTTGGGAACTCGTCCTCTCGCTGTTTGTGTGGAGAAAAAAAATCGCTGTGCACGTACTTCTGCAAAAAACCGAATCGGTCCTCGCAATCAGCGCTGCCGAAGGGAACAAGATGAGGTGGCTTCGCTCTGAAATCGCGGAGACTTGGGGGCTGCGTGGTGGCGGGGGGGGGTTTTAGGGGGCTTTTGTGTGTTTTTTAAGGCAGATGAAACCTGGGGTTTTTTTTGCCTCTCGTGTCGCTTTCTGTGCAAACGCTTTATTTCCGTGGGAAATTGTCGTCGCTGGCTTTGCTCGGGGTTAAAGTGGGGTCCAAAAATGAAGCTGCGAGGAGTCTAATTTGCAGTTACGAACATCTCGGGCTGGAGTTGTGGCTCATTTCATGGCTCGGAAGCTCCTTGGGAGACTCCGAGAGGAAAAAGCTGCTCTTTTTTTTTTTATTTTTTTTTTTTCCTGGCGAATTGAGGTCTTGTTTGCGAAGGCAAAAAATGTTTCTGTGTGTTGAGCAGATGTTTTAAGTTTGGGATTGTCTGAAAAGAGGCTTTCATGGAACACATTTTATTTTCACTGTAGGGATTGCATATGGCTTGAAATGTCTGAATATTCGGGTTTGTTTCTCTCCTAATTTGAAGCTAGGTGGGTTCAGGGGCTTCTTTCAGGTCAATAAGTGGGGATCATGTGAAGGGAGGGATTGAATTTCCCTAAAAAGTTGGAGCAAATCCTTGGGAGAAAATACCGCTCAGATCTAAGCAAGGGGTTGCATGGTTTGCCTGTGGTATGTGGATTAAAATATCCGCCGTGTGTCAGGCTCTGGGCTATAATTAGGGCTCCAGCAGCAGCAGGATGGCGGGTGCGTGGCCGTGGGTGTGCATGCGGGGCTGCAGGCGTGGGGGTCGTGCGTGGACCCCCATGCACACGCGCCCCGGGGCTGTGGCACCAGCAAAACCTTTCCTCTGGCGTTTCCCCCTCCAAAATTGGCCTTTTGAAAAGCAGAACGCAGAAACACTTTTTGGTTTTCTTTATTATTTTATTTTTTCCTTTTTTTTTTTTTTTTTAATACCATTCCGCATCCAAAAGGAAATGATATTATCTGGCAGCCGAGTTGCAATTACACAGACACCAAAAAAAAAAAAAAAAAAAAAAAAAGAGGGAAAAAAAGCAAAGTCAAGGTTATCAAAACCCCCGCAAACTTATCTACACAAAGCGCCTTCAGCGTCCGCGCCAGGAGAGGTTTTGGTGGGAGTTAACCCGAAAGAAAGATGATATTGGGTTGGATTTGTAACTGGGGCGGAAATAAAGAATTAAATAAACGCAGATAAAGGTTTTCCTTCGCTTCAGATGTTGCACTGAAAATGGGTGCGCGGGGAAAGTCGTGGTTTCCCAGGGTTTTGTGCGTTTTAAAGGGCGTTTGGTGGTGTCTGCAGCGTTTCCAAACGGGCAGATCCAATTTGGGGCGGATTTTGTTTGCTTCTGTTTCTGTTGCTTCCTCGAAAAATCTTTCAGAGCTTCGGTTTTCGTTTATGTTGAACCCGAATTTTTATTCGTGCCCGAGGTAAGAGACCTTCCCCGTGTCCTTTAAGCACTGGGGGGGGGGATAGTGTTTCCAAGGGGATTTCCAGGGCTTGGTGGCATCAAAGGTTTTCTGCAAACGCGAACGTGGGTCCCTGTCACAGCAGCGAATTTTGAAGGTGCCTTTGGCCAAATCAAGGTTTTTTCTTGGCGTTTCACGAATGCGGTGCCGAGGGGGTTGCTGCAATCGCAGGATCCCCTTTGGTTTTCCTTGGTTTAGGCAGAACCATCGGCCGGCGGCCGGTGCCAGGATTTTCTCATGACCAAATTCAAAGCCCAAGTATTTGCCGTGTTTATTTATGTACGTGTGAAATACGTTTGCCTTCGCAAAGTGTATGT